>CM061748.1:259481550-259972817 GCA_030979885.1 Lolium multiflorum
GGGTTTTAGGGTTAGCTAGGGGTTTAGGGTTAGGTTAGGTTAGGGTTAGGGTTAGGTTTAGGGTTTAGTGTTTAGGGTCTAGGTTTAGGGTTTAGGGTTACTAGGGTTTAGGGGTAGGGTTAGGGTTAGGTTAGGTTAGGTTAGGGTTAGGGTTAGGGTTAGGGTTTAGGGTTTAGGTTTAGTGTTTAGGGTGTTTTGGGTTTAGGGATTAGGGATTATTAGGGATTAGGGATTTAAGGTTTTAGGGGTTGTTTAAGGTTTAGGAATCATCGATCGAGTGCGCACACACACATTATGAGCACCCGTGCGCGCCTTTACGCATAAAGTGCATGCGTATATATGTGTGTTTTTGGGCCACCAACGATATATAGATGATCGAGAGAGAGAGAGAGATTGAAATCCCCAAGAATATATATGTTCAAATAGACATTAAAATATATGCACGAATGCATTGTAGGCCATGCATGCACACTAATTATATATATATATATATTATGAGGCAACTTAATCAAATGTGTTTTCATTCGAGAGAACTTGTCAAAATTCAAGTTAATTAATTTATCACGATAATTATATAATTAATTAATGAATCTCGTCAGGGATATGTTATACAACATGATCGATATAGGCCATGTATATTTTAATTGGTGTTAATCGTTTGCTAGCTAGCTGCTATATATAGAGCATGTTTTTATTAGATCGGGTTATATCTAGTATAGTTTAGGTTATGTGTTTTAATTAAGTAGGGTTGATTAGCTAGGGTTAGTTACATATATATGGTTTAGGGTTAATGCATGGCGCATTTAATTAATTTAATTAGAGGATCGCGAGGCACCCTGGGCTGCTTGATGCACAATTAAGTGTCGTTGGCCTATACATGGGGTTTAATTGGGTTTAGGGTTAGCTAGGGCAGAGGGTTAGGGTTAGGGTTTAGGGTCTAGGGTTTAGTGTTTAGGGTGTTTAGGGTTTAGGGTTTAGGGATTAGGGATTTAGGTTTTAGGGTTGTTTAAGGTTTAGGGATCATCGATCGAGTGCGCACACACATTATTAGATCGAGGCACTCGCGCCTTTACGCATAAAGTGCATGCGTATATATGTGTGTTTTTTTGGGCCACCAACGATATATAGATGATCGACAGAGAGATTGAAATCCCCAAGAATATGTTCAAATATACATTAAAATATATGCACGAATGCATTGTAGGCCATGCATGCACACTAATGATATATATATATATTATGAGGCAACTTAATCAAATGTGGCCATTCGAGAGAACTTGTCAAATTCAAGTTAATTAATTTATCACTATAATTATATAATTAATTAATGAATCTCAGGGATATGTTATACAACATGATCGATATAGGCCATGTATATTTTAATTGGTGTTAATCTACGGTTTGCTAGCTAGCTGCTATATATAGAGCATGTTTTTATTAGATCGAGTTATAGCTAGCTAGTATAGTTTAGGGTTATGTGTTTTAATTAAGTAGGGTTGATTAGCTAGGTTAGTTACATATATATGGTTTAGGTTAATGCATGGCACATTTAATTTAATTGGAGGACCGCGAGGCACCCCCCTGGCCTGCTTGATGCACAATTTAGTGTCGTTGGCCTATACATAGGGTTTAGGGTTAGCTAGGTTTATAAATAGTTAAATAAATAACAAACTAGGTCTAGTTTAAAACAGGTGTTTAGTTTAGGATTAGATTAGAGATTGTATTTAATACTATAACTGGTTCATCTAAGGAGGCATACACATGTTAGAGGCACACGCTTTACGCATAAATTGCATGCATATATATGTGTGCTTTGACCACCAACGATATATAGATGATTCGAGAGAGAGAGATTGAAATCCCTGCAAGAATATGTTCAAATATACATTAAAATATATGCACGAATGCATGGTAGGTCATGCATGCACACTAATTATATATATATTATGAGGCAACTTAATCAAATGTGTTTTCATTCGAGAGAACTTGTCAAAATTAGAGTTAATTAATTTATCACAATAATTATATAATTAATTAATGAATCTCAGGGATATGTTATACAACATGGTCGATATAGGCCATGTATATATTAATTGGTGTTAATCTAAGGTTTGCTAGCTAGCTGCTATATATAGAGCATGTTTTTATTAGATCAGGTTATAGCTAGTATACTTTAGGGTTATGTGTTTTCATTAAGTAGGGTTGACTAGGGTTAGTTACATATATATGGTTTAGGGTTAATGCATGGCACATTTAATTTACTTAGAGGACCGCGAGGCACCCCTGGCCTGCTTGATGCATAATTAAGTGTCGTTGGCCTATATATAGGGTTTAATTAGGGTTTAGGGTTAGGGTTTAGGGTATAGGGTTTAGTGTTTAGGGTGTTTAGGGTTTAGGGATTAGGGATTAGGGTTTCAGGGTTGTATAAGGTTTAGGGATCATCGATCGAGTGCGCACACACATTATTAGAGGTACCCGCGCCTTTGCGCATAAAGTGCATGCGTATAGTTTAGGGTTATTTGTTTTAATTAAGTAGGGTTTGATCAGCTAGGGTTAGTTACATATATATGGTTTAGGGTTAATGCATGGCACATTACATATAGTTTAAATCTCAAGAATGTTTATACATGATAGGCTATATGTGCAAAGGAATTTTTTTCCCTGTGAACTTGTCAAAATTCAAGTTTATCAGTGCCAATGGAAACTAGTCCAAAAAATTACATAGAGGACCAAAAGTACTAGACAATAACTAATAGAACCTGCAACTTACAAAAAGGACCCCAAAACATATAGAAGAAAATCAATCGAGTCCTTCTCGACCGCACATCAGATCTCTGCTCCGCATCCTTTCCAGCAACTCCGTCGCCGGGGACGCACCACTTGGGATGGTGTCACCGGTAGTAGCCAGGACGGCGAGGCGAAGGGCCTCGCAACGGCATATTGGCTCTCGAGAAGGGCCGAAGGCCAAGATGTGCACGGGCAAGACGGATGACGCCGTCGTATGCCCCGAGCTTGTGAACTTTAGCAACTTGACTTCCCCATTGGCCAGATCTGAAGCACTTACCAAAGCAAGCCTCACCGTTAGCGCCATCACATTGATGGCACCAGATCGGGGTTTGGCTGGCAAGACCGCCAGATTCACCATAGGCCAGATCTGAAGTCGATGACGAGATCCCGACTCCATTGCGCCATTCTGCTCATGGGGAAACCCTGGATCTAAGCTTACAACAACACTAACTCCCTCGGATCCAATGGCCACTCAACTTTGCTTATCTAAATATGGATGTATCCACACATGTTTTTACTCCAGATACAACATCTAAGGAAAGTTGAATCAATTAATTTAGTTCGGAGGGTACAATATACGTAGAGAAGTCGGCCTGCTCTCCAGCCGGCGAGGCCGACGGGAGAGTAAGGGGGAGAGGAGCCGGGGAGTGGGAGAGAGACTCGAGAGAGAAAGAGAAGAGGAAGAAATGAGAGCTCCTTGGGGAAGAACATTATTTTTGTCGTTCTGCTCGTAGCTTGAAACTGAAAATTTCGGCCGCGCGCCAAATCATCCCGCCGCATCCATTCGAAAATCCCGTGACCAGTTTTACCCTTTAACCCTGGTCCGGAAGCTACCAACCCACCGACCATGGAGGGCTCATTCGGTAAAAATGAAATATCTTGCCTAGATCCCGAACCCTCCCCACATGCCCACACCCACCCACCAACATTCGCCCCATTAGCTCAAAATACTCTCACACGCCAAAGCTCCGACTTACAGTACTAGATCTGCTTCGCCGTCGGCATACTCCTCCACAAACGTAGCCTTGATCGTGTTGGCTGTCCACCCACCTCGATCCGCTCTCGCCGCCTCGTCATCGACGACCATTTCACCGCCGACCGCCACCGACGGATCTCGCTTCACCGCCGACTCCGCCACCGACGGATCCGTTTCACCGCCGACTCCGCCACCGACTACCTCGCGCAACGCTGTATCAACTTCACCGAATCCCTGCCGCCAAATCCGATCTGCGCCACTAACGCCCGCTTTACGAAATGTGGTCGATTCATCGTCTCCGCGTTCGCGCACCGGAATGCAGTTGCCGCCCCGTCACTTCGCGCGTAAATTTGGTTAGTACGCCGGCCCGTTAGATCGCGGTGTTTCTTTAGCCATGTTTTGTGTAGTTATTTGCATATCTCATATGCCGTTAACTTTCTTGATGTGTTGCTTCGCATGAAGTTTGTTTAAATATTGTACAGTACAAAAGCATTATCCGGTCGCTACCATCCCGTTCATTCTACTGACACCTGTGTGCATCCACATATTTATAGCCTTATACCCATTCATTTGCTGCCAACTGTTTTTGTACTGCATGCTATTGTCCCACTGCTTTTATAGTCATGCTATGGGCATTTCCACTCTGCTTGTTCTTATACCACGTCATTAGCTCACCGCTAGCCGCTAGCTGTTTTCTCGTTTATTCTCACACTGCTTTTATAATCATGCTATGTGCATTTCCAATCTGCTTGCTCTTATACCTCATCTTTAGCTTATATAGTTATTGTTGCGTGCATGTCTGGTCTTTGTATTATCGTAGATTGACTTGTCAATGTTATTTTTCCTAGGGATTGATCATGCGAACCACTTATTAGAACATCTAACATTAACAGCGGGGACGCTAGGGAAGGTTGGAATCTGAGTTCTTGGTTGGTAATTTTGGCAGTTTACTTTCGTTATTATCTATAACCTATATGCATTGTTCCTTATGCAAGAGATTAACACTTGGAACCCTGCCATAGCAATGCCATTCATGCTTTACTATGTTTCTGCCTATTTGATATGCTTGTCTTGGAGAAACTGCGAAGGTGATTTGAACCCGACATTTGGTCATTCTTAATGCCAGTTTTTATGTGGAAAACCTTGGCATTACCCTACTCTAAATCTGAATGTCTGAAATTTGTATCTCATGCAAAGCAACATCTAGTTGGTTTTAATCTGATATCTCGTAAATATTGGCTTATTCATTTGGCAGCTCAAGTTTTTTGTTATTTGAAACCAGCCGACTTGGTCTTAAATGTGATATCTAAACACAGATTAAGACAATGGAGCAGGAGGATTAGCATTTCACTTGATGGCTGAACCTAAAATGACAGACATGTTGACCACGACTAGTGCACGCAAGAGAAGGACTTGCAGCGAGCCAGTATGTGCTTAGTACATGCATCTTATCTTATCTTGTGCTTATTTGCTACATGTCGTTATCTCGATCTCTACATTACGTAATACATGTTTGAATAGTTAATTGTTGTAACTATGTTTGTATATTACCAGAATGCAGTTTTAATGAAGCAGTCATCATTAGAAGATAGTCGCCAAAAAAGGATCTGTAGCGATCCTGTGCAACATTATGATATAAGTTTGTGCTTAGTACAAGTTCCATACATTGTCTTATTTATGCAACTTGTTATTATCTTATATCTACATTGCATAATAAATGTTTGCATAGTTCATCGTTTAACTCTTTTTGCATTATTATCAAAATGCAGTTGTGATGAAGCAATCTTCATTAGAAGTGAGGCCCACAAAAGTTCTGATATTTCTTCTGATGCATCTTCTCATAGCCGTCAACCTAGACCATTGCTTTCATCAAACAGTAAATATCTCAAGGTTGTACTTTATAAAAGACATGGTATTACTGCTTTAAGATCTGTAGCTGATATGTTGACAAAGAGTACACAAGATTCAATCAAAGCGATTGCCAAATGTCAACGTGTTATTGATGATGCTAATAGAAGTCCTCAATAATTCTATGTAATTTTTTATTTGGGCACATTAATTGCCTTGTAATTTTCCTACTTGTTTTATTTGTGTATGTAATTGTGTGTATCATTGATATCAGATTTTAGGCTCATGAAATTTAATGCAAGTTGACTAGTCAAACAAGTAGGGCACTACAACACATTGGGCTGCCCACTTACGTGAGTGTGGGACCATTTTGGGCCTACCACTTCTTTAGTAGGTTTGTGCCCACACACGAGCAGGATCCAGGCTTATTGGGCCGCCTGACATCTTGTTGGCCACCTATTTGCTATATGGTGGTCCCACATGGTTTCGGGTCAGCTTCTTTAATAGGAAGGTGGGACCCACTTGCTTTTGGCCCGGCCCACTTTCTTGTTGGGCCAACCAATTTACATATGGTGACCCCACATACTAAATGGGCCGCTCTTTTAACTGAAAAAAGTGGGACCCACCGTGCTTTTGGCCCTCGCCCATTACTGTTGGGCCGCCCACTTGGTTATACGCGGACCCCACATACTAAATGGGCCGGCTCTTTTAATAGGAAGGTGGGACCCACTTGTGTTTTTCGGCCCACTAATTTGTTGGGCCGGCCCACTTGCTATATGGTGGACCCCACACACAAAATGGGCCGGCCCTTTAACAGAAAGTGGGACCCACTCATGGTCCGCCCACTATCTTGCTGGGCCGGCCCACTTGCTATATGTAGGACCCTGAGCCAAATGGGCCGACTTTTAACCGAAAAGCTGACCCATCAGCGGTCTCGCCCACTTGCTATATGGTGGACCCCACACACTAAATGGGCCGCCCCTTTAACTGGAAAGTGGGACCCACCTGGGTTTTGGCCCGGCCCACTTGCTTCTTGGGCCGGCCCAGTTGAGGTGGACCCCACATGTTAAATTGGCCGGCCCATTTAAGTTTTACCCGTCAACCTTTGAGGTTAGCCCGGCCCATCGAATTCACGGACCAGCTCACGAGTAGTTGACCGGTCAACCATGTCACTGGTCTGCCCACTTAAGACGTGGGCAGCTCCCGTGTGGGCCTACCATCTACCACTGGGACGGGCTTGCCAACGGCCAAGTAACCCGCCAATCTGCCGTATGCCACGTGTCGCCTTGGTACGACGTCGCACTGAATCTGGCTCCCTGGAAACACTTGCGCAACGGTCCGATTTTCCGTGGCGAAGGCGCCCAAGCGACGGACCGAAACGCGCACTTGTTCCATTGTAGCTTCCACAACGTAACCCATATTGTCGGGTTAGGCCCATAGGCGACGAAAAATACCCCTTAGCGGACGATTTTGAGACGTTGTCTATCAGAACTTTTCTTGTAGTGTAAAGGAAGATCAACCTTAAAGACTATTGAAATAATAAAAACAATCGCGCCCTATGTATAGAACTCACTGTGAAGATATTCCATGGTTTTCGACATCTTTTCCGAAGGATTTTTGAGCCCGTACGTCCTCCCGGTATTACTGTGACGACGTAAGGTCCTTCCCATGGAGACTGCAGCTTATGGTCTTTTAGTCGCAGTACCATATCTCCAACGCTGAAGCACCGACAAGGGTGAGTTCGCTTGATCGTGCAGGCTTCGCCATCGGTATACCGTGGTCCTGCTAAAGTAAATGTCTCGAAGCCATCTAGTAGGTCTGCAGCATCTGCGTGCGTTGCTGTTCAGGTGCCGTTATCAGGTAAGTCAATTCTAACATCACCGGGTAGGACTCGCCGGCTCCATGTACCGGGAATAATGGTGTATCATGGCCTTTATCTGTATAGGCTGGTACGCAACCCACAAAGCACCGACATGGTAACCTTCACCTAAGTTCTCTCATACTGCAAGGCTGCTTGCGTCGCCCCCTATTAGACCGTTGATCCTTTCCACCTGACCGTTTGTTTGCGGGCTACTGATGCGAATTTCAGTTTTATTCCCCTGTCATCACAAAACTCTCGGAATTCTTTGGAGTCAAAGTTAGTCCCATTATCCGTGACGATGCTGTGAGGCACGCCAAATCGACATGTTATTTCTTTGAAGAATTGGACTGCTGTTTTTGCCTTCTCGTTTCGTGATCGGGTATCGAGATCGACCACTTTGTGAATTTGTCGACTATCATTGGCACGGTGTCCTGTGATGATTCTGGGAAGGGTCCAACTTGATCAGTCCACGGGCGAATCGGCCACGCCAAGGGTATCGTCATTAGGTCTGTTGCAGGGGCGTGCGGTTTTGGGGAAAACCGTTGGCAAGGGTCGCACTTCATGACCAGATCTCGAGCATCCGACGCCGCCGTTGGCCAATAAAATCCTGCCCTGAAGGCTTTTGCTACGAGAGCCCTACTTCCCGCATGATGCCCACAAGTTCCCTCGTGTATCTCACGCAGCAATGCTCTTCCATCGTCAATGGCAATGCATCTTTGGAAGATACCGGAAATGCTGCGCTTGTAGAGTTCACCGTTTACTATGGTGAAAGCTTTCGATCGCCCGACGATTCTTTGTTTCTAAATCCGGCCGGTTCCCGCTTTGTTAGGTACGCCAAGAACGGTTTAGTCCACAAAGGTCTGGGAGGAGGACCTGTTCGGCCTGGAGTTGGGGTTTCTCTGGCCGACTTGGCTGTTTGCCTCTGCTTCCTCGGCTCGGTTTTGGAGGTGCCAGACTTTCTCTTTATTGATCGCTGAGACCACCCGTAAAATACTCCATCTGGATGGGAGAGCACATGGAGCCGATGTTTGCTAAGGTGTCGGCTTCCTCGTTGCTGGCTCTGCCGATATGTTTGAGCTCACACCCTCAAATTTGGCTTCCATATTCTGATACAGCTGCCGATAGGCGATCATGTTGTCGCTAACTGCGTCGCACAGATTCATCGACTGTTGTACTACCAAGTTTGAGTCTCCATAGATTTCCAAGCGAGTCGCCCCACATGCCTTTGCCATCTTCATTCCATGCAGTTGCTTCATATTCTGCTTCATTGTTTGTCGGCAGAGAGAAGTTCATACGTAGTATATACTTCATCTTATCTCCTTGTGGTGATATCAGCACCACTCCTGCTGCTGCGCCTGTGCTTCGTTTCGACCCGTCGAAATACATTATCCAGGATCCCGACATGTCGGGTGCCACTGGTGTCTGGGATTGAATCCAGTCCGCCACAAAGTCTGGGAGGATTTGGGATTTTATAGTGTTCGGTTGACGTAAGTTATGTCGTGAGGTGCTATCTCGATAGCCCATTGGGACACTCGACCAGTGGCCTCTGGATTGGTCATTATATTTTTCAATGGCGCCTCGCTCACGACGACAATCGGATGCTCGGTGAAGTAATGCCGTAGCTTGCGGGCTGATCTCCATACTGCATACGCCAGCTTCTGGTGATGAGGGTACCTCTGTCTTGCGGGTGTGAGTACTTCGCTGAGATAGTAAACGGGCCTCTGACGCCATGAATTCTCCCCGTCTCTTCCCGTTCGACGACCAACGGCTGAAGACTTGAGCTGTCGCAGCTATATACATGAGCAGCGTTTCTTTCTCGCGGGGTGTTACAAGGACTGGAGATGTCGACAAGATTTTCTTTAGGTTGTCGAAGGATTCCTGCGCCTCCTTTGTCCACTCGAATTTTTCCGATTTTTTCATCAAGTTGTAGAAAGGCAAAGCTTTTTCCCCTAATTTGGCGATGAACCTGCTGAGCGCTGCTAGACGTCCTGCCAATTGCTGCACTTGATGCAGATTCTTTGGAGGCTCCATGTCGAGAATAGCTTTGATTTTCAAAGGGTTGGCTTCGATCCCCCTGGCCGAGATAAAGTATCCTAGCACTTGCCCCCCTGGTACTCCGAAGAAGCATTTCTTGGGGTTTAACTTGATCTTGTACCTGTCTAGGTTATCGAAGGTCTCCCGCAAATCGTCGACGAGGGTGGCAGTGTGCTTCGTTTTTACCACGATATCGTCAATATAGACTTCGATGTTTCGCCCGATCTGCTCTCCAAGGCAAGCTTGCATGCAACGTTGATACGTTGCTCCCGCATTTTCAACCCGAAGGTCATGACGTTGTAGCAGAAAACGCCGTGTGGGGTGATGAAGCGGTTAGCTCCTGATCTTCCTTCTTCAACTTGATCTGGTTATATCCAGAGTAGGCATCGAGAAAGGAGAGACGGTCGCACCCAGCTGTGGAATCGACTATCTGGTCAATTCTAGGTAGCGGGAAGTGGTCTTTTGGACAGTGTTTGTTGAGGCCGGTGTAGTCGATACACATACGCAGGGCAGTGGTGTCCTTTTTAGGCACCATGACAGGGTTAGCCACCCACTCTGACTCCTTGAGTTCTCGGATAAATCCTGCTTTACGAAGTCGATTGATTTCCTCACCAATTGCTCTCCTCTTGGGTTCAGAGAATCGACGCATCGACTGTTGGGTTTGGCTGTCGGGTCAACATTAAGGGCGTGCTCAGCGAGTTCCCTGGGGATACCTGGCATGTCGGATGGTTCCCATGCAAATATCTCTCCAGCGCTCACGGAGGAACTCGATGAGCGCGCCTTCCTATGCGACCGTAAGGTCAGCCGATATATTGACCGTTTTCTTCGGGTCAGTGGGGTGCACCTGCAGCTTCTTGGCTTCTTTTGTAGCATCAAATTCGTCGGATCTTACGTTCCTTGTCGGCTGGTGGCTGCGTATGATCCACGGCTGCGTCGATCGCGTTGAGTTCCTCCTTAGCACCGAATCTCGAGGCGATCTTCTGGAACTCCCTGTCGCAGGTGTCTGATCGAGCAAAACCCGTGAACGGTTATTGGGGTTCCGTTGTTGCCTGGCATCTTTAGTTTTAGGTACGCATAATGAGGCACGGCCATAAACTTGGCAAACGCCGGCCTGCCGAGGATGGCATGATACTGAGACTCCCAGTCGACAACTTCGAACTCAATCTTTTCTCGCCTGAAGTTGGTGGGCGTGCCGAAGACCACATCCAATGACGTTTTTCCGAGAGAATAAGCGGGTCGAGTCGGTATAATGCCGTGGAATCCTGTGTCGGACTCCCTCAGCATATCGACTGTTAAACCCATAGCTTTCATTGTGTTGGCGAATAGTAGGTTTAAGCCGCTTCCTCCGTCCATGAATACTTTACTCATGTTGTACCCTCCGATCTGCGCCTCGAGGACTAGAGCTGCGTGGCCTGGTCTAGGGACAGCTTTCGGGTGATCTGTCCTGTCGAAGGAGATACTTTGCTCTGACCAGTCGATGAATTCAGGTGTATCGACCATAGCGACTTCTGCGTACTTCACTTCTCGTGAGTTGATTTCCCTTTTTGAAAAGCTGGTTTTATGAATCATGCTGACCTGCCCGCGCGGTTCTGGGAATACCTCGGCTGGCACGTACTCATCCTTCTCCATTGGTTCGTACGGTTTGGGGCTCCGCCCGATAGCTGTAAGATCTTGCCTTTTTCTCCATTATGTGAACTCTTGACATAGCTTCACTCCTGAGGTCATCACAGAACTGTCGAATCTCCAGGAAGTGTCCAGTTCCTTAATAGGTGACTGGATTTCTCCGACCATCCTTTGGGTCGATATAGGAGTGGAGGTAGCATGGTGCATCGAGTTGCTCCGTGGCTGATAGCGGTGAACGAGCGCGCCATGGATCGATTGCATGCCCTCCTGTTCCCGTTCTCATAGTATGACTCCTCGCCTTTTCTTTCTCCCTCGTTGCGTGATCGAGGCTCCCTGCCTCCATGCATGCTTCGGGGCGGAATTTCCAAGGTTGCTGCCCGGGTATCTTCTGTTGAGACCGAGGGGCCCAAACCGGACGTATCCGTCTCGGGAGGCGAAGAAAGCCTCCGGAGTCGATGATGAAGTGGACACCTCCAAAGGTGGTGGTCATGTCATCACTCGATTCTGAAGGGTCGGGTGCGACGGCTTGAGGTGTGGTACGAATTCGAAGGGCCCACAGTAGATCGGATCTTTTGGTCCTGGAGGCGTTGGTGACTTGATACGTCCAATTTGCATCACTATTTTGTATCATAATTTGCTGTTATTCATTGATATATCTCATATTGGGACACACTACTTATGTTATTTCATCTATTTTGCATGTTTCATCATTATTGGAGGATCAAGCACCGGAGCCAGGATTCTGCTGGAAAAAGCACCGTCAGAACGCAATATTTCGGAAGATCAAATGTGGAAGGAAATTTCACGAAATTCCTATTTTTCTAGATGACTGAGGGAGCCTAAGGGGAAGAAGAGGGGAGCCAAGGTGGGCCTGCACTCACGTGCCGGCGCCCCATGGCCTGGTCGCGCCACCTCTGGGTGTGGGGGCCCCCACAGCCCCTCGCCTCCTTTTCTTCGCGTACTCTTTCGTCCCGAAACCTAAGCCAGAGGGAGGACCTCACGAAGAGTTACAGCCGCTCTCGCGGGGCCGAGAACACCGAGAGAAAAGAGCTCTCCGGGTGGCAGAATCCGGGAAATTTCCTCCGAGGGGGAAATCGACGCCATCGCCATCGCCATCGAGCGGGACATCATCTTCATCATCATCGCATCATCTCCATCATCTACACCGCCATCACCACCGCTGCTCGTCACCGCTGTAACAATTTGGGTTGAATCTTGATTGTATGATAGGGGAAACTCTCCCCATTATTCTCTACTTGTTGTAGATGCTATTGAGTGAAACCATTGAACCAAGGTTTATGTTCAGATTGTTATTCATCACCATATCACCTCTGATTGTATTCCATATGATGTCTCGTGAGTAGTTCGTTTAGTTCTTGAGGACATGGGTGAAGTCTAAATGCTAGTAGTGAATTATGGTTGAGTAATATTCAATGTTATGATATTTAAGTTGTGGTGTCTGATACGTCCAAAACGTATCTACTTTCCCGAACACTTTTGCTATTGTTTTGCCTCTAATTTGTGTATTTTGGATACAACTAACACGGACTAACGCTGTTTTCTGCACTGCTCTGTGTCTCGTTTTTGTGCAGAAATCCAACTTTCGGGAAAATCCTCAATTTCTTCAGATGGCCCTATTTTACCAAAATATTGACGGAGCCAGAAGGGCTAAGGAGGTGGAGGTTCGAGGCCCCACACCATAAGGCGCGCGCCTGTGGGGCCCGCGCGCCCTATGGTGTGGCCCCCGGCCGGCCTCCGACGCCCCCTTCGGACTACTTATTCGCCGACCTAAAAACGCACAGAGAAGTCGACATCGCCGAAACCTCCGTAAAGCCGCCACATCGCGAAACTCCGTCGCGGGAGCCAGAAGTCTCCTGTCAGCACTACGGACGGGGAATTGGAGGAGATCTTCACCGCCATCACCGCCAACGCCTCTCCATCAACCAGCAATGTTTCCCCCATCCATGTGAGTAACTCCCCCGCTGTAGGCTGAAGGGGATGGTAGGGATTGGATGAGATTGGTCATGTAATAGTCATAAGATTGTTAGGGCATAGTGCCTAGTATCCGTAGATGTCACTTTTATGATATTGTTGCAACTTGTTATGCTTAATGCTTGTCACTAGGGCCCGAGTGCCATGATCTCAGATCTGAACATGTTATTGTTTCATGAAGATATTCATTGTTTATGGTCTTACCCGCAAGTTGTATACACACGTCGTTGCGGAACCAATGGCCCCGAAGTGACAGAAATCGGGACAACCGGAGGGGATGGTAGTGATGTGAGGATCACATGTGTTCACGGAGTGTTAATGCTTTGCTCCGGTACTCTATTAAAAGGAGTACCTTAATATCCAGTAGTTTCCCTAGAGGCCCGGCTGCCACCGGCTGGTAGGACAAAAGATGTTGTGCAAGTTTCTCATTGCGAGCACGTACGACTAAATATGGAACACATGCCTATTGATTGATTAGTACTTGGATACCGTTTATTATTATCTACAAATGCCCATGCTTTGATTGTTACATGAGTTTCTCTCATCCATGCAACGCCCGTTAAATCCGTCCCCGTGCCTACAGTATTTTAATCCTGCTGTTTACTATAATCACTACTGCTGTCTTTATTTCACCGCTGCTGTTATTCCGCTATTTCCACTACCATAGAACTGTTACTACTGATAAACTCTTGCGAGCAAGTCTGTTTCCAGGTGCAGCTGAATTGACAACTCCGCCATTAAGGCTTACAAGTATTCTTTGTCTCCCTTGTGTCGAATCAATAAATTGGGTAATACTCTCGAAGACTGTTGCGATCCCCTATACTTGTGGGTCATCAAGACTATTTTCCGGCGCCGTTGCCGGGGAGCATAGCTTTATTTGGAAGTTCACTTGGATTGATATTGTTCGCTGCAAATTCTCCATTATGGGTAAACCTCGCGATACTAAGATCGCCATATTACCATCCACTACAAGAAAAGGTACAACTCTGAGTACCTCCGCTGCTCTTGATTCACCATCTGTGATTGATAAACTTGTTTCACCGCCACGTGCTTCGCGTGCTGGTACTTCTGCTGAATCTGAAAATTCTCATAATATTGATAATGTTTCTGCTGTGCTTGATGATAGTGGTTCATTGGGATCTTTTCTAGATGCTACAATTGCTAAGTCTAGACAAATTGAAAATACTGAAACTCCTAATGAAAATGCTGCTACACCTGTTAATTCACCTGAGTCTGTTAAATATTCTAGTGATGATCTTGATGAGGATTATGTAGAGCTTAATGATGATTTTATTGAAAAATGCAATGCTACTACTGATGCAAGAAAAATTAAAAAGTTGCTTGCAGAACATGCTGTTAGATATAAACCATCTCCTCGATCCTAAATTTGCCACATCTCCTATAAACATTAGGGATAAAGATTATGATTTTTCTCTTGATTTATCTCATATAGCTATTGTTGAGAAAACACCCTTTTGTGGTACTGAAAGAAAGTGCTGTTGAACACCTGACTGAGTTATCTACTCTTAGTGGCGTGTTTTCTGATGATGTCAAGATGCGTACTTATTTTGTCACTAAAATTTTTCCGTTCTCATTAAAGGATGATGCTAAAACTTGGTATAATAATTTGCCTCCTAGTTCTATTAAAAGTCCAATTGACTTGCGTGATGTTTTCTTTCGAAAATACTTTCCTGCTAGTGCTCAACATGCTGCTTTGCAGAGAATTTATAATTTTGACCAGGAAGATGGAGAGAAATTGCCTGAGGCTTGGGCTAGATTTTGTTCTCTTATTAGAGCTCAGCCTGACCATGATTTGGAAAAGAATGATTTACTTGATATATTTTATAGTGGACTAACCATTGAGTCTAGGGCATACCTGGATAGTTGTGCTGGTTGTGTTTTCAGGAAAAGAACTCCAGACGACGCTGAAGAATTATTGGCTAAAATAGGCCGGAATCATGATGATTGGTCTACACCTGAACCAACCCCGACACCGATAGTGAAGAAGAGGGGTATGATTAAATTAAATGATGAAGATATGAGGGAAGCCAAGAAGTCTCTTAAGGAGAAGGGTATTAAACCTGAAGATGTGAAGAATTTACCTCCTATAGAAGATATATGTGAGACAATTCCCCCTTCATCCATGATTGAGGTACACTCGCTTCAACACTTTACTAGGGAAGATATTCCGTATTCAAAATCTCCTGCTCAATGCTTAGATGAATTTGATAATTATATTGTTAAGCAAGAAAATTTTAATATGAGAGTAGAGAATCATTTAATGGAAAATTCTTCGAGCTATTAGTGAATTGCATGGTATTGTGGAGAGAACCTCCAATGATGTTAAGATACTTGTTAAACATTTTCAAATGGTTCAAACTCAAATTGATCAACTTACTAAAGTGCAAAATGACTTGTTGGGAAATAATTCTAAAGAAAAACATGCTTGTGAGGTAACAACTAGAGGTGGTGTTTCTACCCAGGATCCTCTATATCCTGAAGGGCATCCCAAAAGAGTTGAACAAGATTCTCAACTAATTAAAACTAGTGCTCCATCTAAGAAAAAGAAAAAGAAACATAAGAATGTTGTAGAATCCTCTGAACCTGTTAATGATCCTAATAGTATTTCTATTTCTGATGCTGAAACTGAAAGTGGTAATGAACATGAGGAAGATAATGATAAGAATGATACTCCTGATAAAGAAGAAATTGAAAAAGAACCTCGAAAAGCATGCTAAAAATAAAAAGTACACTAAAGAAGACTTTATTACTGAGAAGCATGGTAATGAAAGAGAACCTTGGGTTCAAAAGCAAATGCCTTTTCCTGCTAAGAAACTAAAATCAAAGGAGGAGGAACATTATAATAAATTTTGTGATTGGATGAAACCTTTATTTTTGCAAATCCCTTTGACTGATGCTATTAAATTGCCTCCTTATTCAAAGTATATGAAAGATATTGTTACTAACAAAAGGAAAGTCCCCAATGAGGAAATTTCTACTATGCTCGCTAATTACTCCTTCAATGGTAAGATTCCAAAGAAGTTGGGCGACCCAGGTATACCGACTATTCCTTGTTCCATCAAGAATAATTATGTTAGAACTGTTCTATGTGATTTGGGAGCAGGTGTGAGTGTGATGCCTTTTTCTCTTTATAAGAGACTTGATTTAGATAAATTGATACCTACTGATATATCTTTGCAAATGGCTGATAAATCTACCGCTATTCCCGTTGGTTTATGTGAAAATGTTCCTGTTCAAGTTACTCAGCATTGCTTGATATTAACCGATTTTGTTGTGTTGGAAATGCCTGAAGATGATAATATGTCCATTATTCTTGGAAGACCCTTTCTTAATACTGCAGGGCTGTTATTGATTGCAATAAAGGCATGGTTACTTTCAATGTTGATGATAAGGAACACACTGCCTATTTTCCCAAGAGGATTGATAAAGTATGTGGAGTCAATACAATTTTTAATGTGAAAACTATCAAAGTAGGATCCATTGATTGTCCTGTATATGAGCCTAAAGAAAAATATCAAACTCTTGTGATTGGATCCATATCAATTCAATATAAGGTAACATGATTGATTTGAGGTTTATTTCTTCTTATGTCATATAAAATTTATTTGGTAGCAAGACTTGATCAACCTTGTTAACAAGTATATTTTATTGCATAGGAGAGTTAAACAACACTTCTTTCTTTCTCTCTCCCTTCACCTATTTTACTTGCTGTAGTACTTTTGTTTTGCAATATGCTTAGGTCATTTAAGATTTTAGAAATCATTTTCCTGCGCAGTAATCATTAATTTAATACCCAGAAATGTGCATTTTTCAAAGTTCTCTAAAAATTACAAAAATTACACCGTTGGTCCTATTTTTCGACGAGGCACCTGGGAGCACCAGAGGATGACCTGTGGGGCACCAGGGGGTGCCACACCATAGGGCGGCGCGGCCAGCAAGGGGGCCGCGCCACCATGTGGTGTGGGCCACCCCTTGCCCCACTACACCATCTCTTCCTCCCAGCACCTTCTCTCTCCCGAAAAAACTCGTACCAAGTTTCTCTCACTCGTGTTTCTGCTCAAGAACTCGCGATTTTTCGATCTCCTTGCTCAGCCCAGATTTCTGTCTGAAATTTGGCACATTTACTCCTTGGTATGTGACTCCTTTGATTGTCCAATTAGAATTTCATTTGGTTGAGTATATCTTGAATATTTTGCTGCTGTAGATAACATGTTTAGTGAGCTTGCATGCTTGTTCTAAGTGGTAGAAATTAGTTTTGATGCATGTTTAGTACTCTAGCAAGTTCCTATAGTAGTTCCCTTCAATTACATACCTTGAAATCAAATTTTATAATGATTGTTGAAAATTTCAGAAGGGGAAGATGAAGAAATTCAAGTTTGGAGAGTTGTTCAAGAAAGCAACAACCAGCACCGGTAGGCCCTCAAGGGCGTCCACTCAAATTAGGCGATCCTACAATGAGGATGTCATCGCGCCTAGCTTCGCGCCCGAGGAGGACCAAGGGGCCCCTAATGCTTCATCCTTCCCTTGTTATGAGTTTCTAACCAATGCAGGGTTATTGGATGACTTCTTCACCCTCGTCAACAGGGCAGGCCTAGCCACCTACGTGGGAGACGAGAGGGGACAATATTACAGGCTCACCAAGATTTTCGTTGAGAGCTTCAAGTTCCACAACACGGAATATGAGCCGACAGTCGCATTCAAGATTTATGATATTCCTGTTACCATGAAATTGGAGGAATTTTGTTTTGCATTGGGTATTGCCCCTGTAGGTACAGCAAGAAGGATTGATGACAACCCCCGGGACTTGTTGGAGCTATACCGAGGGATCACCGGGGATGATTGCCGCACCATCCAGCGAGGGAAGATAAGAAACATTCAACTCCCCGCTATTAAGTATTTCGCATATTACATTGGTACTAGCATTTTGGGTAGAGAAAATACTAGTAACATTTCTAGCTACCATCTTGCTTTCTTGAATGTTGCACTTACTGGAGAGACACCTTATCATCTTGGTTCTCTTATTGCTCGCCGCCTGTCTAGCAGGGGGCCTATTTTTGGAGGAACTATTGCATCACGCATTCTAACACATCTAGATATTCCTCTTGATTCTAATGATGTACCATTAACCCCTAGGAAGCTAGATATTGCTGCTATGAAGAGCCATCATTTTGTTACTACTAACTCCACCATAGATAATATTGTCTATAAAATGTTGTTTGCTGACGGGAACGAGAAAGAAATCCCTCTTCCCCAGCAGGGTTTGTTTAATATTGACAGGCAATCATGGTCGCTAACAAAGGAGGTGGTGGAAGAGCATATGAAGATACAAGAATTCCACCAGCAACATGACTCCGAGAACGCCGAGCCCTCCTACGACTACACCGTCACGTACCCCGACGTTTCCTCCAGCACATACATGGAACCGGGTCGTTCTTCGTCATACTACGAAGACACCACTTCATGGGGACCGTGGGAATGAACTCCACTTAGGCCAAAAGCCTAAGCTTGGGGGGAGGTATACCGGCATCACTCATTCTTTGCATATTATGGTTGCTGGATACTTGTACATACTTGTTTAGTCTCTAGAGTGGTTTTCTAATGAGAGGGAGATGATATTTGGGGAAGTGCTGTCCAAAAACAGATTCTGTGCTGTTACCAAAAAAATTCGTACGCACAGCCAGAACGTTATTTTGAGTTGCCAATTTTTGAGCATGTGCCCCAGGTTGTTATCTAACTTTCATTAGTTGAACACTTTTTGGTCTGAGCAATGGAAGATTTTTGTTAAATTCGATTTCTGTACTGCTGTCAGGATTTGGCAGATTTCTGTCATCCTGCTTTTCTGTGTTTCTATTAGTTTGCATTCTTTTGTTTTCACTTTGTTTCTTTCCTAAAACACAAAAAGACCAAAAATATTTCTGTTGTTTCTCTTCACCATTTGGTTATTTGGTTCCTTTCTCAGTTTGCTTTATTTTCTATCGTTGGTTTGCTATGAGAAAACCCAAAAAGATTTTGCTTTATTTGCTTGTTTTCTTTCGTTCTTATTTCTAATTCGAAAACACCAAAAATATTTGCTGTTCTTCTTTGGTTTGTAAAGTTCATCATGAGTTCAATGGTCTTCGGTGGCTGGAGCGTGGTTTTCATTTCATATTATCCAAGCTACACAAGTGAAAAGGCAATAATGACGATCTACGACAATCCGATTGTGGTGAGAGGCTGGTATGAACTCTATTTGCTTTCATTTTTGTACATATACTCATCCATATGAGCATGCTTAGTTGGTTCATGTGAGGTATATGTTATTTGAGAAAGTCTAGTAGCTCATGATCTCTCATGTTTGGTTCCGATTTATTAATATGAGTAGCATGTCATGGATGTTTGCTTGCATTGTTTTATTCATAAGTAAGTATGGCATTGTGGTATCCTCCTCTGAATAACTCATTTATATCGACTTGGCACATGCTCACGCATGCATATGACTGAACAAAAAGTCAATTAAGCCTCGATGATTTATAATTGCTTCAGAGTTCTTGTATCACTTTTATGCCTCCGTTAATTTATTTTGCCGCAAGCATGATTATGACAGTTACTGCTCTCTTGATTTGTCGCTCCCTAGTCTTTTGCTAGCCTTCACTTGTACTGAGCGGTGACGCCGCTCGTGCTTCCAAACACCTGAAAACCAAGTTGTTCCAAAAGTGTCCACCATAAATACCTATGCATGGCATTTCAAACCATTCCAAGTAAATTCTCATGCGCTACCTTTAAAACTTTCAAAATGCTTCTCAATTTGTGTTAATGTTTCATAGCTCATGAGGAAGTATGTGGTGTTTAGCTTTCAACCTTGTCATTTACTTTTGACGGACTCTCATATGGACTAGTGGCACATCCGCTTATCCAATAATTTTGCAAAAAGAGCTGGCAATGGGATTCCCAGTCCCGAATTAATTAACTTAAATAGACACTCCTCCATGGTTTGTGATTGTTGGACGGCACCCGAAGGATTCGGTTAGCCATGGCTTGTGTAAGCAAAGGTTGGGGGAGTGTCATCATCATAATAAAACTTAAATAAAAAGGCACTCCTTCATGGTATGTGATTGATGGCAGGCACCCGAGGATTCGGTTAGCCATGGTTTGTGAAAGAAAGGTTGGAAGGAGTGCCAACCAAAAATAAATAAATGGGAGCCGCTCTTGTGAGTCCGGTTGATGAGGTAGTTAGTGTACCCATTACCATTCGTTGACAACAACAAACACCTCTCAAAATAATTTTACTCCTGCTTTACAAATGAAAAGCTCTAGCGCATGTTAATCCCTGCTTCCCTCTGCGAAGGGTCAATCTTTTACTTTTATGTTGTGTCTCCATTCTTTCTTTGAGCACTATCTTGAGAGCACAACTGTCATTCTTAGTATAATATGCTTGTCTCAAAATATGATTGATTGTGGTATAACTTTGATGCTTTTATCTTTGACAATCACTACTTCTAGTCTTTCTATGAACTCAAGAGGTGCCTCGGCATTTATGTTTTGCTGATCAAATACAGGCAAGCGAGATACCACTTTACCATATTCTCTTATGAACATTGCAATCTTGCTTACATACATGATTCATGATGCTTATTATTAATTGTTGGTACTTCTCCATGATTGACATAGCTGTTGGATGATCTTATTTGCATGTATCCCATTATGAACTGCTTAAGTATTAGCCATAGCATGAGAATATATACATCATATGAGCAAATGTGTTCGTGAAAGTTCTTTTATCGCTCAGTTGTTAACTGAATTGCTTGAGGACAAGCAATAAGCTAAGCTTGGGGGAGTTGATACGTCCAAAACGTATCTACTTTCCCGAACACTTTTGCTATTGTTTTGCCTCTAATTTGTGTATTTTGGATACAACTAACACGGACTAACGCTGTTTTCAGCAGAATTGCTCTGGTGTCTCGTTTTTGTGCAGAAATCCAACTTTCGGGAAAATCCTCGGAATTTCTTCAGATGGCCCTATTTTACCAAAATATTGACGGAGCCAGAAGGGCGAAGGAGGTGGAGGCCCGAGGGCCCCACACCATAAGGCGGCGCGGCCCAGGGGGCGCGGCCCTATGGTGTGGCCCCCTCGGCCGGCCTCCGACGCCCCCTTCGGACTACTTATTCGCCTCGACCTAAAAACGCACAGGGAGAAGTCGACATCGCCAGAAACCCTCCAGAAAGCCGCCACATCGCGAAACTCCGTCGCGGGAGCCGGTCTCCGTTCTCCGCCGGGACGGGGAATTGAGGAGATCTTCACCGCCATCACCGCCAACGCCTCCATCAACCAGCAATGTTTCCCCCATCCATGTGTGAGTAATTCCCCCGCTGAAGGGGATGGTAGGGATTGGATGAGATTGGTCATGTAATAGTCATAAGATTGTTAGGGCATAGTGCCTAGTATCCGTAGATGTCACTTTTATGATATTGTTGCAACTTGTTATGCTTAATGCTTGTCACTAGGGCCCGAGTGCCATGATCTCAGATCTGAACATGTTATTGTTTCATGAAGATATTCATTGTTTATGGTCTTACCTGCAAGTTGTATACACACGTCGCTGTCCGGAACCAATGGCCCCGAAGTGACAGAAATCGGGACAACCGGAGGGGATGGTAGTGATGTGAGGATCACATGTGTTCACGGAGTGTTAATGCTTTGCTCCGGTACTCTATTAAAAGGAGTACCTTAATATCCAGTAGTTTCCCTAGAGGCCGGCTGCCACCGGCTGGTAGGACAAAAGATGTTGTGCAAGTTTCTCATTGCGAGCACGTACGACTAAATATGGAACACATGCCTATTGATTGATTAGTACTTGGATACCGTTTTATTATTATCTGCAAATGCCCATGCTTTGATTGTTACATGAGTTTCTCTCATCCATGCAACGCCCGTTAAATCCGTCCCTGTGCCTCAGTATTTTAATCCTGCTGTTTACTATAATCACTACTGCTGTCTTTATTTCACTGCGCTGTTATTCCGCTATTTCCACTACCATAGAACTGTTTACTGATAAACTCTTGCGAGCAAGTGTTTAGTTGCAGCTGAATTGACAACTCCGCTGTTAAGGCTTACAAGTATTCTTTGTCTCCCTTGTGTGAATCAATAAATTGGGTAATACTTCCCTCGAAGACTGTTGCGATCCCCTACTTCTGTGGGTCATCGTGTCGTGTGAACGTCGACTACACGACACTTCACCATTTATGGGCCTAGGGGAGTGCATCTTGTATTCGGTTGCTAATTGCGGGGTTGCCGGACAGAAACCTAAGCCCCCGTTAGTATATCGATGCAAGAGGGATCGCAGGATCTCAGAGTAAAGGCTGTGATTAGATTTATCTTAATTACTTTCTTGTAGTTGCGGATGCTTGAAGGGGTATAATCACAAGTATGTATTAGTCCTAGGAAGGGCGATGCATTAGCATAGGTTCACCCACACAACACTTATCAAAACAATGAAGATTATTAAGCCACATGAAGCGAAAGTACTAGACTAAAATCCCCGTGTGTCCTCAAGAACGTTTGGTCATTATAAGTAAACAAACCGGCTTGTCCTTTGTGCTAAAAAGGATTGGGCCACTCGCTGCAATTATTTCTCTCGCATTTTACTTACTCGTACTTTATTCATCTGTTACATCAAAACTCCTTGAATACTTGTTTGTGAGCATTTACAGTGAATCCTTCATCGAAACTGCCAACACCTTCTGCTCCTCGTTGGGATCGACATTCTTACTTATCGAAGATACTACGATACACCCCCTATACTTGTGGGTCATCAAGACTATTTTCTGGCGCCGTTGCCGGGGAGTGAAGCGCTATTGGTAAGTGGAATTGGTAAGGAAAACCTTTACTGTTTGTGCTGATTTTATTTCTGCCTGCTGCTATAAATCATTATGGAGAGATCTTCTCTTCAATTTCTATTTGGAAAATCTACTACTACTGCAACGGTAGTGGATGAAGCGCCAGGTGAGGAAGTAGTACCATATAAAATACCTATGAAAATTATTGAACGTGTTATGGATAACCGCTATGAAGGGGATGGAACTGTCCATCCTGGTGATCATTTATTGTTTTTGCATGAATTATGCGGGTTATTCAAATGTGCAGGTATTTCTATGAATGAAGTTAGAAAGAAACTATTCACTATATCGCTGTCTGGTAAAGCGGCGCACTGGTATAAATTGCTGAAGAATGGTGATTCTATTGATTGGGAGGACATTGTGCCTTTATTTTATTCCAAATTTTATCCTCCAAGTGAAATTCACAAAGATCGGAACCGCATATATAATTTCTGGCCTCATGATGGAGAGAGTATTGCCCAAGCTTGGGGGAGATTGAAGTCTTTAATGCTCAAATGCCCCATTCATGAGCTTCCTGGTAATGTTATTATTGATAATTTCTATGCAAGACTTTCTTTTCAAGACAAGACCTTGCTGGATACTTCTTGTTATCATTTACACGCAACAAAGAAGAGTTTAAAAGGGACCTTCTTGATCGGATCCAAGAAAATACTGAAGGATGGGAGAATGACAAAGATAGAGAATCAGGTATAATTTATGATTATAAATGCATTGAAACTTTTATGGATACTGATAAATTTCGTAATATGAGTGCTACATATGGTCTTGATTCTCAAGTTGTTGCAAATCTTTATAAAGCTTTTGCCTCTCATTATGAATTGCCTAAGAAGAATTTTGATAAGTATCATGAACCGTATAAAGATAAAGTTGATTCATCTGTAAACAAATGTGTAGTGATTGAAACTATTGATAATGTTATTCCTGAAGCTTATATTGAAAAAACTCCTTTCCCTGCTAAAATGAAGGAGTACTCTGTCGTATCTAGTGTTGTTAATAAAAGTGAAAAGAAACCTAAAGAACCTGAAGAACAAATTAAAATTGAACCTGCTGTTGCAATAGTTAAAGATCTTGTGACTGAAAATGTGGAGGATGGTCATATTATTTTCTGTGAAGATGCTTCTAATATTGTTTCACATCCTAATAAACCCAAACAAGTTAGTGTTCCTATGCTATCTGTTAGAATTGGTGATCATTGCTATTATGGTTTATGTGATATTGGTGCAAGTGTTAGTGCTATTCCTTATGAGCTTTACACGGAGATTATGCACGAAATTGGTTCTTGTGAACTTGAGGATATTGATGTGGTTATTCATCTGGCTAATAGAGAAACTATTTCTCCAATTGGTATTATTCGAGATGTGGAAGTTCTATGTGGTAAGATTAAATATCCTGCTGACTTTTTGGTACTTGGTTCTGCTGCTAGTGATCATTGTCCTATCATTTTTGGTAGACCTTTTCTAAATACTTGTGGAGCTATTATAGATTGTAAGAAAGAGAAAATTTTGACTAGATTTGCTGGTGAACCTTATGAATTTAACTTTTCTAAATTTACCAAAACTCCTTATAAAGCTGACTTGCCTAGTAATGATTTTAAAATGGAGCAGTGTGCATCTATTGTTCTTGTTCCTAATAATCCTTTGCAGCAACATTTGGAGAATAGTGAAAGTGAAGCTTTTAGGAAAGAAAGAGATGAGCTTGAGGAAATTTTTCTTCGCCAACCTATTCTCAAGCATGATTTACCGGTGGAAGATTTGGGTACAACACCGCCACCAAAGGAAGATCCTGTTTTTGATTTAAAGCCTTTACCTGATAATCTTAAATATGCTCATATTGATGATAAGAAAATATATCCTGTTATTATTAGTTCTAAGCTTTCAGAGATTGAGGAAGAAAGGTTATTGGAAATATTGAAGAAACACCGAGGAGCTATTGGCTATACTCTTGATGATTTGAAAGGGATTTCTCCTTCTATTTGCCAACATGCTATTAATATGGAAGATGATGCAAAGCCTGTTGTTGAACATCAACGTCGTCTAATTCCAAAGATGAAAGAGGTGGTAAGGAACGAGGTATTAAAACTTCTTGAAGCTGGTATTATATATCCTATTGCTGATAGTAGATGGGTTAGTCCTGTGCATTGTGTTCCTAAGAAAGGAGGAATGACTGTTGTGCCTAATGATAATGATGAGCTTATTCCTCAAGAATAGTTGTAGGGTATAGAATGTGCATTGATTTTCGAAAAGTTAATAAAGTTACTAAGAAAGATCATTACCCTTTACCCTTTATTGATCAAATGCTAGAAAGGTTATCTAAAAATACTCATTTTTGCTTTCTTGATGGTTATTCTGGGTTTTCACAAATTGCTGTTAAAGCTAAAGATCAAGAGAAAACCACGTTTACTTGTCCTTATGGAACTTATGCTTATAGGTGTATGCCTTTTGGTTTATGTAATGCTCTGCTACTTTTCAAAGATGCATGTCTGCTATTTTTCATGGTTTTTGCGAAAGTATTGTGGAGGTGTTCATGGATGATTTTTCTGTCTATGGGAATTCTTTTGATAATTGCTTGCGAAACCTCGATAAAGTTTTGCAGAGATGTGAAGAAACTAACCTTGTTCTTAATTGGGAGAAATGCCACTTTATGGTTAATGAAGTAATTGTATTGGGACATAAAATTTTTGAGAGAGGTATTGAAGTTGATAGAGCTAAAGTTGAAGCAATTGAGAAGATGCCTTATCCGAGGGATGTTAAAGGTATTCGTAGTGTTCTTGGTCATGCTGGGTTTTATAGGAGATTTATTAAAGATTTCTCTAAAATTTCAAAACCTCTTACTAATCTTCTTCAAAAAGATGTACCTTTTGTTTTTGATGATGATTGTAAGGAAGCTTTTGAAACTCTAAAGAAAGCCTTAACAACTGCTCCTGTAGTCGAACCTCCTGATTGGAATTTGCCTTTTGAAATTATGTGTGATGCTAGTGATTTTGCTGTAGGCGCTGTTCTTGGACAGCGAGTAGATAAAAAATTAAATGTTATTCATTATGCTAGTAAGACTCTTGATGCTGCTCAAAGAAATTATGCTACAACTGAAAAGGAATTGTTAGCTGTAGTCTTTGCTTGTGACAAGTTTAGACCCTATATTGTTGATTCAAAAGTCACCATTCATACTGATCATGCTGCAATTAGATACCTTATGACAAAGAAAGATGCTAAGCCAAGGCTTATTAGATGGGTACTTCTGTTGCAAGAATTTGATTTACATATTATAGATAGGAAAGGTGCTGATAATCCTGTTGCTGATAATTTGTCTAGATTGGAAAATATTGCTTATGATCCTGTTCCTGTTAATGATAGTTTTCCAAATGAACAATTGGCTGTAATAAAGGTGAGCTCGCGAGAGAGCCCTTGGTATGCAGATTATGCTAACTTTATTGTTTCGAAGTATTTGCCTCCAACCTTTTCAGCTCAGCAAAGGAGGAAATTCTTTTATGACTTGAGGCATTATTTTTGGGATGACCCACACTTATATAAAGAAGGAGTGGATGGTATTATGCGAAGATGTGTTCCTGAATATGAACAATAGGAGATATTGAATAAATGTCATGGTAGTGTTTATGGAGGACATCATGCTGGAGATAGAACCGCGCAAAAGGTTCTACAATCAGGTTTTTATTGGCCAACACTCTTCAAAGATGCAAGGAAATTTATTTTATCTTGTGATGAATGTCAAAGAGTTGGTAATATCTCTAGACGCAATGAAATGCCTATGAATTATACTCTTGTTATTGAACCATTCGATTGTTGGGGATTCGACTTCATGGGTCCTTTCCCTTCTTCAGATGGTAACACTCATATACTTGTCGCTGTTGATTATGTTACTAAATGGGTAGAAGCTATACCTACAAAAAGTGCTGATGGTGAGACCTCTATAAAAATGCTTGTAGATGTTATATTTCCTAGATTTGGAGTACCTAGATATATTATGACTGATGGAGGTTCTCATTTTATTCATGGAGGTTTTAGAAAAACTCTTGCTAAGTATGGTATTAATCATAGAATTGCTTCCGCTTATCACCCTCAAACTAGTGGTCAAGTAGAATTATCAAATAGAGAGATTAAAGCTATCTTGGGAAAGACTGTTAATAAATCTAGAAAGAATTGGGCTAGCAAATTGAAAGAAGCGCTATGGGCTTATAGAACTGCTTATAAAAATCCTATGGGAATGTCACCTTATAAAATGGTTTATGGAAAAGCTTGTCATTTACCTTTAGAACTAGAGCACAAAGCTTATTGGGCTGTTAGAGAACTAAATAAAGATCCAAAACTAGCCGGTAATAAGAGGTTGTTGCAATTAAGTTCTCTAGATGAATGGAGAAGTGAAGCTTATGAAAATGCTAAACTCTTTAAAGAAAAAGTTAAGAAGTGGCACGATAGAAGGATCATCAAAAGAGAGTTTAATATTGGGGATAAAGTCCTATTGTATCGGTCTCGTCTCAGATTCTTTGCAGGGAAATTACTCTCGAAGTGGGAAGGACCATATGTTGTTGAGGAGGTGTATCGTTCAGGATTAAAATTAGCTCTCTCCAAGGCAATGCCACACAAGTGGTGAATGGACAAAGAGTCAAGCATTATATCTCGGGTGATTCTTATAATGTTGATGTTGATATTATTCAAGTGGAAACACCGGAGGCTTTCATCAAAGGACAAATTGACAGTCCGCCAGAACTCGACTTTGAATAGGTAACAGTACAGGTAATAAAAAGTCCGCGTTTACCTTTCCGAACATTATTTCTGTTGTTTTTGGAAAATATGAAAAATTACGGAATCGAAACGGAGTGGAAAAGACGCGCGAGGGCCCGTCACCACAGGCCGACGCGGGCCCCACCCTGGCCGCGCCGACCTATGGTGACAGCCCCTCGGCGTCCCGTTTCCACTCGTTTTCGGCCCGGAACCTTCCTTTTGTCGTAAAAATATTTGCTATATAATCCCCCGGATCCCTGGAGGTCCGTATATCGTTTTCTCGTCGTGTTTTGTTTCGAGCTGTTTTCTGCCAGATTTGTTTTGATCTAGAAGCACCATGGTCTCCAACAACAAGGACAAGGGACCTTTGAAGGAAGATATTCAAGACCCGGAACTGAAGGAAGAAGACGCAAGAGAGGATGAGGAAGAAGTGGAGGAAGCTCCGCAGGAACACCAGCAAGCCACCGTTGCAAGTATTGGCGTGATATCAAATCCATCCAACATCAAGAGGAGTGCACGAATCGCTACCGGAGGAGCGGTTCCACGTCATTACTTGGCTCCAAGGACATCTTCTCCAAGCAATTACAACCCTTACCGCAATCTAATCTACGATCGTCAAACTGAAAGGACCCCCAAGGTAGTGTTGCCAAGTAATTGGGATATAGATCGTTCTAACATTGCAGGAGAGATGAAATCTGAAGCTGAAGGATGGGGAAACAACTCTAGGAGTTGGAATTCACCACCTGACATGATTATGAGCCGCGTTGAGCACAACTCGGAACTGATTCGCAACCTCACCTATGAGATTGAAGATTTAAAGGAGCTGGTTAAGAAGCTTGTCGAGAGGAATCCATCACCACCATCACCGAAGGAGTAATTCATCATCGGTATTGGCATCCCCTTGGTTTGTTCCAAGCTTGGGGGAGTGCCGCGGTATCACATCATCACTACCTTTATCTTTTATTATCAAGTAGTGTCATATCATGAGTAGGGAAGTTATCATATGGAATAGTATGCAATGTGGAAGTATCTCTCTTAGTTGGTTATCTATGTATCCGTTGGTGTGAGTTATCGTTATGGAATATTAATGAGAAGTCTTATCATTTACTTTTTGCACACCTTATTTTAGTTTGCAATCTCCATTATATGATTACTCTTGACATGAGTATTGATATCACTTTGGGAGCATCAAGTAAATCTATTTGGTTTTGGCAAACTTAGCATTGGTCAATAGCAACAACACCCTGATGTTTAAATAAAAGAGAGAAATACACTTAGATACATTACTCTATTATCTCTATGCTAATGAGTTTAGTATTCTGAAGTTAAAATTGCTTGTGCTTATGGGAAAGATGCATGATTGTTCTATCATTTGTATATTTGTTTGTTTCCCTCAACCTTTATGCTTGCTATCAAACCTTGCTAGCCAAAGACCTGTATCGAGAGGAGATGCTTCTCATACATCCATAACCTTAGACCAAAACTATGCCATTTGTGTCCACCATACCTACCTACTACATGGTATTTTCTGCCATTCCAAGTAAATACTTCATGTGCTACCTTTAAATTATTCAAACTACTACTCCTTATTTGTGTCAATGTTCTATAGCTCATGAGGAAGTATGTGGTGTTTTATCTTTCAATCTTGTTGGGCGGACTTTCACCAATGGACTAGCGGCACATCCGCTTATCCAATAATTTTGCAATAAGAGCTGGCAATGAGGTTCCCAGCCTCAATTAATAACTTTCATTAATAATTCTCTTCACATGTTTTGCTCTGATTTATCAGTAAGCAACTTAATTTTGCAATAGACACTCCTCCATGGTATGTGAATGTTGGAAGGCACCCGAGGATTCGGTTAGCCATGGATTGAGAAAGCCAAGGTTGGGGGGAGTGTCATCCTTAATAAAACTAAAATACATGTGTAAACAAAAGAGAAGGGGGATGATCTACCTTGCTGGTAGAGATGCCGTCCCTCATGGGAGCCGCTCTTGGAAGGTTCGTTTGGCAAGGGGGTTAGAGTGCCCGCTACCATTCGTTGACAACAACAAACACCGCTCAAAATCTTACTTTTATGCTCTTTATATGATTTCAAAGCTTGAAAAGCTCTAGCACATGATTTAATCCCTGCTTCCCTCTGCGAAGGGCCTATCTTTTACTTTTATGTTGAGTCAGTAAACCTATTTCTCTCTATCTCAAGCAAGCAATTGAGTTGTTGTGAACCAATCATTTATGCTATGATTCAGTTAATCATGTCTTTTATACTTTCTTGTTTAGTACCAATTTTATCTGAATGAATTTGAAGTTATCAATGATTATGAGGAGATTGTTATGCTTGAATATGAAAGCTCAGCTATAAAATCTAATATGAAAGTTTTGCTTAGAAATACAATCCGTTAGTAGTTCTCTGACCAAGAACAAAGTTTGCCATCACCAACTATGATTTCTCATGCACCTTTACTTGTGATTTCTCTTTACTTATTTCAAGATGAGTTATATGAGGAAGTTGTTTACTAAAATGTCTTGTGTGAATGAATATGATGCTTCTTGTCCGTATTTTATTTATCGACTCTTCACTCCATAAACATGTGGTCTTGTTTATCGAGCTCAGTTTCGCTTGGGGACAAGCGAGGTCTAAGCTTGGGGGAGTTGATACGTCCAATTTGCATCACTATTTTGTATCATAATTTGCTGTTATTCATTGATATATCTCATATTGGGACACAATACTTATGTTATTTCATCTATTTTGCATGTTTCATCATTATTGGAGGATCAAGCACCGGAGCCAGGATTCTGCTGGAAAAAGCACCGTCAGAACGCAATATTTCGGAAGATCAACTCGTGGAAGAAAATTTCACGTAAATTCCTATTTTTCCAGATGACGGAGGGAGCCAGAAGGGGAAGAAGAGGGGAGCCAAGGTGGGCCAGGACCACGACGGCGCGGCCCATGGCCGGCCGCGCCACCTGTGGTGTGGGGGCCCCACAGCCCCTTTCGCCTCCTTTTCTTCGCGTACTCCTTCGTCCCGAAAACCTAAGCCAGAGGGAGGACCTCACGAAGAGTTACAGCCGCCTCTGCGGGGCGGAGAACACCAGAGAGAAAAGAGCTCTCCGGCGGGCAGGAATCCGCCGGGGAAATTCCCTCCCGGAGGGGGAAATCGACGCCATCTCCATCGTCATCGAGCGGGACATCATCTTCATCATCATCATCATCATCTCCATCATCTACACCGCCATCACCACCGCTGCACCTCGTCACCGCTGTAACAATTTGGGTTGAATCTTGATTGTATGATAGGGGAAACTCTCCCGGCATTATTCTCTACTTGTTATAGATGCTATTGAGTGAAACCATTGAACCAAGGTTTATGTTCAGATTGTTATTCATCACCATATCACCTCTGATTGTATTCCATATGATGTCTCGTGAGTAGTTCGTTTAGTTCTTGAGGACATGGGTGAAGTCTAAATGCTAGTAGTGAATTATGGTTGAGTAATATTCAATGTTATGATATTTAAGTTGTGGTGTCATTCTTCTAGTGGTGTCGTGTGAACGTCGACTACACGACACTTCACCATTTATGGGCCTAGGGGAGTGCATCTTGTATTCGGTTGCTAATTGCGGGGTTGCCGGAGTGACAGAAACCTAAGCCCCGTTAGTATATCGATGCAAGAGGGATCGCAGGATCTCAGAGTTTAAGGCTGTGATTAGATTTATCTTAATTACTTTCTTGTAGTTGTGGATGCTTGCAAGGGGTATAATCACAAGTATGTATTAGTCCTAGGAAGGGCGGTGCATTAGCATAGGTTCACCCACACAACACTTATCAAAACAATGAAGATTATTAAGCCACATGAAGCGAAAGTACTAGACTAAAATCCCCGTGTGTCCTCAAGAACGTTTGGTCATTATAAGTAAACAAACCGGCTTGTCCTTTGTGCTAAAAAGGATTGGGCCACTCGCTGCAATTATTTCTCTCGCATTTTACTTACTCGTACTTTATTCATCTGTTACATCAAAACTCTTGAATACTTGTTTGTGAGCATTTACAGTGAACCCTTCATCGAAACTGCTGCCAACACCTTCTGCTCCTCGTTGGGATCGACATTCTTACTTATCGAAGATACTACGATACACCCCCTATACTTGTGGGTCATCATGACTCGAGCACGAACGCTGCGGACGTGACTGGTACTGCCGATGCCCTGCCTTGTGCCGACAGGGTTCCCACAGACGGCGCCAATTGTCGAGGGAGCTCCTCGGCAATGCCCTCCGATAGGGGCTTAGGGTTGACGGAATCCTGCAAGCTGATAAGAGTCATCGATACAGTACAAACGGGGAGCGATTTACCCAGGTTCGGGGCCCTCGATGAGGTAAAACCCTTACGTCCTGCTTTGTTCTTGATTATGATGAAAACAGTGTTACAATGGGGTGCCGAATAGTTCGGCTGTGATCTCGTCGAGATAGCTAATCGCTAGGGTAACCTAGTTCTAAGCTTCTGCTGGCTAAGATCGCTAAGATTGATTGTGTCCCTCGATAGCCCCTCTCCTGGCCTTTATATAGGTGGCCAGGTCCCGAGAGGTCTAATCGAGTACGAGTAGGCTTACATAGATCTATCTCTAATCTTTCCTTGTTCGGCTTCTTCCGTGTCTTGTACTTCAAGTAATCTTCCGCCGCACCGTCCTAGTGGCCCACCTTCCCTTCGGGTACCTTCATGGGCCTCCATCTGGACCGTATAGGGTAGAGCAATATTGGTTAACCGAAGGGTAATGACCACGTCATCGAGCCTCCGCCTAAGAAGCCTAGAACCGGAGCTGCCCCACCGGATCTTGCAGCTTCTGAAGCTTCGGCCCCTGCCACAATCCCCGTGGCCCAAATGTCAATGCTTCTTCCCTTTCCAAAGGGAAGAATATTCCTACGGTTGCTGCCGCCGCAGCTCCTTCCTCTAAATCAAGTTTTCTCTTTTCAAGCTCAACAACTTTCGACTAGGCAGGACGTGCATCATCCAGTAAGTTTTTTCCTTTTGTCTTTAAGGACCTGCGAGCTGTGATTTCCTCTTTGGAATCCTTCGCCTCCCTCTACGCTTCCTTGGAGGTTGATAAGGCGCAGCTGCAGAAGGAGGTCGAGTCCTCTTCCTCAAAGTTAGAAGGCGCAATTAAGACTGCTGGCGAGGCTCGCACGTAAATTGATACTTTGAAGGAGGAACTCAAGGAGCTGAAGCAGAAGCTGAAGGATGAAGAGGCAGCCAAGCTTACTGCCGAGGCCCGGGCGTTGGAGAAGGACGAACTTCTTCGCCAGTCCTCCCTGGCTTTGCTCAGTAATGTCCCTCCTGCACCCTTGTTGATTATTGCTTTTGTAAACATTGGTTCTTGTATTAATGTTCCCTTCGTGCTTCTATTCTTGTCAGGGGCTGCCGACATTCCTAGCGAGGCTCTGGACAAAGTCCCGAGCAATTCTCCTTCGAATGCTCTGTCGATGACGCTCGCGTCCCATCAGCTTGTACAAGATCTTCTCCAGAAGGGCAAGGGAGCCATGGCGCGGATTCACTCGATGATATTTCCCAAGATCAGCCAGGACAAGACTCTGGGCCAACTGATCGACGCCTTTGCCGTCAACACCAGGGAGGTTATCGAGGTATTCAAACGTACTTCGCGTACCTACGGCGCCCTCCTAGCCTTCCAACTTATGATGGGTCACGGCTTCAAGGAAAATATTGAAGAAATGTCTAAAGAGCTGCCAAAGGGACCTGATGGAAAAGCCATTGATCTGGGTGCTTTCAAAACCTCAGCCCTTACATGCGCTCGCCAGCTCCTTGAGTTGGTTGAGACTAAAAAGTCATCGGCTGGTCCTAGTCTGTCGAACCAGACCCAAGCCCTCTGAACCTTGTAACTTTTATTTGTCCAAACAATGTCGAGTCAAAAAAACTCTCGCAATTGTAATAAATTGCACAAAGCCACTAAGAGTTTGAATTGTAAGTGCTTCAACCTTTTTATTTCATCTTTTTCTTGAAATGCACTTTCTCATCGTCTGCTGGTTCCTTTTGCTAGTCATAGCTCTGAACAAGGCTGAAGAAAACAAGCACATACAGGAACGTGTACATGCATTGACCCAGCTATCGTCGGCAGATGAAGTGTTCTGGAGAGAACAAGGAAAAGCTTCGACTGTCGCCAGATTCCAGGACCGGGTTCAGCAAGTACATCGCTTCTTTGACAAGGTGTACAAGGCACTCAGAGTGATCTGGAAGACATGTTTCCCTTGAATGCAGTTCCTCCCACGCTGTTAACCTTGATGTCAGAGTTTAGCAATGCCAAGAAGATTCGAGACTTGGTTCGTGCTCAAGTGTTTGCAGGAGCCGAGTTTACATTGTCCCTTGTTCTTGCGCGTTATCCTTCAGCAAATATTCTTTCAATCGCCAAAGCGACTGGAAACTTAGAACTCCTAGAGAAGGTGATGCTGCCTGCCAATATGATTGTCGACAGACTTGAACAAGACTCGAAGGCATCTGAAGAAAAAGAAACTCCGCAAGAGTAATTCAGTGTTCTATTGTAAATAATCTTATTTTTATGACATTCAAATATTTATCGGTTAGTCTGCATGTAAGTGTACGATTGCCGTGTTATTGTCGTTTGACAAATTTTGAAGAGGGCGAATCGCTCGTAAAAATGTATGTATATTGGTTGGTTAGCAAATTGTTTGAGTGATCAGCTCTTGTTGCGGGTCTTGCTAAACCCGTTGTGTGTGCAACTTTGCTTTCAACCGATGTATGTCTTGACAGCAGCTCCCGAATATGTCGGGAGCACTAGCTCTGCCGATGACTCCGTCGCTCTTTGGCACTTCCATAAGTAAAGTGCCAAGCGTGGGTCGTTTAATTTATTTGTTCCATGTTCCCTGCTATTTTCGGCACCTGTTGAGGCATCTATAGCGAAAGGGTACGATTCTCGTCAGTTTTGCCTCATAGCACTCGTAGTTTCAGAGGCTTTAGAGTGAAATTACCAGACATGTGTTTCCAACGCGCCTCCATTTGCCGCAATATGCAAAACGGGGTTCACATGATGTGGTTCGGGTAACCCGAGTTACTGCAATGCTTCAGAGAAAAGAAACTCAAGTTTTTATTAATATCATAAGCGAATAACTGAGGGATGAGAAAGCACCCTACCTAAAAACGAGAAAAATGAAATACTAGCCGTCTTTTAAACGAGAGGAGGATTCTCCTTGTCTTCAAGCTTGTCCACCGCGCCTGCAGTTTTTGAAGCCTCACCGATCTCATCAGGATTCTGGGTTATTGCCAGGGATTTGTTTTCTTCAGTGACTGCAGTGCCATCGGCTGCCGAAGTTTTGGCTGCAGTGACCTTTGTAACCAAATCAGCTGGCTTCTTTTTCGTCCTCCTGGCGTGTTCATCTTCCCTGTCGTCGTGTGCCGAAAATTTTGAAGGAAGGTCGACAGCTTCCTGCTGAGCCCGAACTTTGCAGCAATCTTCTAAACTCACGATCACAATTGTCTGAGCGTGAGAAACTTCCATGGACTGTGATGTTTGTCCCATTGTTCCCAGGCATTTTCAGCTTGAGGTATGCATAATGTGGCACGACCATGAACTTGGCATAAGCTGATCTTCCGAGTATAGCGTGGTATTGTGATTCCCAATTCACTACTTCAAATTCGATCTTTTCCTTCCTGAAATTGTCGGGTTTGCCAAAGACAACGTTTAAGAAAACCTTGCCAATAGAGTAGGCTGGTGACGTGGGGAGGATCCCATGAAAACAAGTGTCTGTCTTGTTTAGCATCCTCATTGTAATTCCCATTGTTTTGATTGTGTCGAGGAATATCAAGTTGAGCCCACTTCCACCATCCATAAAAACTTTGCTCATCTTAAACCCTCCAATTTGCGCTTCAACCACTAGCGCGGCATGTCCTGGTTTCGGTATTGTCATCGGGTGATCCGCCCTGCTGAACATGATACTCTGAGAGGACCAGTCGATGTAGTCGGGGATATTGGCCATGATGCTTTCTGCCAGGTTGATTTCTTGAGTGAGCTTCTTCATCTCCCTTCTCGAGACGCCTGTTCTGTGAATCATGCTCATCTGCCCGCGAGGTGGCGGGAAGGACTCGTTGGAATTGTGAGGCTGAACTTTCTGAACTTGGTGCTGGGGCAGTGGTGGCGATTGTTGCTGCTTCTGCAAGATGAGCTTCTGCATTTCAATAAACTGTCGACAATCTCTGAGCAGATGGCTTGACATCTTCTTGTTGTCTTTGGAGTCGATGTATGCGTGCAGGTAGCAGGGTGCGTTTATCTGTTCGGCAAAGGGCAGTTCGGGTGTCCTCTGGGGTCGTGGCTTGTAATTGCTACGGTTCCCAGAGTTGTTCCGGTTGCCATCCTGCCGATCGTCTTGCCTATCATCATACCGATCGTCCTGTCGATCGAGTAGCCAGCAGCTACTAAGTTGTTGTCATCGTAATCGCGATCTTTCCTCCTTGCGTCGATCTCTACGACCACCCGAATCATTCTTCGGCTGATCATCGTCTTCGTCCGCTGCGCTGTCGTGGTCTTCGCACGTTGTCCTCGCCATCAGCCCAGCTGTTGGCGATCTCCATTAATTTGGTTATAGTCTTTGGCTTCTTGCGCCCAATTTCTTCTATATAAGATTCACGTCGGATGCCGTCGCTAAAAGCATCGATTGCCCTGTCGACAGAAACGTCTTCGGCAGCGTTCATGAGCTTTGTGAATATCCCGATGTACGCGCATCGACTCTTTTGGCTTCGCTGGCAATGCCGCAACTCTTTGATCCCGACAGGCCTCTTGTATGTTGCTTGAAAGTTGGCGACAAAAGCATCCACCAAGTCGTCCCAGGATTTGATAGATCCCTTCGGCAGGCCCCTCAGCCAGGCCCGTGTCGAATCTTTTAGGTAGAGTTGCAAACACTGCATTGCTGCAATCTGGTTTCCTTTATGCAGGATCACAATCTGCAGGTAGTCATCTATCCATGATCTTGGCTACTGTTGCCCATCATAGTTGGCGGCGTCGGTGGGGGTAGGTTTGAACTTTTTGGGCGGCATCGTTTCTCAAATCTTGTAACTCAAGCAGTCCTCCCTCAACTCACCGTCATATTCCTCGCTCTCTTCTGAGGAATCACTGTCGTAATCCCCCCTTGCCGCTCATCGTCGTCTGGCTTTATCGATTCTGCTCTGGGTAATTGATACGCGTAGATGCACACGTCCGTTGGGAACCCCAAGTGGAAGGTATGATGCGTATAGAAGCAAGTTTCCTCAGTATGAAACCAAGGTTATCGAACCAGTAGGAGCCAAGAAGCACATGAAGGTTGTTGGTGGAGGAGTGTAGTGCGGCGCAACACCAGGTGAAACCGGCGCCAACGTGGAACCTGCACAACACAATCAAGATACTTTGCCCCAACGTAACAATGAGGTTGTCAATCTCACCGGCTTGCTGAAAACAAAGGATTAAACATATCGAGTGGAAGATGGTGTTTGTTTGCAAAGAACAGTAAGAAACAATGATTGCAGTAGAATGTATTCAGATGTAAAAGAATGGACCGGGGTCCACAGTTCACTAGTGGTGTCTCTCCAATAAGATAACTAACATGCTGGGGTGAACAAATTATAGGTGGGCAATTGACAAATCAAGATTCAATACATATCAACGATGATTACTATGTGATTTAATCAGGGCATTACGACAAAGTACATAGAACGCTATCCAGCATGCATCTATGCCTAAATAATCCACCTTCGGGTTAGCATCCGCACCCCCTCCAGTATTAAGTTGTAAACAATATATAATTGCATTAAGTATGGTGCGTAATGTAATCAACACAAATATCCTTAGACAAAGCATCGATGTTTTATCCCTAGTAGCAACAGCACATCCACAACCTTAGAACCTACTATCACGATCCCAGATTCAATGGAGGCATGACCCCACTATCGAGCATAAATACTCCCTCTTGGAGTTACAAGTATCAACTTGGCCAGAGCCTCTACTAGCAACGGAGAGCATGCAAGAACATAAACAACACATATATGATAGATTGATAATCAAGTTAACATAGTATTCTAGATTCATCTCGGATCCCACCAAACACAACATGTAGCATTACAAATAGATGATCTTGATCATGTTAGGCAGCTCACAAGATCTATACAATGATAGCACATGCGGAGAAGACAACCATCTAGCTACCGCTATGGACCCATAGTCCAAGGATGAACTACTCACGCATCAATCCGAAGGCGGGCATGATGATGTAGAGCCCCTCCTGATGATTCCCAGGTGCCGGAGGTGATCTCCTGAATCCCCCGAGATGGGATTGGCGGCGGCGGCGTCTCCGGAAGGTTTTCAGATCGTGGCTCTCGCACAGGGGTATTCGCGACGAAGGCTATATGTAGGCGGAAGGGCAGGTCGAGGGGCACGGGGCCCCACACCATAGCCGGGCGCGGCCGGCCTGGGCCGCGCCGCCCTGTGTCTGGCCGCCTCGTGGCCCCACTTCCTTTCCCCTCGGTCTTCTGGAAGCTTCGTGTAAAAATAGGACCCTGGGCGTTGATTTCGTCCAATTCCGAGAATATTTCCTTACTAGGATTTCTGAAACCAAAAACAGCAGAAAACAGCAACTGGCGCTTCGACATCTTGTTAATAGGTTAGTGCCGGAAAATGTATAATAATGCTGTAAAGTATGCATAAAACATTCAAGTATTGTCATAAAAGTAGCATGGAACATAAGAAATTATAGATACGTTTGAGACGTATCAAGCATCCCCAAGCTTAGTTCCTACTCGTCCTAGAGTAGGTAAACGATAACACAAATAATTTCTGAAGTGACATGCTACCAACATAATCTTGATCAACATTATTGTAAAGCATATGAGATGAATGGAGTGATCTGAACAAAAGATTGCTAACAAAGATAATGACTAAACAAATGAATCATATAGCAAAACTTTTCATGAATAGTACTTTCAAGACAAGTATCAACAAGACTTGCATAAGAGCTAACTCATAAGCAATAATTTCAAAGTAGAATGCATTGAAGCAACACAAAGGATGATTAAGTTTCAGCAATTGCTTTCAACTTGTAACATATATATCTCATGGATATTTGTCAACATAGAGTAATATAACAAGTGCAATAAGTAAACATGTAAGAATCAATGCACACAGTTAACACAAGTGTTTGCTTCTAAGATAGAAAGAAGTGGGTAGACTGACTCAACATAAAGTAAAAGAATGGCCCTTCACAGAGGGAAGCATTGATTACTATTTTTGTGTTAGAGCTTTTGTTTTGAAAACATAGAAACAATTTTGTCAACGGTAGTAATAATTCATATGTGCTATGCATAATACTTCCTACAAGTTGCAAGCCTCATGCATAGAGTACTAATAGTGCTCGCACCTTGTCCTAATCAGCCCGGATAACACGGATTATCATCACATGACATATGTTTCAACCAAGTGTCACAAAGGGGCACCTCTATGCCGCCTGTACAAAGGTCTAAGGAGAATGCACGCATTGGATTTCTTGCTTTTGATTATTCTCAACTTAGACATCCATACTGGGACAACATAGACAACAGATAATGGACTCCTCTTTTAATGCTTAAGCATTCAACAACAAATAATATTCTCATAAGAGATTGAGGTTGTATGTCCACACTGAAACTTCCACCATGATACATGGCTTTAGTTAGCGACCCAATGTTCTTCTCTAACATATGCATACTCAAACCATTTGATCATGAAATCGCACTTACTTCAGACAAGACGAACATGCATAGCATCTCACATGATATCCAACAAAGGTAGAAAGTTGATGGCGTCCCCAGAAACATGGTTACCGCTCAACAAGCAACTTATAAGAATTAAGACACATAACTAAATATTCATCACCACAATAGTTTTTAAGCTATTCGTCCCATGAGCTATATATTGCAAAGATAAAGGAAAGAAATTTTAAAGGTAGCACTCAAGTAATTTACTTTGGAATGGCAGAAAAATACCACATAGTAGGTAGATATGGTGGACACAAATGGCACGGGTTTGGCTCAAAGTGTTTGGATGCACGAGAAGCATTTCCTCTCAGTACAAGGTTTGGGCTAGCAAGGTTGTTTGAAGCAAACACAAGTATGAACAGGTACAGAAAAACTTACACAAGAACATATTGCAAGCATTATAAGACTCTACACTGCCTTCCTTGTTGTTCAAACATTTTACCCGAAAATATCTAGACTTAGAGAGACCAATCATGCAAACCAAATTAAACAAGCTCTACGGTAGTTCTTCATTAATAGATTAAACTACATGATGCAAGAGCTTAAACATGATCTATGAGAGCTCAAACAATTGCCAAATTTTTCCAAACCATATGCAGCATTTTCTGATTCCAACCAAATAGCAATTTAACGAAGCAATTTCAGCCTTCGCCGTGAACATTAAAGCACAATTAAGAACACAAGTGTTCCATATGAAAAAGAGGAGCGTGTAATATCTCCAATATAAGAATGGTGGGATCCAACTTTATTCAAAACAAAACGAAAATAAAAGCAAACCGACACTCCAAGTAAAGAACATAAGATGTGATGGAATAAAAATATAGTTTCACTAGAAGTGACCTGATAAGTTGTCGATGAAGAAGGGGATGCCTTGGCATCCCAAGCTTAGATGCTTGAGTCTTCTTAAAATATGCAGGGATGAACCACCGGGGCATCCCCAAGCTTAGACCTTTCACTCTTCTTGATCATAGTATATCATCCTCTTCTCTTGACCCTTGAAAACTTCCTCCACACCAAACTTCAAGCAAACTCATTAGAGGGTTAGTGCATAATTAAAAATTCACATATTAAGAGGTGACACAATCATTCTTAACACTTGGACATTGCACAAAGCTTCTGAAAGTTAATGGAACAGAGAAACTCATTCAACATAGCAAAAGCGGCAATGCGAAATAAAGGCAGAATCTGTCAAAAACAGAACAGTCCGTAAAGACGAATTTTGCAGGGGCACTTAACATGATCAAATGGAAAAACTAAAAAATAATGAAAGTTGCGTACATATATGAGGATCACGCTCGTAAATTTGCAGATTTTTTTGATTTTTTACGTAGAGAGATCTGTACGAATTCGTGACAGAAAGAATGTCGTTTCTGCGCAGCGATCTAAATCTAGCATCAACTTTAACATAGAAACTTTACTTGGAACAAAAACATGATAAGGAGAGGTTGCTACAGTAGTAAACAACTTCCAAGACTCAACACAACAAAAATTGAAACTTGGGTTATCTCCCAAGAAGTGCTTTTCTTTAACGCCTTTCAGCTAGGCGCAGAAAGTGCAAATCAAGTATTTTCAAGAGATGATGCATTAACATTCTTACCAGAGGCTTTGAGCCTACTCTTCTTACTCTTTGGTTTAGGGAATACATGACCGCATCCGGGTGTAGAGGTAAAATTTAGAGTGCCTTTCCCCAATCTATGATTGCCCATGAGTTTTAGCAGGGATCTTCCAAGTGTAATTTGTCCTGTCCCTACACATTCAACAACAAGATAATCAGTGGATACCGTTCTTCCAAGAAAGGTTGTGAACACGCCTTCAGCTATTCCCTTAGGAATTATAACAGAGTTATCAGTAAGAGTTATTCCTTCTCCACCTTCAACAAGTCCCCAGAGTGTCAAAGATTCATAAATACTCTTAGGCATAAGGCAAAATTCAGACATAATATCACAATGGGCATGAAAAATTTCACCACCAATAATAACTTTAATAGTAGGGTCCCACATTGAAGGTTCAGAGTTAACTAAAACTTGATCAAGACGGTTACGAATATGACTATACCTTTCTTTCAAGCAAGATGTATTTGTCTCAAGAGTGTTTAATCTATTATAAATGCTAACAAGAGATGAATTAAAATTATCAGCTGAACTATGTGATGCAACCAAATTTTTTATGGCATTAAAAGCTTGATCACCATTGCAATGAAGAAAATCTCCTCCCACTACAGCATCCAAGGCATATCTATAGCGAATCATAAGCCCAAAATAAAAATTACTAAGGAGCAGACTTAGAGTCATTTGAGGTTCAGATTTACGATAAGAATCAAAAATTCTAGACCAAGCATCTTTAAAACTCTCCTCATCTCCTTGTTTAAAAGTAAAGACTAATTCCTCAAGTGAAGAAGTAACAGGTACAGAGCTAGACATGATAACAAAATAGACTAAATGCAAGTAACTAATTTTTTTGTATTTTGATATAAAGCAAGTAAACAAGACAGAAAGTAAAGCAACTATTTTTTTGTGTTTTTAGATATGAAGCAAACAAGACAGTGAATAAAATAAAGTAAAGCAAGACAAAAACAAAGTAAAGAGATTGGATGTGGAGACTCCCCTTGCAGCGTGTCTTGATCTCCTCGGCAACGGCGCCAGAAATTTAGCTTGATACGCGTAGATGCACACGTCCGTTGGGAACCCCAAGTGGAAGTTATGATGCGTATAGAAGCAAGTTTCCCTCAGTATGAAACCAAGGTTATCGAACCAGTAGGATCCAAGAAGCACGTGAAGGTTGTTGGTGGAGGAGTGTAGTGCGGCGCAACACCAGTGAAACCGGCGCCAACGTGGAACCTGCACAACACAATCAAGATACTTTGCCCCAACGTAATAGTGAGGTTGTCAATCTCACCGGCTTGCTGAAAACAAAGGATTAAACGTGATCGAGTGGAAGATGGTGTTTGTTTGCAAAAAACAGTAAAAACAATGATTGCAGTAGAATGTATTCAGATGTAAAAGAATGGACCGGGGTCCACAGTTCACTAGTGGTGTCTCTCCAATAAGATAACTAACATGCTGGGTGAACAAATTACAGGTGGGCAATTGACAAATCAAGATTCAATACATATCAACGATGATTACTATGTGATTTAATCAGGCATTACGACAAAGTACATAGACCGCTATCATCCAGCATCTATGCCTAAATAATCCACCTTCGGGTTAGCATCCGCACCCCTTCATAAGTTGTAAACAACATATAATTGCATTAAGTATGGTGCGTAATGTAATCAACACAAATATCCTTAGACAAAGCATCGATATTTTATCCCTAGTAGCAACAGCACATCCACAACCTTAGAACCTACTGTCACGATCCCAGATTCAATGGAGGCATGAACCCACTATCGAGCATAAATACTCCCTCTTGGATTTACAAGTATCAACTTGGCCAGAGCCTCTACTAGCAACGGAGAGCATGCAAGAACATAAACAACACATATATGATAGATTGATAATCAACTTAACATAGTATTCTAGATTCATCGAATCCCACCAAACACAACATGTAGCATTACAAATAAATGATCTTGACCATGTTAGGCAGCTCACAAGATCTATACAATCATAGCACATGCGGAGAAGACAACCATCTAGCTACTGCTATGGATCCATAGTCCAAGGATGAACTACTCACGCATCAATCCGGAGGCGGGTATGATGATGTAGAGCCCCTCCGGTGATGATTCTCCGGCAGGTGCCGGAGGCGATCTCCTGAATCCCCGAGATGGGATTGGCGGCGGCGGCGTCTCGTAAGGTTTTCCGTATCGTGGCTCTCGCATGGGTATTGCGACAAGGCTATATGTAGGCGGCAGGTCGTGGGGGCACGGGGCCCCACACCATAGGCCGGCGCGCCAGGCTTGGGCCGTGCCGCCCTGTTGTGTGTGGCCGCCTCGTGGCCCCACTTCCTTCCCTCGGTCTTCTGGAAGCTTGTGTAAAAATAGGACCCGGGCGTTGATTTCGTCCAATTCGAGAATATTTCCTTACTAGGATTTCTGAAACCAAAAACAGCAAAACTGGCGCTTCGGCATCTTGTTAATAGGTTAGTGCCGGAAAATGTATAATAATGCTGTAAAGTATGCATAAAACATTCAAGTATTGTCATAAAAGTAGCATGGAACATAAGAAAATTATAGATACGTTTGAGACGTATCAGTAATCTCGTCTCGGGCATCCCGCGAGCGGTGTTTTGAACCTCCGGCTTGTGGCGAGGCTTTTTCTTTTCGTGGGACCAGCTTGTCTCCCAGGATTGCAAGGCTTTCTAGAGCACCTCGATGAGCCTGAACCATAGAACCTTCGGGTTGTTGGTTAACGAGGTACGCTGCGAGATTAGCAGTTGCTGCTTCGACGGTTTTTGGCCTCAGCATTCCCGCGGTATCCGTGGTCATGAATGACCTGGATAAGTTTGATGTTATCTCCCGAGCATCGTCTTCCGAAAGCCTGGATAACCTCGATCGGTGTTTCCCCGCACCTTGACTGCTTCGAGAAGCGCTTCCTCTTCGTTGTTCGCTGGATCGTTCTGCCGCACGCAGGCGTCTCTCGAGGGTGGTCTGCTCGAGAGACAGCCGCTCCCGATTCTTGTCGAGTATTTCACGAAAAGCGTTGAGGGTTCCGACCGAGGCTCCAACGGGGAGTGGTGTGTTGTTTTGCACGGCCGCGCGGGCAGCCGCCCATTCTTCTTCTGCGATGGTGTAATCGCTATCATGATTACTGGCACTGTTTCCGAAGCTTCGTCGTCTGCTGGAACGTGGGGTGCGATCTCCTTCTCCCCCGTTCCTTTCTGTGTTCTTAGCAGCGTAAACTTGGTGGCGCGCCGCTTTCCAAGTGACTTCCTTGGCGATGCTGTCGACGCTGTCCTCTCCCAATGAGTATTGGGCGCTACAGATGAACGACGTGTCACTCTACCTCAAGTCGTGCCTTGTGTCGCAGTTCAAACAGTAGTACGAGGTCATCTCTGATGGCGCGGGGTTGTCAGATCCGACTGACATTGAAGACGTTGATCGAGGAGTTGAGGGCGCAGACGGGCCACTCGAATCTGTCAGCCCAGCGGAAAGATCGATTGATGATGACATGACCGGCCCTGCGACCGATAAGAGAGGCTTCCTAGTCGACTTGGGAGCGCGCGGCTCGAGCAGTCGAAGGATTCCTTCTGCATTGACGTTGTAGTGAACGCTTCCGAACGCCATCTCCATGTTTCCTTGCAGACCCGAAAAAGTCGAGCGAGAAGAGTCGCTGTGTGGGTGAACTCGTAGGAGCCGAATCGAATCGGGCTCCCCAAGATCGGTGATGATGATGATGGCGTCGATGAAGCTGTCGACGACATGGTTGGATCTGCCGATGACGGGTCTTGCGCCAACAGGTTTCCCACAGACGGCGCCAATTGACGAGGGTGCTCCTCGACAATGCCCTCCGTTTGGGGCTTAGGGTTGATGGAATCTTGTAGGCTGACACGAGACATCGGTTAACAGACAAGCGGGGAAAGCGATTTACCCAGGTTCAGGGCCCTCGATGAGGTAACACCCCTACGTCCTGCCTGTCTGATCTTGATTATGAAGATATTGGGTTACAATGGGGTGCCGAAGGCTTCGGCTATGATCTCGTCGAGAGGCTAAGTGCTATGGTGACCTAGCTCTAGACTTTTGGTGGCTAAAGTTGCTAAGATTGATTGTGTCCCTCGGCAGCCCCTCTCCTGGCCTTTATATAGGAGGCCAGGTCTCAAGAGATCTGTCCGGGTACGACTAGGTTTACAAAAGACCTAGTACTAAACTTTCCTTGTTCGGCTCTTCGTCTTGTACTCCAAGGAATCTCCTTCAGCACCGTCCTAGTGGCCCACCTTGTCGTCGAGTATCTTCATGGGCCTCCAGTTGGGCCGCACAAGATAGGGCAATATCGGTTACCCGAAGGGTAATGCCCACGTCAACAAGTCTTAGCAACGGTGCATACTAAGGATGAACACTTTATTATCTTGATATTTAGTGAGAGGGATCATCTTATAATGCTACCGTCGCGATCTAAGCAATATAAGATGCATAAAAGGATTAACATCACATGCAATTCATATGTGATATGATATGGCCCCTTTGTCTTTGCGCCTTTGATCTTCATCTCCAAAGCACGGACATGATCCTCCATCATCAACGGGCATGATCTCCATCATCATCGGCGTAGTGTCAAGGTCAATGGCGGCGTCTTCATGATTGTTCTCCATGTAGCAACTATTACAACTACTTTGAAATAATACTCAACATGAAATTTAAAGACAACCATAAGGCTCCTGCCGGTTGCCACAATACAATAATGATTATCTCATACATATTCATCATCACATCATGCATGGCCATATCACATCACCAAACCCTGCAAAAACAAGTTAGACGCATCTCATTTGGTTTGCATATTTTACGTGGTTTAGGGTTTTTGAGTAAGATCTAATCTACCTACGAACATGAACCACAACGGTGATACTACTGTTGTCAATAGAAAGAGTAAATTGGATCTTCACTATAGTGGGAGAGACAGACACCCGCAAAACCACTTATGCAATACAAGTTGCATGTCGAGCGTGGAGAAAATCTCATGAACGTGGTCATGTAAAGTTAGCCCGAGCCGCTCCATCCCACCATGCCGCAAGATGCAAAGTACACGAACTAAAGACAACAAAGCATCAACGCCCACAAAACAATTGTGTTCTACTCGTGCAACCAATCTATGCATAGACACATCTCTTACTGATGGGATTCGTAGCATAGAAAACAAAAAATTTCCTACCGCAAGAACGAAAACACAAGCCAAGATCTAATCTAGTAGACGGTAGCAACGAGAAGATCAAGAGACTAACCCTCGAAGATTCGCAAATCTTAACGAGATTAGATCTCGTGGTGGATGTAGTCGATCACTTGCCGCTTGCAAAAGCGCGTAGAAGATCTTGACGGTGCCACAATCGGGCAGCAGTACTTGACGGTACGGTGTTGATGACGACGTCCTCCTCCCCGTTCCAGCGGGCAGCGGAAGTAGTAGATCATCCTCGGTAGCACGACGGCGTGGTGGCGGTGGTGGTGGAGAACTCCGGCAGGGCTTCGCCTATGCGCTGCGGGAGTATTATGTGGAGGAGGAGAGGCTAGGGTTTGGGGAGAGGGGAGGGGGTGCGGCCAAGTGTGGCTTGGTGTGGCCGGCCCCCTCCCCTTGCCCCTCTATTTATAGGTGGAAGCCCCCAAGAGTTGGACTCCAAGTCTTCGAATAAGACCCGAACCCAAAACTTGCCATAAGCACGAAACCTACCCAAGGTGGGACTCCTACTCAAGGTGGGACTCCCACCCCTTCCCTGGGGGGGGTTGGCCGACCACCTTGGTGGAGTCCACCTGGTAATCCTCCCCCTTAGGGTTGGCCGGCCATGGAGTCCCTCTGGGACTCCACTTTCCATGGTGACTTCTTCCGGACTTTTCTAGAACCTTCTAGAACCTTCCATAAATGCATCGGATCATTTCCAAACTTGGAAAGTGACTTCCTATATATGAATCTTATTCTCCGGACCATTCCGGACCTCCTCGTGATGTCCTGGATCCTATGCGAGACTCCGAACAAAACTTCGAACTACATTCCATATTCCATATCTACTTAAACGACATCAAACCTTAAGTGTGTCACCCTACGGTTCGTGAACTATGTAGACATGGTTGAGACTTCTCTCCAACCAATAACCAATAGCGGGATCTGGAGATCCATAATGGCTCCCACATATTCAACGATGACTTAGTGATCGATTGAACCATTTACATACGATATCGATTCTCTTTGTCACGCGATATTTTACTTGTCCGAGGTTTGATCATCGGTATCTCTATACGTTGTTCAACCTCGTCTCCAACAAGTACTCTTTACTCGTACCGTGGTATGTGATCTCTTATGAACCATTCATATGCTTGCAAGCTAATCAGATGACATTCCACCGAGGTTGCCCAGAGTATATCTATCCGTCATCGGGATGGACAATATCCCACTCTTGATACATATGCCTCAACTCATACTTTCCGAATACTTAATCCCACCTTTATAACCACCCATTTACGCAGTGATGTAATCAAAGTACCCTTCCGGTATAAGTGATTTACATGATCTCATGGTCAAAGGATTAGGTAACTATGTATCGGAAAGCTAATAGCAACTTGAAATTAATGACGTGATCTTATGCTACGCTTAATTGGGTGTGTCCATTACATCATTCATTTAATAACATAACCTTGTTATTAATAACATCCAATGTTCATGATCACGAAACTATGATCATCTATTAATCAACAAGCTAGTTATACAAGAGGCTTACTAGGGACTCCTTGTTGTTTACATAACACACATGTATCAATGTTTCGGTTAATACAATTATAGCATGGTATATAAACATTTAGCATAAACACAAAGATATATAATAACCACTTTATTATTGCCTCTTGGGCATATCTCCAACAACTTATTCCTGGCCACCGCCTCCTTTGTCGTCTCTTCCGGCTCCAGCCGTGCCCACATGGCCTCTTCTGGCTCCTTCCAATGGCTGTCGCCAGTGACGGTGTCGCCTCCTCATCTTGGTCGTCCCTCGGTGTTGAGCTAGAGCTAATCGGCATGGCAGTTCTTTCCCACCAATGTCACCATTCCACTCGCTTTCAAAGTCTCATGGCGAAGAGAGGTTGCTCATGGCAACGTCACTCGCAGAGATGAATGGCGGCGGCCGGTTGGAGAGCAGAACACACATACGTAGGGATTTCATTGAGGCGAGATGAATGTCCGCGCAGAAATCGAATAGGGTTGCGGTTGCTCATCGGTGGCGGGTTATGAGCGTCATTCCGGCGGTTCGCGCGTCGTTCAACGCGGTTGCCCTTAACCAGCGGTTGTTGTGCTTGGTTTCAGCCTTGGGTAACGCCACACATCAAGCCATGTCACTGCCAGGCGGGGCCGTGGGAGAAGCGAGCGGTCACACAATGCGGCCGCGTAGCCTTCTCCTGCATCTGAGGCGCAAATTTGGGCCACCTTTGCATCTTGGCGGACAGGCCGGTCACTATACGCCGGACCGTTGTGCCGAGTACAGACGCATATTTCGACCACGCGCATCCTTTTGCGTTGGGCAGTTGGAGATGGCTTACTCACACCGACATATCCAATGTTCCATCCGAGCCTCTTTTGGTCCGCCCGGACAGGTAGGCCAAAAACGCAGTTGACCCATCCGCATCGAACCAGGCCGAATGACCCATTTGTTTACCAAATTTGGATCAAAGATGGGTCGTTCCGGACAACTCGTGGACTGCCGGACTATCTTGCTTACTAAGTCTGGCCAATGATTTATCTTGGACACTCTGTTCCACGAATGGTGCTATCGACGATTCTGCTTTAAACAAAAAAACAAATATTGTGCACGCTTCTAGATTGCTAGCACCATCTCTGCGATTAGTTTACACAATATTAATATAAGGCTGTCATACACATCTACCTGGTTACCATTTATCAGACCATGATGTAATGTCGTGCACAAACACATTGCTAGCACATGTACTTGATGTTTTAGGATCCTCTCCTCGGTTTGTGTGTGCACTAAGTATGAGGCTCCCAACTGTGTATGTTATATACTTCCCTCCGCTACTCCGAAACAGACGAGCCTGGACGTCTCCCCTCTTCACCACTGTAGCAGAGAGGGCGATTTGTTGGATCTCCCCGGCTGAGACACCTCCTCACCGTCGATCCGTCGGATCTCTCACCCTCCGGCGGCCGCTCCGGCGGCGGGAGGGTGGGGGATCCCCGCCTCACAGCTGTAGATAGTGTAGTTGAGGGTGGGGCTGCAGCCGGCGGCGCCTTGGAGAAGAAGGGGCTGTCGGTTTTGCTTCCTGTGCAGGTGGGCTTCTTCTCCGACTCCGGCGCTTCGTGGAGCTCCGTGGTGGCTCACCGGCATGCCTGGCACCTGCGGATCGGTGGATCCGCGCCGTGCCTCGTGCCCCGGCCAGATCCTGTGTGGTGCCGGATCTGGGGAATAAAGAAGAAGAAGGTGGTTGTTGGTGTTGACCTCGTCGGTGGCGGAGACGAAGCAGGGCGGAGGCTCTCTCGAGCCGAGTGGCGTCGACTTCCCGTCCGTGCAGGGGATCCTTCCGTTCCAAGGCTGAGGGAAGGTGGTGCGGCGGCGCGCCGGCGTGACGTTCTCGTCTTCGTATACGGCATCGGGGTCCAGAGGGACCTAGTTGTAATTTTTATCTTTGCTCTGGGCTGTTCTGTAAGAACCGTTGGTTAATATAATCAGTGCTTTCTCGCAAAAAAAAACTGTGTATGTTATTTTTTGCATATGTTTTCTTGCATCAGCTGATCATTAAATTATGTAGCACCATTTGTCCAAGGGATGATCTTGTAAGATCTCCTGTCGTGCAGAAACTTGCTAGTGCATTCTCCTTGGTTTGTCAAGATCAACTCTTAGATTGCTGTTTTTTATGTAAATGTGAGGCTTTCTTTCTGACTACTTTGTGTTGTGGAAATGATTTGTATTTACTATGACGATGATTAAAACGTGAAACAATTATGATTGTTGAGATGTCATCATTTACCTAGTGTCCTTCACAACCACATTGCTTGTGCATGCTCCTTGGTAAGTGGTTGACCATCTCATTGATTTGTGGTTACCGTGAGGCCTCCAAATATGATTTTGACTGTCTTCTTAGCATAAGACAATGATTAAAATATGGCAAAATCTAATGCAAAGAGAATATTTCTACGTCTTTGTCCTATGTAAAGACAATGATTAAAATGTGGCACAATCTAATGCAAAGATAATCTTTCTACGACTTTATCCTATGTGAAGACAATTATTAAAATATGTGGCACATTTTAATGTAAGTGATTCTTATGTAGTACACTGTCTTACGTGCAATCAAATTGGTTGTGCATTTTGCTTGGTACTATAGAATCATCACTTTCCTTTGTGTGTGCTAAGTTGTACGAGGCACCATTGGTATATTTCTTCCTTCTCATGTAGCATTGTTTAGCCAATAATTAAAATGTGGCACTTCATAATCATAGAGCCGTTCTGATTGGACCACAAGCTATGTCCAAGCACATTTTTTGTGCATTTTTTCTAGTTCCAGTCGCACCAGTTTTACCTTAGTATGTATTTCTTATTCGGTTTTGCTATGTCTCAGTCAACTGAGATTTTCTTAAGTCTAAGTCAATTATAAAAATATGCTTTGAGTTGCACTTTTCTGTTTAAAAAGTGCAATTACACTTTTCTGATAGAAATGTGCAACTGAACCGAGTTGCACTTTTCTTTAAACTATAGTCGCACTTTTCTGAGTTGATTGAGACTTAAGAAAATCTCAGTCAACTTAGACATAGGCACACCCCTTCTTATTCCGAGCCTTCTTGATTTTGGATAGGCTATGCAGCTTCGCGTACCAGTGGGGGTTCCGAATGCGGAGGGATCGACCAAGAGGCCTAGAGGAAGGCTGGCCAATGTCGGCCACTTCCATGATGAAGCGTCCATGGAGCACTTCATCAAGGTGATCTTTGAACCTAGGATGGAGATGTTGCCTATCGCTAACACCTTTAGGCCAATACTTCGGGTCGGTCCTAGGAAAGATCACCAGATATCAAGACTAAGAAGGTCAATGGAAACCCCGCGCCTCGCGTTGTCTCCTCCAGGCGACGCGGGGGGCGAAACCCTAGCACACCCCGCCGCCGCCCCCTCCGCCCCCCTCGCCCCTCGCCGCCCCCGGAGGCGCTGCCCGTCGAAGACCACGGCGCCGGTGAAGGGGACGGCGGGGATCTCGGATCTCGGCCCCCGGCTCCTCTGCGCGGCCACAGGGAGGGAGGTCGCCGCGCGTGGCTCGCCGGTGCTGCTGTCGCCGCCCGCGGCCGCCCCGGTCCAGGTACGTCTCTCCAGGCCGGCGGCTCCTCTGGATTTGCCGGGGTTGGGGTAGGTGCTGGTGCGGGTGTGGTTGTTGGGGGAGACTCGGTGGGGGCTGTTGGGCGCCGGAGCGGCGGCTCCGGGCGGTGGTCTTCGGTGTTGCCTCGCGCGGCGGTCGTGTTTGGCTCGCATCTCCGACCGTGAGGGCGGCGGGGCGGCGTGGCCTTGGATGCCGGGCGGCGGCCCTGGGCAATCTGGTGGGCTCGGCTCCGGGGGTGGACTCGAGCGGCGGCGCTGCTCCAGCTCCAGGGGTGGACAACGTTGCCTGGTACTGGACTGTTACCGACCGCGGTCACTCGGGTGATGCAGAGGTGGTGGTCTGTAGCATCTGTCTCTCGATGTCGCCTCGCCATGATCTTGACGAGGTGCTGGGCCATTTCCGCGGAAAATGAACCATATTTCCCCAGATCCGAGGTTTGTTGGGTCATTCTGTGAGATGGGACGAACTAAGGCGGAGTGGACAGGCCATCGCGCGATCTTGGAGCTCTTGCTTGCTTGATTGGTGCGGTCGGTGTCGGCGATGAGCTTGGAGTAGGAGACTCTTGGGATTGGGTCTCCCCATCTCCTTGGGCCGGCAACACTTGAGGAGGTGTTGTCGGCGGTGTCTGGTTTCTGGTTCCTTTCTACGGTCTCATGGCGTTGGCCGGCTACTGGTACGGGACGGGAAACCGGCGAAAGCCGTGCAAGGCTACGGCCTGTGTGGGTGACGATGACGTCCTTGACGCCATTTACCTTCTTGGAGGCGCCACCAAATCTCCCTCCTTCTGTGTGGCTGGATCACGCCTCATTGCAAAACTTATGTGCTTCTTCGGTCGGGGCGAAGTCTATCTTCATCGACTCTAGGCTCACCCTCTCACCCTCCTTGCGCTTCTCGCCGCCACTGTCTCCTGGTTACAGTTACACGGTGGTTATCCCGGTTCGGTCGGCTACCTAGAAACCCAGGGGTGGTTGTCTAGGTTGGCGTCTTGCCACGGGTGACGCCGATGATATCTTCTTCAAGCCGTGGACTCAGTGTGTCGTTCGGCAAGCGTTAAGGTTGCGTCTTTGGGGTGGTGTTTGGGCTAGGGCGAAAGCTCGGCAAGGCCTTGGCCAGTGCAGGCGACGTCGACGCCCTTGGGCGCCGTCTTCCTCCTTGGAGGCATCGCATTCAAATCCTCCTCCTTCAGAATCTCGAATCATGAAGTCAACCAAGCTCCTTCGGTCATGGGCGTGCTCTGTCTCTGCTTGGGAGGTCTGTTAGTCTGGACAGTGCCGGCGCCGCGCCCTCTCAGCAGGATTCTTCGCCTCTTCGCTGGGCTCAAGATCTCTACCTAGTTCCTAGTTAGCGCTGCTTGTTCCCCTTTTTGTATCTCCTGCTGTCCTCCTATGCTGTAATGTTGAGCTGGTAACCCCAGCAGGTCCTTGTAAGTTGTAAGCATCGATGTACTGGTTTCCGTCCCATCAGGCGTTGTTAATTTAACGCAGGGCTTAGGCCTTCTCTTTAAAAAAATGGAAAAGCCATCATTTGTCATTGCTCTACGGTTTGAAGGTGGGGTACTTCCTCGCCCTCAACAATCTCAATTTGAAGTAGTACATATAGTGTCCGTCCAGAGTTCAGAAACCACTTTTTTATTTCCAACCTAAGTTCACATGCACCCAGATTCAAACCGGACTTTTCCGTCCAGAGACTGCATAGGTAGAACATGGGTGCATGTGAACCCACTTTTTGAAAAGTTCCGTTTGTAATGTCAAAATATGTTTTAAAAATCGAAACACAAAATGATTTTCCAGATGATCTCAAATATGTGCCCTGGACATGAGTTTCGTGACGAAAAAATATTTTATTTTGTCTCGGCAAAAAAGTGAAATTTTACAGGGCTATATAGCAGTATATATGTGACGTATTTTGTCTTTTTTATATTCTAAAATAAAAAAGTGGTTTCTCCGCGAAAACTTTTTACGCACACATGGAACATGCCTACGTATCCGGTTATTTTTATTTAATTTTTTTTAACATTTAAAAAATGTATTTTCCAACCTAAGTTCACATGCACCCAGGTTCAAACCGGACTTTTCCGTCCATCTTCGGCTACTCATAATGTGAGGTGATGACGAAGTGCCCTGCGTTGAGATGCTGGCGGGAATCGTTGACAAGCTAGTTGCTTCGTTTTAGTTGTTGATCTAAGAGAACTACCTAGTATGTCGTGCGGATCGTCGTTCTAATGAGGCACTGCCACAAGTTAAGTACTATGCTAGTGTTGATTACCGTGCTACTAGTCGTGTGCTATTGATTCAAACTGTTGTGATTGTGCTTGGTAGCCTCACCGCGTGTAAAAACAGGTTAGGGCATCTCCAACGGGGCGGCGTAAACGGACGCTGAGCGACCGTTTGTGTCCGCCGTGAACGAAAATGCGTCTGGACTCTGCTCCAGCAGGGCAACGCAAAGTGACCGGGCGGTCCGCGGTGACGCAAGCCTTTGCGTCTCCATGGAGGCTCCGTGGTTGCACCGAGGGTCCTCCTTTTCTTACCCGGTCCCGCAAGTCAGGGACAGCGAAATCGAGCGCTTCGATTTTCTTCTTTTCCCCTTCTTTGCTGCCCTAGTGCAACGTCACCACCCAACCCTACCCGTCACCGTACCCCCGCAGCGGCGCAGTACTCGCCGTTGGCTCGGTTCTCGCCACGCGGGAGAGCATGATCGTTGTCGGGGTTGGCTCTGGCGCGTGCCTACCACCTGTTTTGGGGCCAAACGTTGCCGGTTGCGCCGCCCGGCCGCGCCGCCCACGACCTGTTCGGTCAATTGCGTCGGTAGGAGCCTTACTCCTGTTTTCGGCGCTATTGTGCGCGGCCATTGATTCACAGTTTGTACCCACACAGATGGACATGTGGCAGATGCTAGACAAGTTCCGCACGGAGGTCGTTGACTTCTCATCCGACGAGGAGTCTGATCAGTCCACGCAGACATTGGCAACTACTGCGGCCACCATGATCCACGAGTTAAATTCAAACCAGGGGCAGCTCTGTCAAGGGCCGCTCAAAAAAACTGCCACGCAACAGAGTGGAAGGGCAGCTCCGGCTCCACAAGGACTACTTCCACCTCACCGATCTGGTGTTCAAGGAAAAAATGTTCCGGCGCCGGTACAGGATGTCAAGGGAGCTGTTCATGGTCATTCTACGGGGCGTCAGACATTACGACCCCTACTTGCAATGCAGGCCCGATGCAACAAGTGCGCTAGGCTTCACCTCCTACCAAAAATGCTCCGCGGCTATTCGCATGCTATCATATGGAATGGTTGTTGCTATATTCGATGAGTATCTTCGAATGGGCGAGATCACTTGCTTTGAGGCCATGTACAGGTTTTGCTGAGCCGTGATTACCGTGTTCGGACAACATTACTGTAGGGAGCCAACTGTTGAGGATATAAGGCGGCTGTTGTCTATCAACGAGTCTAGAGGGTTCCCAGAAATGATTGGCAGCATAGATTGCATGCACTGGGAGTGGAAGAACTGTCCCATTTGGATGGCGGTCAGACAGGGGCATGTGGAGTGATGGACTGTCATTCTTGAAGCTGTCATATCTCAAGATTTATGGATTTGGCATTCATTCTTTGGCATGGCCGGTTCCAACAATGACATCAATGTGTTGCACCGATCACCGGTTTTCAATAGGCTAATGCAAGGCAAAGCTCCCCGGGTGAGCTACGAGGTCAATGGAAATGAATATGACAAGCCATATTATCTTGCTGATGACATCTACCCTGACCGGGCCACACTGGTGAAGACTGTCCATAATCCAAACTCCGAGAAGACGATGAGGTTTGCCAAGATGCAAGAGACTTGCATTAAAGATGTGGAGCGCAGATTTGGTGTGCTCCAAGCTCGGTGGGCAATTGTCTGTCACCCGGCAAGAACATGGTCGCTGAAGACCATGCATGAGGTGATGACATGCTGCGTGATCATGCACAACATGATCGTTGAGAACAAGCGTCCTGGTGGCCGCAATGAGAATCACTGGGAATTCCAAGATGAGTTGGTTGCGCCACTCCCTGGGGTTTTATCTTGCGAGGACTATCTGCATATGAATGTAAAAATGTCACTGATGCGACCGTGTGCAAACAGGTGCAGACGGATCTGATTGAGCATCAGTGGGCATTGGCTGGCGATGAATACCATGCCTAGAGGAATATCATCTTATTTTCATGTAGACTTTTTAAAATTTGGATGTAATAACTATGACTTCATTGAAACTTTTTATTTTATTGTTTTCAAACATCATAATCCATGCCGACGTGGAAATACGTCGGGCCGCTGGAGGCACCCCAGGTGCAAATGGACGCGCGGACTAATACGGTCTTTTCGCATCCGTCATGCGACACAAACGAATGCACCCGGACACCGATTTTGGTTGCCCAGTTGAAGTTGCCCTTACCAAGTGTTTCTTGCGGTGCTCCGTTGGTTGCAAACCATGCAACCAAACAATAGATATCCTGGTGACGTGCCAAACAAACTCCACAACATGATAGGAACTGCGTTATAGACGAACCATGCTCCAAGGATAGACCCTGGGAGCCCAAAATAGCTAAACACGCCATATTAACTCAGGAACTAGTACCTTTTCTTCTTTTTTTCGCATAAACTCATGACTAGTACCTGACGAGACAACTTGTTCCGGGGTTAACATAATCAGATCGTAGAGGCCAAGTACGAGTCGTATACAGCTAACTTGTCCTACGGTTGTGGTACTAGTACAGTACCTTTCTTTAATCCCAGCAGCAGCCCTTTGGTTTTGTTTTGTTCTCTCAAGGGTTTGATTGATTGTTGATGGCGTGACCTCTTTTCAACCAAGAAAAAGGAAGCAGTTGATTGCGTGACCCTTTTGTTTTAGTTAGGGACCAGGCCATGTCTTAGTACGTACGTCCTTGAGCCGAGGACCAAAGCAGTAAGCACCTGCATTCAGTTGCATCTAGTCGAGCTTAATTGCTCGGAAATTAAGGGCGGAAAGTATTTGATTAGCGCTGGCAGCTACGTACTCGGTTGCGTGTTAACCTGTTTCTGCCATCGTGATTAGCAACGCTCGATCTAAAAGCACAATTCCCGTTTCTGCAAATCCCAAAATTAGGGTCGATCCAGCGAACCAGTCACGCACGGGTGCACAGCTGGGCAGGGCGGTCAGGGGCTGTCGGATTCTCGTGGCCGGCCACGACGCTTGAGTCAAGCTGAAGTCTCTTGTCGTGCCCTGTACAGATCGTCGCGCCAGCACGAGAGCTGTACTTTTCAGGAATCAATTAGCGTTGCTCAGGTATACATACTACGTATGTATCCTCCCGGTATTATTAGTAGCTCTTTAATTAGATTGAGATGTAAAGGAAGATTCCGTGAAGCGTGGCGGCACGACGGGACGCGACATGGATCGATGCTTTCCTACGTACTGTTTCTGCTCTCCACGCAATAGCGATGGGAAAATCACATGCCGTCGTCGCAGAAAAAGGGCGCGCGCGGAATAAAGATCGGAGTCTCGCTCGCACTGTGTTGCTACCTTGGAGTATTGGCCACGTTTCGTACAGAGGCTGGAAATCTTTTCCTTTCCTTTTTTCCTTTCCACCCCCGCAAATCGCTCCTTTGCATTGTTGGATGGATGGTTTAGCGTTTCACATTGCTAGTCTTTGTTGCTTTCTCTGCTCGGCAAAAGGGGGAAAATTAATACACTACAACAAAAACTGCTTGTAGAGGAACTTCTTTATACGTTTAGGATTTGCTTTAACCAAATTGTTAAATAATCAAGTAGAGTCACTTTCCTTGATGTAGAGATACTTCTTCAAAACACCAACTCAATTGTCTGAACTGTAGATACACTAGTTGAGACAATTTTGTCGTGAGCATTAAATATGTGTTCGAAGGCATTCTATGAGACACTTGCTAGTATGTTGCCGCAAGAAATCGTCTAGATACATTTTGAAGACACTATCTAAACAGACATTACATTAAAGAGAGACACGGTTTAAGACACTATTTACATTTGTAGAGGCATTTTATATAATCTTGACGCATTCAATAGAGCATTGATAAGATTTTTTTAAGAGTACCAGGAAGATGTTGTGTGAGGCTAAGTGGTTAGATGAGTACACATTTTTTTCCTTTAGATCTTGAGTTCGAGGATTGTTTCCAAAGTTTTATAATTTACCTATTCCAGAGATTATTGACATAATGAAATGTCTTTACTAATGTTTTATCAAATGTATGGACAATATGTAGTGCCGTCTACCTTGGAGTATTAGGCACGTTTCCTCTTCATTTTTGAATGGTGTTGCGTTTCACATTCTAGTATTTGCTTTGTATCCTTGCCAAAATGGATTTTTTAAGGATATCACTATCATGGTTATATCTATGGGGTAGTTCATGTTAACGTACCTATTTTTGGTAGATGGGTGTATCTCGGAGTAATAAAAAAAATTAAAGGAGCTTCCAACATTTTTGAGAAAAAAATAGTTTCCATTTTCCAGCAGCCAAATTTGTTTTTTTTTGTAAAAAATAAAGTTCATAAAATAAGGCGCAATGGCACCACACCCATTTTCACACAAAATTGACCATTTGTTGGACAATTGCCAAGTTTTATGAATTTCCAAACATTATAGCTAGTTTTGCCTATTTAAATGACTTTATGTCGACTTTCCCAAAATTAGATCAGATTTGAACTACAAGTAGATAATATTTGAGACAAAAAAGGCCATGAAAGTGGACGAAATGCTCAAATGCGAGGCCATGCTTGAAATTGCGCGCTCACAACTTTCTGCACTAATTGCGGGAGGGGGGAGGGGGTCATAGATGCAATACACATCACAGTAGATGCACTTCATCTAGTTTTGGCAATTGTTTATATATTTCATTTACTAGCATTACTACTTTACATACATTGGCTGACAGAGTTCCTATTTGCTCCACTACACACCCTCAAATATGAGACACTCCCGCAGTAAGCCGGTCTGAATATAAGCCATGCAGGATTCAATATCGAACTTCTGTGTGATATTACCGGGATTTTCTAAGTCAAAATTATGCTGAGATATTGATGGGGGCCTCTCTCCTAGCTTTAGAAGGCAACCTATCTGATCAATATATAGGAAAATGGAAAAGAATTGTTGCCCACCAAAGGTGGTAATCTCATTTCAGCACCTTAAAATGATTTTAAAATGTTTAAGACCAAACTATATAAAACACTTATAGTTCAAATTCGACATACTTTTGGAATCAACCGAAACTCAGTAAAAAACCTAGGGTACCTAAAAACAAAAAAAAAATCTTGGACTGCTGCCATCTGAACTACGGTTCAACTACGGTTCTGGTGATTACAAATCTAGTTCAACTTTGTTGAACAAGTGTTTCTCTAGTATAAATCAAGTTCATAAATTTTCATTCACGATTTTCCCTAGTATTCGCCGATTTTTGAATTGATTTGTACTCCCTCCTTGTCATAATGCAGTGCATATATGAACTTTAAAAAGTCAAACCATGTTAAGTTTGACCATGTTTTTTGAGTAAATTATTTACATCTACCATACCCAATATATACCATATAAAAATATACATTGTGACGAATCTAATGGTAATTATTTGGTACTTTAGATGTTAATATTTTTCCTAAATACGTGGTTAAACTTTATATCGTTTGACTTTTATAAAAATTTATACGCACTACATTTTGGTAAGGAGGGAGTATTAGGCAACATTTCATAGAAATCCAAGCTTATGCTTCCATATTCAGAAAAAAATGATTTGCTTCTCACTTGAGCTAGGAACAAGAAACTTACAGGAATGGACGAGATAGAATAAGGATAGGGGGAGTAGAGTGCCTCTCATAGGGCAACCTGGACATTTACCTTATCCTCCCCCGCTTCCTGCTTTTACATATCCGATTAATTGTTTTCCACCCTGATTCCTCTCTGTTTCATTTTGAATATGCGGTATCTTATATCCGTATTCAAATCCACAACCGGTTATTATCCGATGCACTCTGAATTCGTTGACAAAATATGGTAGATGGAAAAATCTAGTCCGATTGCATCCCTACATAACCTGGTGTAGCAACTGCACAATTACATAAAATTGGGAACTACTTTGGTTTTTACCTTTTCATTGTTTACCTCACTAGTGATAAATGAATGAATGTGTTATTGTATATTTTAAAAAGGAGTATGGTAGACGAAGATTTTCTTCTCGAAATAATAAGAACCCAAATCTGCGTCCCTAGCGACTTGAACCTGGGTGGCTATGTTGTACATCTACTTGCCTAAGCAAGTGAGTTATGCTCACCTTTTGATGTCGTTTATCTAGTGACAACAAATGTGAAATCATTTGTTTGAGGTAGCATATGTCATATTCAACCTCATTTCAGAATACCTAAGGCAATAGTCGGTTTAGCCACGAGAGTGCATCCACTTCTTAGTATGTGGAGTCTTCTCTTCTAGGTGAGTATTAGTGAGGTGCTGCATCATCTCTAATTTAGGAAATGATGTCCATGTGCATGTCAATCAAACACTACAGAGAAATTGCATTGATATTAACTTGTGAGAAAGTATATTCGTGCGACCATGTTTATGAGACACTAGTCAGGTGAATCCATAAATCGTGGTTGGTTGTTCAGCATAATAAACATCTTTTACTTTACACGTAGTTTTATTTCATGCACTTATTTATTCCAAAAATAAAATATATTTTATTCCTTCGTATCTTTAGTTTGCATCATTACACGCACGAAGAACAACACTTTTTCTACAGCCATTGCATTTGCACTTACTTTTACATTATTTTGTTTTCTAGTTCTATTCTCTCTCGTTTACACGCCCTCTGATTGATAACCACTACGGTGGAATTGGGGACACAAGGAATTTACCCTTTTATTTGGTATAAGATATCAAAGGAGCGGGAACTGCTCTTTCCCCAAGAGTTCGATATTAAACCCCGAATAACCCTTGTGGAGAAAAGCTACTCTTGCTACATAACTTTGCGCTTGAAGTCCCAACAAGTTGGTGAACAGCAGTTTGTTGCCATTGGAAGCACTCAACCTCAACAAGGTCAAAATGAAGGGGTTGGTTCAAAAAATAAATTCCAGGAGCGAGCAATCATGGGTAAACAAAATTCCAACATAGCACATGTTTCTTGTACAAAGTGGTTTACAAAATGGTACAAGAATCTTGAGATGCACTGTTATGCGCATCCTCTCATGTTCAATGTAGAGTGGCACAATATTTACCTTGAGTCCAGTTTTAGCTATGTCGGTCAAGCCTTGAAGAAGATGAATTTGCATGATCTAGTAACCATCAAGGAAGATTACTGCCCCTTTTGATATTATTAATACCAAAACTCTACTCCGGCTCCCACCAAACCTGGAGAATTGTGTAACTAGGAAAACATAGTAAACACACACACATTTGCCTCACGTATTCCTCTTGGAATTGATGACGAAATTTATGCTTCGCTCAAGTTAGAACTTTTCATCAATCATGGGTGCTTCGTGAAGACTCAGCATTTGCTCCACTATATATATTCCATTACCAAAAAAAATCACTTAATCACAATTTCACATGTCCATTGTCACCTAATGGATAGAGACATTGAAGCATGTAATCCCCTCGAGGTGCTTACCTTGAGATTGCACTTCTCAACCTCAATTACCATCTCCAGTTTATGTCATCCACTCATGTATTTGAAATATTCCTTTTTTGATGAAAGCCCATGAGTGGCTCCTAACCCACATGCAAATATCAAACACATAGTTCATGAATTAATTCACAAATCGTAAATCACAATTATTTGCCATGCCACTAGACCATTTTATCACACATGCATGCAACATCACTAACGTTTGTGTGTTGATCTTCTAGAATCCAATTATTTGACTTCATCTTGATCAACCTTTCTTCCCTGTTTTCTATATTGACATGTTGAAATCCATAATGAGTTCTTCACTTGAATTACACATTTCAATACTTGATCAATTATTGCCATATGTATGCTCGATCTTGATCTCTTGAAGACCATAAGGAATCCTTCACCTAAATTACTTTCTTCAAGAATTGATCAACTTTGTGAACTCATGAGCCCAACCGTGACCACCTTTGAGTTTCTCCAATGAATTGTATCCTTGTCATTTTGTTGCCTTCACATGAAGTATAGTATTTTCTCAGATACATTGTTGATCTCAATCTTAACGCCTTGAAGTTCATTCTTTTCTTTTGCTCCTTCTCGGTCATAATAAAAACCATATTTTGAAGTCAAGATCTTGATTTAAAGGAATTTATCCCAACACATCCAACATACTTTATGCGTCACTAATGGACTCTTCGTATATATATTGATGAAACCATGATTTTATCCCATAAGAATGGTCATCCGTTATTTGATCTTAATGCATATCTTTTTTTTTACGGAAAAGAGCTGATGATATTATACCAAGGTTCCTACAGAAAGGTCTAAAACTAAGAGAAAATGACCGAACCGATGGCGCGCCGCCGCTACTTAACTCTCTCCTTGGATCTTAATGCATATCTTTATCTTAGTGGTGTTCTTCCATGACTCCATTAAATGTTCTTCAGGTAGTTCCTATGGAGCATTCCTTCGTTGAAATTCATCTGTCACTAAATCTGAACGAAATCATTGGATGATATAAATTGCCATCAATAATTAAAACCATAAAAGAAGCTGAGTATATTTTTACACGGTAAATTCAGAAAAGACAGGTAATTTATAAGCATCAGATTTTCTTTGCCATCGGAGATGTTTGTGTATTTAAAGTGTATGCAAAAAAACCATTTTTGGATACAAAATTCGTTTTTTCTTCCACATGTCATAGAAAAAACAAATTTTGTGTAAAAAAATTATGTGTTAGCATGGGACATTGACACGTACAATTTTCATTTATGTGTGCATCTGGATTGTATTATTTTTTTGAGGTGAGGAAACATTATGTGCTTCAGGAGCAACACTGAAACTCGTCCTCTAAAACAATCCTTACGGATGTTGTGTTTTTTAGCAAGGTTTTGGTAGGGTTGGTCTGACGAAGTTTGCTTTTGCCTTCAAACTTGTTTGGTGTTTAGTATATTCTACTAGTGCGGAGCTACCCTTGCTCTACTCTACTGTATAATAAATTCTCCATGGGACCGGGCATTGGGCAGCAGGTTATGTAGCTCTGAACCTCTGATAGTGTGATAGCTGTACGGCGCTACATTTTTGCAGTCCACCGTACGGTTCGTGAATACAGTAATGTGACGGCCCGGTGCGTGGACGGCGTAGTCTTGCAGCAGGTGTCGCACGTCACGACAGGTTTCGTCGTGGGTTTGTGCTAGCTATTGAGGTCCAACTGTCTATGGTCGTACGCTTGGACTAGCGCACAGGCTGTCAGGTGGAGACGCAGTTGAGCTCATCGGCAGCCTGGACTCGTATCTCCTATGCAGTCGTAGCCACGCGCGGCACACCTCGCTCTGTAGGCTGTGCGCCTGTGGCGTGGGAACACAGCTATATGCTCTGCTCGTCGCCTGTAGCTGTGAGCCAGAGCCAAGAGCCCGGGCTACGCAGTCGTACTATGTTTCCTGCTGTATTTTTCGACGAGTGTTTTCTGAAGCGCGTTCGACGACCCTGAAACTCTCGGGATATGGTCGACAGCGCGCGCTTCCCTGGCTGCCTCTTTACTGCTTGTTTGGTTGGCAAACAACTGCAATACTCGCCGGTCCATCAGGAGCTACTTCTACTTGCCCAAATACACGTTTAAAGTATCTCCACCAGTACCTCATAAATAGGCACCGGCAGGGGTGTATGGAGGGCGTTGGCACTGCATCATCTATTTAGGGGTGCTGTTCACCGACGGCGCTAAACAGGCTGCCTCAATAGGATTTTTTAAGTCATTCAGGATCGAGGATCGAGTAATGAATAATGTTTTAGGAAAAATTCAAGTAAATCATTATTCACCCCTTAATCCTGGATGACATGTGAAACCTGCTTCATCTCTAGCCTACTACCTACTGGTCACCGACTCTATGGAGGTGGACGATTGCCCCCTGCTCTCTCCGATGCTCTCTCTGCTGCTCCTCCATCGTCGATCCCCCGCTGCTCTCTCCACCACGAACGTCAAGTAGGCCGCTCTAACCGTGACCGCCGCCTCCTGACCCAGCAGCTGCTCCAGACCTCCCGCCGCCGATGGTGCTCCACCTCCTGTCGTTGTAGCCGCAGTTGCATCTCCGCCAAGTGCCCGCCGCTCGTAGACTTCATCCTGACGCTGCTGCTCCTCTCGCGCAGCGTAAGCTGCTCCCACTCCTGCTGCCGGCGCACCTCCCACCGGCGCCGCCGCTTCGCCTCCCGGTGACACCGCCCCGCATCCAGCAGCTGTCGCTCGTCCGCCGAAAATGCTTCCACGGTCGCCGCTAGCGCCGCCTCCTCCCACGCCTTGTACTCTGCGAGCTGCGGGTCCTCCTCCACGACTTCTACGACCGCCTCTAGCACCGCCTCCTCCCACGCATCGAACATTGGGGGTTAGATTTTTGCACTACTGAAGTGAGAGGCGGGGAAGAAGGGATAATATAGACCGACGGTGAGGCGGGAAACCTCCTGCGTGGCATCGTGGCGGGAGATTTCCCGCGCGGCGGCCTGGCGTCATTGACAGGTGGCTTCCACGCCCAATTTTTTTCGTGCCACGAGGCGCCGACGCGCCCGACTTGCGCCCTTCACCAAGGGACCGGCACGGGGTTGCCGACGCTTCTCTTGGGCTCGAAAAAGCGCCGGCGCTTTTTGAGGCGCGCCGGTGTGAGCCTAGTTTTGATGCCGACCCCCAAAATACTATCGAGGGTGCAATCGGGGCCGCCGGTGAAGATGCTCTTAGGATTTATTTAGTTCCTCTGCACCTTTTTCGTGTACCTCAAGAATTTGGCTCTGGGAAAGTTATGTGAGCGAATGCAACCTCTAATTCATGTTCTCGTAAAAACCTCTAATTCATGTTATGCATCTAGTTCAGTTACTAACAATTTCTTCAGATCATTATGGGGAAAGCCTAGCTCCGCCGATTGGTTGTCCACAAATTACGTTTCGCCAAATCGATCGTCGTTTGGATACAAGCCATTTCCTGGCACGATAACTTCATAGCTCATATGAAGTGAGCTTACCAAAGAGTGAAACAATGTTTACAAGGTGTTCGATGCAACAACCACTCATTCCGCGACTAGAGCATCCCCACTCGTTGGCGCTCCCCACGCCCAAATCCGGTGAAATTTTCGTCCGGATTGGAGGAAGATTTGACGTGGGGAGGAGTAGTTTCCCAGTCGTGTGCTCCCCAAGCGCGCGTTTCTCGGGGAAAAGAGGATGGCTCGGGGAATCCGGACGAAAGAGGAGACACGTGGGCGTGGGCGGTTGGTTTAGCTTCATCCGGAGTCCGGGAGACCCGGAAACCGAGGATGGCATGGGGAGTCCGGACGAAAATAGCTCAAATCCGGACCAAAGCGAAGAACGGGTGACTTTTCGCCGTCCGGATGAAAAAAAGTGGCCGTGGGGCTCTGTGGGGAGATCGAGTGGAGATGCTCTAACATATAGCACATAATAAGGACTAACATCGTTATAGCAGCTGGACGTGATGCAACATAAGTTTTGGCACATCAATCTAAAATATATAAATCTGACATCAGTTTTCATCAAAACTAACTGCTCCTACAATACACATCACCATCACTAGAACAAGAACCACAACAAGCACCCTATGCACGAGCTCTTTAAAGATAATATTTCCTCGAGAAGGAAGTAAACTAATTTATCCAGCTCTCAGGGCTCACGACATCTCCAACCGAGCGACCCAACGGACGCGCTGGGTCGTCCGTTTTGAGCCATTTGAGTGGCCGAGCGGACACCGGACAGCGGCCCGCGTCCGCGTGTCCGTTTGGGCCGCTCGCTGCGTCCAACGCGCGGACGCAGCGCATATGCAATAAAAAAATAAAAATGAAAATTAAAATGGAAAACAACAAAAAATAAATTTAAACTAGTGGTTAATTAAACTTAGCCCTATTTTGGGCAATTTTTACACAAAAGAAAGCCCTATATGGGCTTTAAACTAAAAAAGAAAAAAGAAAACCCTAGCCAGGGTTTGCGAGCACGGTGGCCGCCGGCAGCAGTACTACTCCCAATAGTACTCGTCGTCGTCGCCGTCGATGAGGACGACGCCCCCCGGCAGCGACGCGCTTCGGCCGCAGCGAGCGGCGGGGACTCGGCCACGGCGACCACTGCGCCTTTCCCAGGCGGAGTGCGGGTCCGGAGCTCGCCGGCCCGCGCCGTGCCCTCCGCGCGGACTCCTTACGAAGATGCTCCTCCGGCGGCTGCGGCTCGGCTCCGCCGGACGCGGTGCTCCTCTCCGCCCCGGAGCGCGGCCCCCGCGCTCTCCTCCCTCCGGAGCGCCGCCGCGTGTGGCCTCCTCGCCGGCGCACCATCTCCAGGAAGGCCCACGCCTTTGCCTGGGCGTCCTCCTGGGCCTTCCTGGCCGCCTCCTCTATCGCGGAGGCGCGCAACGTCTCGGCGAGGTGCGGCCATTTGACCAGCTCGTCGAGGTCACGCGCTCGCGGGGCCGCGAGCGCCGCTGCGGCTCCGGGTCGTCCTCCTCCTCCTGGGCTGGGGCTGCTTGGGATCTGGGGCTGGGGCTCGCCGATGTAGAGGCCACCGGGCGGCGCCGGCCGCCTTGCGGGTGTCGGCTGCGCGGCCGCCGCCGTCGCGGACGTGAAGCACGTGCGGCGCGCATCGTGCTCCTCTCGATCCACAAGTCCCAATTGGGACTTGCGTCGCCGTCTGTGGGGTCCTCTGGAGTCCCGCGGCAGTGCTGGCGCCTCGGATCTCGGTGAAGCGGGCGCGGCCGGAGCCGAGATGGGCGGCACGGAACCGTTCGGGCTCATGTGCCGCCGTGGGGAGGTGCACGTCCACACGGCATTGGGGCCGGCGTCCCATGCGCCGCGCTACGGTGACGTAGATCCGTCGCGTGCAGGAGGAGCGGCGGCCCCATGGCGAATCGCCGGCCGGCGGCGGTGCTTCGCCTCGTGGTCGTTGGCGGACGGCCGAACTCGCGCCGGGGCCATGGCTAGCCCGCGTGCGTGTGGCCAGTGGAGAGTGAGGTGGATAGGGACAGTCCTCCTCCCCGATCCACATTTAATGGGTAGGAGCTTGCAGCTAGGCAGAGCACGCGGACCGGACACGCGAGAACGCCGCGTGCCATCCGCGGCCACGCAAACCCGGCCCAAATTTAGGCCGGGTTTGCGTCGTTCCGGACGCCGCGGCCATCCATATTTACGATGTGTCGCCGCGTTGGGGTCGGGTTTTTGTCCAGCTAAACCCATCCGGACGCACGGGCGCGCGATGGATCGCCACGTTGGAGATGCCATTACAACATACCTGGTGGCATGTGCATTGTAATCGATCGGGTGGCTGAGAGCATGGTCGGGCGATGTAAGACTACTCATAGTGCAAATAACTTAAGTAGTAACTTAGGAGCCAACTAAGCAAATTTGCTTATGTGGCACTGAGTTAATGAGGAGAGAGGAGGATTGAGTAACATAGCTAGTTACTGTAACATCACACTTTTCAAGGCACAATGAGTCTACAAACTAGTTAAGAGCATGGTTAATAATATAGCCTGCCACCGGCTATAAGATCATGCCATGTCACTTAAAGCCTACACATGTACAATAAGCTAGCTCTTGTGTTGGCTCTATGATATATTTAAATAGATCTAATAATTAATGATTGCATGTGCATGCAAGACTAGATGGGGATGGAAGAGCCGGCCAAAGCACTCTCTACAAGCTACAAGCTGGCTGCACTGTCTCGTTTTTTGTGTGTAGCCAGGCTACATACGAAGCGCCTGCTCTCTTCTCTCTCATGCCTTCTCTCTCTTCCACCTCAGATTTTGCTGATGTGGAGTACCTTGTAGCCAGCTGACAAAGATCTATTGTACTTGCTCTAATGGAGTACTAACTTGATGTTACTATGCACTATGAGGGTAGTAACATAGACTAGTGTCATGTGCATGTTACTAGTTGAAGTTACTATGCACTATGACCAGCCTAAATAGGTTGGGAAGTGACCGAATTCTTCCCGTGGAACTAGCATGCGCGCCGCTATCCCAGCCTCGCATGAGTTCGGCACAAACTTTAAGAAATGGTTGTCTGACCGGATACAGCCTAACCAAGCATGCTTTCTCATATAGGCTCAAGGCTGCTATAACAAATATGCTATACATGAAATCTTTTGCACGTGAGCAATTGGACGGTTGATTTTCTTCTCCGTAAATGCGAGAACTTCGCGAGGGAACTAACAAGTCCTTTGCATCTCCAACACGGCGACCCAAACAGACGGCGACCCAAACAGACGCGTCCGCTTGTCCGTTTGGATCGCACGCTGCACCCAACGCGCTGACGCAGCGTAAATATGAAGAAAATTGAAAAAGAAAGAAAAATGTAAACCTAAACGAAAATATATGCCCTATTTTGAGCAAATTTGTACATATGCCCTATTTTGGGCAAAATTAAGTTACCAAAGAAAGCCCTCCATATGGGCTTTAAAATTAAAAACATATAAAAAACCTATTAGGGTTTGAGGAGGACGCGGTGGCCGCCGGTGCGCCGCCTAGTCCCTGTGGGCGTCGTCGTCGTCGGCACGTCCCAACTGACGATTTGTTTTGGCTCGATCGCGCGGGGACTCCGTCCACGGCGACCACGGACCTCTGCGAGCGGTGCGGGTTGAACCGCCATTGCTCACTCCGCGACCGGGCTGCGCCTCCTCCTGAGCGCTGCCCTCTCCTGCTGGCGAGCGCTTAGCGCCCGCTCTCCTCTCGCGGCGCCTCCGCATCTCCGCCCATCCAGATCACTTCTCCTGCGGCAAGGCGCTGCCTCTCGGACACCTTTGAGGCAAGGCCCAGGCCTCGGCGTCCTCGACCTTCTGCCGAGCCTCCTCCTCCATTGCGGAGGTGCGAGTGGCCACCGCGAGATGCGGCCCCCGCCTCCTCCTCGCGCGGAGCGCGGAGCGGCGCGGAGGTCGAGTCTTCTTCCTCCTCCGACGCAGCGGCGCGCAGGTTGCGCCAATGTCGCGCCGCGCGGCGGCCTCTACGATGTGGAGACCGCCGCGATTCCTCCGGCGACGCGGCGGAGGACGGTGGCTGCTGCGCCTCCCGTCGTTGGTGCCGGCGAACGACTTTGGGGCGCGGCGGTTGCGCGTGCGTGCGAAACCGTCAAGGTGGGTGGGGAGTCAGCGGACGGGGACAAATCCCTCCCGGTCCACATTTACTATGGCGCCCGCTCCCACCGATAGTTGGGCCCAAGGGAGCCGAGCAGGCGAGGCGGACGCGACCGGATGCCGCGTGCCATCCGCGGCCATGCAAACCTAGCCCAAATTTGGGCCGGGTTTGCGTCGTTCCGAACGCCACGGCCACCCGCATTTGCGGTGCGTGGCCGCGTTGGGCCGCAGATTTGTCCGGTTCCACCCATCCGACGGGCGCAGGATGGGTCGCCGCGTTGGCTGCGCTCAACGGCGACCCATCCCGCTGCGTCGGATGGGTCAACCGGACAAAACGTGACGGCGCGCGGACCCATCCCAAAAATGGAAGGCGCGGCGTCGGGACGACCCAAACAGCCCAAATGCGGGACGAGTTTGCGTGGCCGCGGACGCCGATGGCTGGCCGCTCGCGTCCGGCCCTTGTCCGCCCCTGGCCCGCGTGTCATAGGCAGAAATCTTTTTTCTTCATTAAAAAGGCAGCAATTACATTTTTTTGATCTACTACTACTATTCTATTCTAATACGTACGGGGCAGGCGCGGCCTCGCCGGCGACTCGCCGCCGGGGCCGTGGATTTCACTCGACGCGGGCGGCCTGTACGCGTGAGGATTCCACTCCAGCTTACAGGCTGGGTGGCTCGGCGGAGGCCTTCATGCTCCTCCTTTTCGTCCTCGCGGTTTGGGCGCGCTCGCGCGCCGCCTCCTGCGGCGGCACCATCCGCTTCCCGCACAGCTCCGGCTCCAGCAGGGCGGCGCGTTCCACAGCGGTCAGTGCCTCCAAGCGGATGCGGCCGGCGGCTGTGCCTCGTGGTTCTCCTTCCGACGGCGCATGCGCTCTTGTCGGCCGCGCTCCGCCCGGCCCGACCTCCCCGGAGCGCGCCGCTCGGCGAGGTTGGATGAGGTGGCGGGCTGCTCGCATAGCGAGGCGGTTCTTACGGCCGTGGAGGTCGCCTAATCGGCGGCGGGCGGCCGGCGGTGGCCTCGTGCTCCTTCGTCACGCGCGTGAGGTCGGCGAGACGCTCCTCGATGGCGGCTTTGATGTTCGCCAGAGCGAGGTCCTCCGCGTCGACGGACTCCTCCTCCCGATGGTCACCGCCCCCTCTCCGCGACCTCTTACCAGCCGTCTGCGGTCTCGTGCCAGCCGTCCGCGGCCGCCTCCACCATCTCCGCGTCCTCTTCCTTCTTCGCCGCCTCTCGCGGCGGCGCGGACGCCTCGTCGTCGGCGACCCAACGCGCGTCCGCCGCTCCTCCTCCTCCGTCCGCGGAACGGCAGCGGGCGGCGAGGGAGAGCTTGGCCCATGTCGCCTGCAGGGTGCGCGGCATGTCGATGGAGGTTTTAGAGGGCGCCAGAGAAGGAAGAGGGGGAGAGGACGGCGGGGTGCGAGGTCTGTGAGGCCGCCGCCGTCTTTTATTGCCGGCGGCCTTGGCGGGAAACTTGGGTGCGAGCGCGCGCCTAGCCTTTTCGCGCGCGCGGGAACTTTCCCGTGCGTTGTCCCGCCCGCCATTGTTGTCACGTCGAGGCCTACCATGGCGCGGCGCCGCGCAGGGAAGACGAACCACATGGCGGCTTATTGGGTCGCCGCGTTGGGCGCAGCGTGTGACCCAAACGGACACGCGGACGCGGGCCTGCCCGGGTGTCCGCTCGGCCATCCAAACGGTCCAAAACGGACGGGCCAGCGCGTCCGTTTGGGTCGCACGGTTGGAGATAACCATAGCTTACGGGCCGTAGGGTATATAATCGGTACAGTACAGTGTTGGCGCGTGATGCACATATGCATTTTCATATTTGTGTAGAGCGATGAGTTGGAACAATTATTGGAGATGGATGCGAAGAAAGGTCAAAGCACTCATTGTCTTTGCATCGAGCTGCCGTTCCATCGCCAATTAACCTTGCTCCCCCGGGTGGTACCTCCTAGTACGTCGCCCTGTTGAATTGGACCGAGGAGGGAGATGAAAACAGGAGCAGCTCTGCCTCTGCAGCTGCAGCTGCAGTCGCCGCAAGCCGGGCGGGGGCGAGCAAACCGGCGAATGAGGCCTAGGGGTACGGCGGGGCTCGCGTAGGCAGCCAGCGCCGTACGGCGAGACCACGGATGGGTGGCCAGGGAGCAATGTCGCTGCCGGCCGACTGCGCGGAATTGATACTACACGCCGCGTGTCGCCAGAGCCAAAAGCTGCATCCGCGCCGCGGTGCATCGGATGGCGGGAGTAGCTCCCATGCATGCATGTCTGCGCCCGTTGGATGAATGGATTTTGTGGGTGACACGCACACGCAGGGGGCCGAGGAGAATAAATGTTGATCCTGTCTGTCACGGGCGTGGTTAAACTTCCAGGGCTGCTGCTCTGTGCTCGCTTCTGCACCACCTGATTCTTTTTTAACTGGTCTCTTCGTCAGATATTAATTTTGGGTCGTCACTGCCAACCACCTAATCCACATAACACTGCGCTCCTCTGCTTGGGCTCTACATGGTACTACCTCCATCCCAAAGCTTAATTCTTATACAGTAATTTTTTAAAAGTTAAACTAAATAAAGTTTGACTAAATTTTTAGAAAATTTATTAAAAATTATGATATTGTCTAGATACCATATGAAAATATATTTCATAATCTATCTAGGAATACTCAATTTGTATTTTACATGTTAATGATTTTTGATAAAATTTAGTCAAACTTTATATAGTTGACTTTTTAAAAATAATATAAGTCTTAAGATTTGAAATGGAGGTAGTATGTGCTTATTTTTCTAGCCGCTACGTAGAGTAGTGTTTTGGCTCTTGGGTGTGTTTGTTTTCTTTATGTTAAGACGCATTTTAGACACATTTTGAAATGTTGCGAAATTTGAAAGAAAAATTTACACACGCGCGCACAAAGTCGTCCTTGAAAATTCTACTTGTCATGTAAAGTGTGTAAAAAAACAAAACTTTGTGCTAAAAATAAGGCTTTCTACAAGATAATTTTACTCTTTCTTACATAGACCACAAAAACTATCGTTTTTTCACGAAACTTGACAAACACACATACACAGTGGAAATGTACATGTACAATCTTTTGTCTAATTTTTTTCGACAACTTCGATATATGTTTTATTTTGTACAGTGAGCATATGCACCTAGGAGCCAAATTAGATTCTATCGTTAATGTATTCTATCGTGAGAATGGATTTCTAACCCCATAGCCTCCGAACGGGGCGTCGGAGGCGAAAATCTCGCCCAACCGACACATAACCCGATTTCACTGAATGTAGCCTACTTTTTAAATCTGGAACTCCAAAGCCGCATCCAATCCACGGTAGGGTAAGCGGGAGTGTCATATGAAGATAAAAATAGGGTGGGCCATCTCTGTCGGCGAGACATGGAAAATCCTCCCATTTCGCCCCTGTCTCCGCCCGTCTCTGCCTCTACCGTTCTCACATCAAGAAAAAGGCCAGACGGCCGCATTGACCCTTATCCTTCCACCGGCCCCATTTCTTCATCCTTTGGCATCCACCGATAGTTCTGAGTCCACCTTGCAATCATCTTGCACATGAGGTGTTCGGTGTTTTTCCTAGGCCATGGATGCGCAAAATGATCAGATGTCCGCCACTCTGATGAAGGAGGAAGCCGTTGCTTTTGACGACGAAAACAACCATTTGATGACCCTCTCTTATTTCCTAGGTTTGTACGCTCGAAATGCACAATTGTGGCGCGGAGGCTTGAAGCCGGGTACCGCAAGATAAATCGAAGGAAGATCAACGATGGAGGTCTATTGCATGTTAGAGCATCCCCACTCGTTGGCGCTCCCCATGTCCAAATCCGGCGAAATTTTCGTCCGGATTGGAGGAAGATTTGGCGTGGGAGTAGTTGTTTCCCAGCCGCGTGCCCAGGCGAAGTCGACGAGGCGAATTTAAAAAACGGAAACTTGACAAAATACGGCTAAAAAGGTGAATATAGACTAAATTTAATGATATTTATTACATAACGGGCGGAGTTCATGTAGAGGCCGAATTCGACTATATTTCGAATTCGGCTAGGGGAATAAATGCTAATTTTAAAACACGGCGCTCTACATGCCGAAATGGCGGTAGAACACCGTGTAGTCGCGCCGCGTCGTCGTCGGAGCCGTCGTCCTTCGCCGGCGGCCGCTGTGCTCGCCGACGTCTCCCCACCACCCCGGGGATCTTGTACATATGTCGTCGGAGGACTCGAGGTCGACGACGGGGACACGCCGGAAGGAGGTGTCGCGGGACGGCGGAAGCGCGCGGCATCGCGTTGGCGGTTGTACGGCGCGGGCGGCGCGTTGTGCGGCGGCGAGTCCGCGGCAGCCGCTGCCTCGCCTCTGGCGCTCCCAGTCGCGCCGATCCGGTGCGGCGTCGTCGCGCTTCTCCTCCTCCATGTCCTTCGGCGACCGGCGATCGCCTCCGCCATCGCGATCCTCGCGCGCTTTGCCTCCTCCTCGGCGGCCGGATTGGCGGCCTCTTTCTTCGTCCTCTTCGCCGCTCTGCGGCGCGGAGCTGGTCGAGGATGACGAGCGCCGCGCTGCGCTCTGGTCGGCGGCGGAGACGCCGCGCTCCTTCTTGACGCGCACCGGCGTCGAAGGCGGCGTCGTCTCCTCCTCTTCACCGGCGCAGATGACCTCGGCGCCGTCCGGAAGGCTGAGGGCGCTGCGCTGCGTGGTTTTCCCCTGCGGCTCGGCCCCTCGATGGAGGGGCATCGTGAGCACCGGGTTGCCGCCCTCGATGTGCTCGAGGACGGCCTCGAGATTCCGACCGGCGCGCTCCACCAACGTTTGCGGCCGGCGGAGTTGTTGCGCGGAGGTGGAGGCGGCGGGCCGTCGTGCGAGGCGGCTCCGCTCCCGCGCCGCCGAGGAAATAGGAGTTCCACGCCCGTAGTTGTCGGGGTGGTGGGGTGGCTCGGCGCGCTCCTCATCCGTCATGGCCATCCGCGCCCTCGATGGCGGCGTCGAGCGGCGCCCGAGGCGGCGGCGGGATTGGCCGCCACGGCAGCCGCCACCCGCCGTCGGAGGCCTCGTGTCCGGCGGGCAGTGCCGCACCGTGGAGGAGGTGCCCTCCAGTGGAGCGACCGTGGGGGAAGCCATTGGAGGCTGCCGTCGTCGTGGAGAACGCCATCGTCGAAGAGGAGAGGGAGGTGGAGGAGAGTGGAGGAGAGTGGAGCACGGGGTACGCCGCCTGGTGAGCGGAGCGCGTATATAGGCGGCGCGCGGGATTAATTCCGCGTGCGGTCACGGCGTCCGCGGCGAGCGGCCGGCGGCCTTTGTGCGCGCGGAAGACGGTGCGTGCGCGGATGACGACGACATTAACTCGCCGCGTGGCCGGCGAATGCGACCCGGCAAGCTTTACAGCGCACGGAAGACGATGCGATGAGGACGACGATCGGTTTCTCTCGACAATTTGGGGCCACCAGACGCGCGGAAGTTTCCTCGGTATTTCCCGCTGCTTTCGTTCGTCCGGAGTCGCGCCCCGGGGGGCGGGGATGGCGTGGGATCGCCGGATGAATTCGAGCCCAAATCCGGACAACGAGAGGGGGCCGAATTACGCCGTCCGGATGGAAAAAAGGCTCGCCGGGGGCCTCGTCGGGGGGACGAGTGGAGATGCTCTTATACACAGACTATATCGATTGCATGCATTGAGCATGGAAGAACTGTTCATTTGGTTGGCAAGGAATATACATAAGTCATAAAGGAGCTTGCAGTGTGGTACTTGAGGCAATGGCAGATCATGATATGTGGATTTGGCATGTCTTCTTTGATATGGCTGGATATCATCGTTACATCAATGTGTTGGAGTGCTCGAATGTGTTTGCCAAGCTTGTTCATAGACAACATTGTCTACATCCAGACATTCCTTAAACTTTCAAATCAAAAAATTTGAAGAAAAAGAAAAGAAAACCAGGCTACATATAGCATCGGGTTTCCGATCGTGGGAGCCTACATCGATCGCTATCGTCTTAAAACGGTCTGTCCTCTTCTTCCCGTTTTCTTTTCCTCCCAAACATGTCCCACCTTTTTATGTTACTACGTTGCTAACATGCACACACAGCTTATAGAAAAAGGGATTCTTAAGCTTCCATGTTCCACCGCACATTATTTTCTTGGTAAATCGCTACCAGCCCAATCAAGTTGGGATAGCGTGCTCGGTCTTTTCCCTACTTGCTCTTGCTCAAACATTCACGTTTTCACCTATTCCATCTGTGACTGTGAAGTGCCATACGGAAAAGTAAATGAAGAAAAAGAAAAAGCCAACGGGCCGAAATGAGAGAGACGACGTTTTATCCCTGGTCGTGGTCACCTCCTGCTGTTGCCATGTCGACGCCATCACCTGAATAAAAATTTGTCTCCCATGCACCGTGACTGTCTCACCCGGCTGGGCCGGTGACAGTTACGATGATGGCCACCGGCGACGAGCATCTCCGTCGAATTTATTATATGGCCACTGGGAAAAGACACGCGGTGACCTAGGTAGCTAGATCGGCCCGTCGATCGTTGATTGATTCTGTAGGGGCCGCGCACCTAGACGTCGGATTAAAACACTGTTCTCATGCACACAGATATATCGCCGTCTCCTTTCTGATGCCGTCGTTTTTGGACGTTGATGTCATCCCTCCAAGTCAAACCTCCCACACTGCTGGATGCACGTCCTACCCGAATGAACTGATTGCCGGTTAACATCAACATTTGAAGCCTAAGCGTTTGGCACAATCAAGTCTATATTTTTTTAAACCTACACAAACACTCATACACTCATTTCTATGAACGTACACGTACACACCCTATTTTTATTAGTATCTTCGAGAGATTGAATCTAACAAATTGATTCGGCGGGTATTGAGATTGACAAATTCATCACACGCGCCACGGTATCAACGGAAACATCAGCTCCCATAGAAGAAAATTCCACTTTACGAGGTACCCAAGTGTCAAACTTAGGGTTTGATATCTGCTTGTCAGGGGTGCCATTGCCCTCATAACCATTCAACCACAGGTTAGTTCTCAATCGCGCATTCAAGTTTAAGTTCATGTTGTCTATGACGGCACTTAACGTTAGGTCATCACATGCTAATAAATAATAGCATCTTGCCTATCCCCTATAATTGGTTAGAGGAGTAAACGGCTGGTACGCATGGCGGACAGATGATACAATTATAGAGGGGGAAACAATAATAGCATCTTGCCTATCCCCTAATAGTTTCATACACTCAAGTCTGAAATTGAGTTCATGTTGTCTACTAGGTCTCGTTCGATGGTTAACCAAACACGAAATTGCACTACAACGGGCCACCCATCAGTGAAAATATGGCCCCTCAATGTCGAGTGTCCTTCCGTCCTCAACATTCGAGGCTGGGAAGGGGTGTTCGAACACGCTCGCACCATTCATCGCGGAGAGTAGACACTCCCAGTGGTGGGTCCTGCTTATCCGCGACTCCACCAGCCACAGATCTAGAAAGCCAATATTGCCATATTGGTGCTTTCATGGACTTGCTCTAAACTACCACGTGCACTTTCCTCCACACATTTGACTTCTAATGTTATTTTCTCCATTACATTTGGGCCAACCGGCCAAGCCCATTAATTATCCCAACTGTTCATAACCACTCCGGTTAGGTTTTGTGTACACGAGTACGTGCAGATGAAGACACAGTTTGTAATTTGCAGCGGCATATTAGTACGTTATCCAAGGGCAGGCTCCTTAGTTCTAACCAAAACACAGCGTGAACCAAACTTAACTAGTCACTATGCATGAAAACAATGTGACTAGGCTGACAGGTGTTAGACGGCAGTAGCACGTAGAATCTCAGCTACGCTCCGGTTCGGTACGTCCGTGGAGGCAGGTCGCAGTCGAGCAACTCATTCTATCCACTTCGCCAAGCCATGCGCGCCAGCTGCATGCTCACATGCATGCAATTGGAAGCCGTCAACTGGCCCGGTACGAGCAAAAAAATCTCTATATATTCTTTTGGAAATGGGGATAAACACACGGCCTCTGCATCAATTGATGTGTGCGGAGTACATAACTTTTTTCTGTTACGAAGTTCAAGTATCAATATGTCACAACCCAACAATCATGGTGGATCCATACACATATCAACCAACCAAGCAAAAGCGGCAGAAAGCCGTCTATGTGAATTTTGTGGAGATGCAGAAAGTGTAGATCATCTGTTTTTCGACAGTCCCCTAGCTAGATATAATTGGATCGTTAGTTGTAGTTCTTCAGGATTAGTAACAAAAAAGAAAGTTTGCATGATTTATGCGAGAACTAGATTCCCTAGTTTTCTGCATGGGATAGGACTATCGTGATGATTAGTGCAGCCAGTTTGCTGTAGAAACTCTCGAAAATAAGGAATGACGCTTGTTATCAACGTAAAATGCCTGGTGAACCAACTAATGTGATTCTTTATCTTTGTCGATCACTGAACAAGTGGAACGCTCTTCAGAAAGGAAAGGTTCGAGGAATACTGCACCGGGTAACATATAGATTTGGGAAAGTGATGAAGGATGTTTTTGGTCATCAACATGGTTGGTGCCTAGTGACGAGCAGGATATGTGATGGCTGATAGTATCTTCTGGAGAAGGAATCAACCATGATATGCTTCCGCTGGGTTGCTAACTTACTATCTACTACGTGTATGATCAAAAGAAGAATTAAATTAAACTTTAGTTGCCTTTAGTTTTATAAAGTTTTGAAGGCTGTTTGGTTTCCTATCTTATCTAGGTAGTTTAAAAGATTGTTTGTGTTGATGTCTTATATAGGTAGTAATCTTTGTGTTGGCGCCAATATGGGTATTAAGAGGGTTGTGTAACATGCCAAAACTCCAATTTCTTAAATGAATTTGGAAGCCGTGTGGCTCCTGCTCATAAAAAATCCCAAACAAAACCAACGAAAAGTGTGATATATAGCAACTATCCATTCTAAAATCGACTAGTACGCCGCTAGCCAGTCTATCTGCAGATATCCGGAGCAACCATCATCAGCCGGTTGCACTCAATAGCCATAGATTTCCGCTGATCCGACAACAATGGCAAAGATCATAGTTGAATCCACTGAGTAGCTAAAAGGACAAACTACAAAAATTTAGTGCCTCTCATATTATTAAAATAATGTTCTTTCTACATGTTCAAATAGAACAACATAGAGCCGAAACAAAAATGCTTATTCTAGCTTTGTATTTATTAACGACACATTTATCAATTCCCAGACATAAGGGTAATATTAGTCAGAGGATGAAAACTGTAAGCAACACGAGTGGGGGCACAAGAAAGTATTTCCTCCATTTTAAATTAATTAACGTAACTTTATGTAGATACAAACACTTAGATTCGTCTAGATACATTCGTTTATACAAAAAAAAAAACTCGCCAATTAATTTGGAATGGATGTGTTAGTTTGTACTTCTTCCATTTCAATAAATAAGGCTTATATTGTTTTCAAAAAATAAATCTAAATAATGTTTGACTTGCATTTTTTAGAAAGAAATATCAAAAATTATGATGTTATATAGGTATCATATAAAAAATTCATGATGTATATAACGGTATTGATTTTAGAATATATATTAATTTTCTTCTAAAACACTTAGTCAAACTTTATGTAGTTGGACTTTTAGAAGAAAAAGTTTTAAGTCTTATTCTCTAGAAACGTAGTAGAGCGCACTCAATAGATCGTACTAGTAGAGCGCACTCTGTAGATCGTACTAGTAGAGTGCACTCAGTAGACTGCCGATACGTGCTTTTTCTAGTGCGTGGGAGAAGGACCTGCTTTGAGAAAAGCCCGCGGCACAACTGACCTCTTTGTTTCGTTTGCCCTATTCATTTCTGTGGAAAGCACCTAAAAGCCCGAATAAAGACTCCCTAATGATAACCTGACTGCCGATACATCTCGAACGATGAATATATGAAACAAATTAACAGAGAGGCAATTAGGACATTGCCATGGCAGCAACTTACGGGTCCTTTTTACCGACAGATCGTCTGACGGCGCTCACGCAGCGACCCGGAGAGTGAAATGCTCAAGTGGATGAACGAGTGTGTGCGCGTGCGCGTAACGACGACCTGCTGCCACTAGTAGCCTGAGACCAACAAGCGACAGTCGTGTTTGGAAGGAGATTTGTGAGCCTACCTATGCACGTGTATCATGTAAGCAGTGCCGATCGAGAGACGTTGAGGACACGAACGTCCCACCCACCGCCCGCCTGAAAGCATATTTGATCGCATTGGCCGGGCGGCAACTACAGAGATCGACAAGGTGAATAATTAGTAAAGAGGCAACACGGACAGTAGGACGTGGAGAGTACAGTGGAGCCCTACGTGCAGATGCTTGCATCCATCTGTTTGCGCTGCCGATGTATGGCTAGGAGGAGGTCGACCACGGCAAAAGTACTTGCTGCTGAGGTACAATTAATGATATGGAGAGTGCAAAGAGGGGATGAACTACATGAAAAGATCAAGGGAAATTGGGAGGGGACACCGTAGTACTTGCTTGATCTGGAGGATCCATTCATGTCCGACTCTGCAACTGTTTGCGATTTACAGGTCCATGTAGGCATTATTACACACAGCTAAGCTAACGTGCTGTACAGTCTCTAGACTAAAGGGTAGTATGTAGGAGTCGACCTACATTTGCTCTTCCTCTGTCCATCTAAATTTTGTTGTACTCCCTCCTTGCCAAAATATAGTGCATATAAGAATTTTTAAAAGTGAAAATTTAACCAACTATAGACCAAAAACATCTAGATTACCAAATCAGTACCATTAGATTCCTCGCGATGTATATTTTCATATGGTATATATTGGTTATGGTCAGTGTAGATATTTTTCTCAAAAAACTTAGTTAAACTTAACATCGTTTGACTTAAAAAAAAAACTTATATGCACTATATTATGGCAAGGAGGAAGTATGTAAGAGTGGAAGGTGAACTCATGTCTCATGGAGCCGGTTCTTACACGTCCACCATCCGCACTCATCGCGATTCGTGTTGGTGAAATGTATCAAAATGGCGCAACATGAACCGTGATGCTCTCTAATGGTGGATGACTGGCCGGTAACAACCGGCTCCATGCGATAAATGCGTTAAGGAGTCGACCTACATTTTCTCTTTCTCTCTTGATCAAGAAGAAAAACTAAGCTGCATAGTACAAGCGAGAGGCGCATGTCGGAACACCTCAAACATTGACCCAGATTGTGGCGCAACCAATTCACCCTGGAGTTGCCACACTTGGTCAAGGATGCCTTCGTCACGCTCATACTCAATGATAATGTTGTGCATGATCATACAATAGGTCATTACCTCTCACATCTCACATGGTCTCAATGCTCCATGTTCTACCACGGTGCCGAACAATAGTCCACCGAGATTGGAGTAAACCAAATGCCCACTGCACATCCTTTCTGCAAGTCTCTTATTATTTGGCAAACCTCTTATTATTCCGCTCTTCTTCAGGAGCATGGATTGTCTTCACTAGTGTGGACCAGAAATGATGGATATCATTAGCTACATAATAGACCCTTGTCGTATGCATGTCCATCAATCTCGTAGTTAACCGATGGAGCATTGCCTTCTGCAAGCCTAGAGAATATCGGAGAGCTCTGGAGAATATTGATGTCATTGAGGAAACCTATCATGCGGAAAAAAAGAGTACCAAATCAATAGATCTTGTGATGCAACACCCTCAAAAATGACAACGCATCCCATCCCAAGCCCATTACAATACTCTTTTCAAGCGAAAGGATAGTTCTTACGCTCCCAATGCATGAAATCTATGCTTCCAATTATCCCCGAAAACCATCTTGCCTCATTGATTGACAATAGTTGATCAGTGTTGTCAGCAGTTGTCTCTCTCTGGTAAGCCCCACTAAAAATCGCAATAACGGTTTTGTAGAACTTGTACATCAAGTCAAGTCATGTGGTCTTGCTGATTTACATGTAATCATCGACAAGATCACCTAAAATTCCATATACAAGCATGCAAATATCTGCAGAGAGGTGAAGCCAAGTTTACATGTGGCATCGGGCTTGCATTTGAAGTACGTGTAGTACTACCTCACACCTTCCAAAATAGCCAATAACAACTTTCTTGACATCTGAAAGTGGTGTCGAAATTTGTGTTCCGGGTAAATAGGTTTGGTAGTGATACGTCTCAAACGTATCTATAATTTCTTATGTTCCATGCTAGTTTTATGACAATACCTACATGTTTTGTTCACACTTTATATCGTTTTGATGCGTTTTCCGGAACTAACCTATTGACGAGATGCCGAAGTGCCGGTTCTGTTTTCTGCTTTTTTGGTTTCAGAAATCCTAGTAAGGAAATATTCTCGGAATCGGACGAAATCAACGCCCAGCACCTTATAATTCCATGAAGCTTCCAGAACACCGGAGAGGGGCCAGAGGAGAGCCACATGGCCACCACACGTGTGGGCGGCGCGGCCCAAGGGGGGGGGGGCGCCCCCCTATTGTGTGGCGCCCCCGTAACCCTTCCGACTCCGCCTCTTCGCCTATTTAAAGGTCCATGACCTAAATCTTCGTGACGGAAAAACCACGGTACGAGAAACCTTCCAGAGCCGCCATCGCGAAGCCAAGATCGGGGGACAGAGTCTCTGTTCCGGCTGGGACGGGAATGCCCCGGAAGGCTCCTCCATCGACACCACCGCCATCTTCATCACCGCTGCTGTCTCCCATGAGGAGGAGTAGTTCTCCATCGAGGCTAGGTAGCTACCGGTAGCTATGTGGTTAATTTCTCTCCTATGTACTTCAATACAATGATCTCATGAGCTGCCTTACATGATTGAGATTCATATGAGCTTTGTATCACTATTAGTCTATGTGCTACTCATGTGATGTTATTAAAGTAGTCTATTCCTCCTTCATGATGTAATGGTGACAGTGTGTGCATCGTGTAGTTCTTGGCGTAGGTTATGATCATAATCTCTTGTAGGTTATGGAGTTAATTATTACTATGATAGTATTGATGTGGTCTATTCCCCCTTCATAGTGTAAAGGTGATAGTGTGTATGCTATGTTAGTACTCGGTTTAAATTGCAAAGATCTATTATGCTCTAAAGGTTACTTAAATATGAATGCCGAATGTTGTGGAGCTTGTTAACTCCGGCATTGAGGTGCTCTTGTAGCCCTACACAACGAATGGTGTTCATTATCAAACAAGAGTATATGTAGCACAAAGGAAGAGAACTTATTTATTTATGTGATCAATGTTGAGAGTGTCCACTAGTGAAAGTATGATCCCTAGGCCTTGTTTCCAAACGAATCTCCGTTTATTTACTGTTCTTGCATGTTTACTCGCTGCCATATTTTATTCAGATTGCTATTACCACTCATATACATCCATACTACTTGTATTTCACTATCTCTTGCGAACTAGTCCACCTATACATCGACAAGTGTATTAGGTGTGTTGGGGACACAAGAGACTTCTTGTATTGTGATTGCGGGAGTTGCTTGAGAGGGATATCTTTGACCTCTTCCTGAGTTCGATAAACCTTGAGTGATCCACTTAAGGGGAAACTTGCTTGCTGTTCTACAAACCTCGCTCTTGGAGGCCCAATACTCTCTAGGGAATAGAAGCGTGCGTAGACATCAAGCACTTTTCGGCGCCGTTGCCAGGGAGGTAAGGTAAAGGTATTCACATCCTCAAACTACTAAGCTATTTCCTAGCACTGCCGGTGTGTGAGTGCTCGAAGCTATTTCCTTTAGATCCTGCAATTGCATCTTTTTGTTTCTTGTTTTTATTTCACTAGTTAGGCATAATGGAAAACAACAAAAAATTTGGTGAGCTTTTTAATCTTTTTCCTGAGTTAGAATTGTTTGATGCGAAAATTAAAAAACCTATGGAACCTTATTTGCATGCTAGTAGCAATGTTATTAGTATGAATGCAATTACTGCTAATGCTATGGAGAAGTCTAAGCTTGGGGAAGCTGGTTTTGATCTTTTTAGCTTCCCATCTTTAGGGGAGAAAATTTGCTCTGATAATACTTTATCTCCCATATGATAACTCTAATGATGCTTGTGATATTTTAAATCCACCTACCGAAAGTATTCCATATAAAATACCTATGAAAATTATTGAACGTGTTGTGGATAACCGCTATGAAGGGGATGGAACTGTCCATCGGGAGATCATTTACTCTTTTTGCATGAATTATGCGGGTTATTCAAGTGTGCAGGTATCTCTATGGATGAAGTGAAGAAGAAACTATTCTCTATGTCGCTGTCGGTAAAGCGGCGCATTGGTATAAACTGTTGAAGGATGGGCATTCTCTTGATTGGAAGGATATTGTGCCTCTATTTTATTCTAAATTCTATCCTCCAAGTGAAATTCACAAAGACCGAAACCGCATATATAATTTCTGGCCTCATGATGGAGAGAGTATTGCCCAAGCATGGGAGAGATTGAAGTCTTTAATGCTCAAATGCCCCAATCATGAGCTTCGGTAATATCATCATTGATAATTTCTATGCAAGACTTTCTTTTCAAGATAAAACCTTCCTGGATACTGCTTGTTCTGGATCATTCACGCGCAATAAAGAAGAGTTTAAATGGGACCTTCTTAATCGGATTCGGAGAACGCTGAAGATTGGGAGAACGACAAAGGTAAAAAATCGGTATAAACTATGATTATGAATGCATTGAAACTTTTATGGATACGATAAAATTCGAAATATGAGTGCTACTTATGGTTTTGACTCTCAAGTTGTTGCAAATCTTTATAAAGCTTTTGCTCTCATTTGAATTGCCTAGGAAGAATTTTGATAAGTATCATGAACCTTTCAAAGACACTTGCATGGAAAATAAAATTGTTGTTAATGATTGCAATAAACATGCTCAAACTTCTGAGAATGCTATTTCCTATAAGCATGTTAATTTTTGTGGAATGCATAGACCTTGTGGAATTAATCAAATCGAAGATGAATATTGTATCCATCATATTAATGAAAAAACTAGAAAGTGGTCTAGGGCTCTAGATGATCTTGGTAAAAAGTTTGTGCCCTCTATCCTTTTATTTGTGAACTTTGCCATAAAGCGGGTCATTTTAATTTTCAATGCTCCTCCAATGATAATTTGAACCCCATGAGTGCTGCAAATTTGTATTGTGATGATGAAATTACTCCTAATCAGCATGATGAACTTACTTTATTTTGTGGTGTGAAGAGTTATCAAGAAAAATCTCTTTGTTACATATGGTGATCTTGATATTGATGATGTCCTGCATGGGTGTTTTTCTTATTGCATTGATAATTGCCATACAAATACTTACATACAAAATATTTTAGAAGATGACACTTTGCCAAAGTATGATAGGACCTCTGTGTGTTTTGAACTCATTAATGAAAAGGAGGAATCCTCCCAAGTTTCTTCTATTGTTTCTGGAAATAAAACAGGTTATGTGGAGAAGCCTCTCATCAATCCTCTCCCTCCTAAAGAAAGGAACGAGGAGAATGAGAAGAAGAAGAAGGGAACGAAGAAGAAGAAGAAGAAGAAGAAGAAGAAGGGGAATAAAAAGAAAGAGGTAACAACATATCCCCGCGTGTATGAGATAACGATAGGTAACCGTAAGTATGTTGCTCCTGATGATTATTATGATAATGAATCTGAGTACAATGATCTTCCTATGCCCTTTACCTACATTAGTGATCATGATTTGGAAGAGCACACTACTTTTGATATTGCAAATCTCTGGGAAACTAATTCTGAAAATGATAATATTAATAATTGCCATAGTATCAGTACTATCTGTGCTTCCTTCCATGATGATATAGAAAGCTCTAAGCTTGGGGATGAGGTGTTTGCAAATCCTTTTGCTACTGATCATTGTATGTTTGATACATCTCCTTCTAGTAACAATGATGGTATGGTCACAGATGAACATAATGTGAAAGATAACTATTCTATTTCTTATGATGACACTGTGCCTCCAATCTTTGATGATTATTATAAAGAATGCTATGATATAGGTTATAAATATCCTTATGAAACTTGTCATAGTTATGATTGGATTTCCAAAAACAATTCCCTTAGTATGCAACTTGTTTACCATGTTCAAATTCTTGATAATGATCCTGCTCCAATTACTATTAATGAGAAGAGTTTTTCTTATGCCAAAAATAATGATACTTTTATGCATATGAACCATGATAAGAATGTTTTAAGTGATGGATATATTGTGGATTTCATCAATGATGCTTTGAAAGTTATTATGAGAGAAAACATGGTTATATGCATCTTAATAATATTAAGTTCCCCCTCTTTATGTTGAGAATTTTGAAGTTGCTTGTATTGCCTTCTTATGCTTGTCACTTTGTTCTTCATGAATTTATTTGTGTACAAGATTCCTTTTCATAGGAAGTGGGTTAGACTTAAATGTGTTTTAAATTTGCTTCTTGATGCTCTCTTTTGCTTCAACTCTTATTTCTTGAGAGTGCATCATTAAAATTGCCGAGCCCATCTTAATGGCTATAAAGAAAGCACTTCTTGGGAGATAACCCATGTCTTTATTTTGCTACTGTTGTTGTTGTGTCTTGAAGTTGTTACTACTGTAGCAACCTCTCCTTATCTTTATTTTATTGCATTGTTGTGCCAAGTGAAGTCTCTAATAGAAGGTTGATACTAGATTTGGATTTCTGCGCAGAAACAGATTTCTATATGTCACGAATCTGGAAATGGGCTCCTCTGTAGGTAACTCAGAAAATCTGCAAATTTATGTGCGTGTTCCTCAGATATGTACGCAACTTTAATCAGTTTTGAGTTTTCTGATTTGAGCAACAGAAGTACCTCTTAAAAATTCGTGTTCTTGGCTGTTCTGTTTTGGCAGATTCTGTCTCTGTTTTTGCATTGTCTCTTGTGGACTTTAAGTGAGGCTTTCTAGACGTGGAGACCTGTAGCTAATGTTTTATTGAGTTCTTGCAATGTGTCACTACAGGACTAAAGTGGATTAAAGTTTTTGAGTACTAACCCTCTAATGAAGTTTATGAGAAGTTTGGTGTGAAGGAAGTTTTCAAGGGTCAAGAGAGGAGGATGATATACTATGATCAAGAAGAGTGAAAAGTCTAAGCTTGGGATGCCTCCGTGGTTCATCCCTGCATATTTCAAAGACTCAAGCATCTAAGCTTGGGGATGCCCAAGGCATCCCCTTCTTCATCAACAATTTATCGGGTTTCTTCTCTTGAAACTATATTTTTATTCGGTCACATCTTATGTACTTTACTTGGAGCGTACGTGTGCTTTTATTTTCGTTTTGTTATTTTCATTCTGGATAAATGCTTGTGTGGGAGAGAGACACGCTCCGCTGGTTCATATGAACACATGTGTTCTTAGCTTTTAATGTTCATGGCGAAGGTTGAAACTGCTTCGTTAATTGTTATATGGTTGGAAACAGAAAATGATGCATGTGGTAGATGCTATAATGTCTTGAATAATTTGATACTTGGCAATTGTTGTGCTCATATAGATCATGTTTAAGCTCTTGCATCATGTACTTTGTACCTATTAATGAAGAACTACATAGAGCTGTTAAAATTTGGTTTGCATGATTGGTCTCTCTAAGTCTAGATATTTTCTGGTTGAGGTGTTTGAACAACAAGGAGACGATGTAAAGTCTTATAATACTTACAATATGTTCATATGTGAGTCTTGCTTTCCATTCTTGAGTTTGCTTCAAACAACCTTGCTAGCTTAGCCTTGTATTGAGAGGGATTCTTCTCGTGCATCCAAATCCTTGAGCCAAAACACATGCCATTTGTGTCCACCATACCTACCTACTACATGGTATTTCTCCGCCATTCCAAAGTAAATTGCTTGATGCTATCTTTAAACAATTCAAAGTTATTACCTCTTATTTGTGTCAATGTTTTATAGCTCATGAGGAAGTATGTGGTGTTTATCTTTCAATCTTGTTGGGCAACTTTCACCAATGGACTAGTGGCTTCCAGCTTATCCAATAATTTTTGCAAAGAAGTGGCAATGGGATTCCCACCCCGAATTAATTAACTTTCATAAATTTACAAATAGACACTCCTCCATGGTATGTGATTGATGGACGCACCCGAGGAATGGCTTGAGAAAGCAAAGGATGAAAGTTGGATGACCTCCTCCCACCTTTGCTTTCTCAAGCCATGGCTAAAGAATCAATCTTATGTATCACATACCATGGTTTGTAAAATTACAAAGTTTATTAACCCAGGACTGGAACCCCATTGGCTCTTTTTAAAAGTTATGGATAAGTGAGTGCCACTGAGTCCGATGAGTGAGATGCCAACAAGATTGAGATAGACACCGCCGCTCCTCGTGAACTATAAAACATTGACACACAAATAAGGAATGATAAAGTTTTGAATTGTTTAAAAAGCAATGATTTTACTTGGAGTGGCAGGAAATACCACATATAGTAGTTATAGTGGACACACATGGCATGGGTTTGGTTTAAAGGTTTGGATGCACGAGAAAGCATTCCCGTGCAGTCTTTGGCTAGCAAGGTTGATTAGCAAGCTAAGAGTTGAGGTAAACAAACAAATATACATGTGATAGAAACAATCATGCATCTTACTTGTAAACACAAACAATTTTAACTTCAGAATACCAAGCTCATAATTAATCAAGAAAGTAGTACAATGAACTAACATATCTACATGTATTTCTTCTCTATTCTTCTTAAACTCAAAGTGTTGTTGCTATTGACCAATGCTAAGTTTGCCAAACCCAAATAGATTTACTCAATGCTCCCAAAGTGATGCCAATACTAACAACAAGATCAATCACATAATAGAGATTGCAAACTAAAATAAGATGCATATGTAAATGATAAAACTTCTCATTAATATTCCATAACGATAACTCACACCAAGGGATACATAGATAACCAACTAAAGAGAGATACTTCCATACCGCAGCACATCTTATATGATAACTTCCTACTCATGATATGACACTACTTGATAATAAAAAGTAAAAGATAGTGATGATGTTATAATCGCGGCACTCCCCAAGCTTGGAACAAACCAAGGGGATGCCAATACCGATGATGAATTACTCCTTCGGTGGTGATGGTGAATCTTGCCATCATCAGAGACTTCCAAGGAAGAGGCTCTCCATCAACAAAAGACATCTTGGTCTCAAGGAAACCTGAAACTAGCAGCATAACTTATGCGTTTAAACCTGTTTTCATACTCACAATTTTGATTATGAACATCATAGTTGAGCTTGGAGTTTGTTGGTGGTGTCGTGAAGCGAGAAGATATCGTCCCACAAGCTGTGCAGTCTCCTTCTTGTGTCCATCAATAAGTTCGGACACAATCTTGTGAAGATGTCCACTTCCGCTCAGCCATCTTCTTGTAGTTGAAGACCTCTTGTTCTAGTTTCTCCACCTGTCTTCCAAGCTTCCTTCTCCTTTAGGACCACTGGACATCTTTGATCTGCAACTCTCCATCCACGAGCAGCAATTCCTTGGGGTGCATCTTCAGCTCGTTCATGTACGGGTTGACGACGTCCTCAAAGAAGCTGTCCTTCGGAGTTCCCGACGAAGACATGGTGGATCTAGATCCGAACGGATCTGACAGAAAACAGCTCGAAACAAAACACGGCGAGAAAACGATATACGGACCTCCGAGGGTCCGGGGGATTATAGCAGAAATTTTACGAGAAGGAAAGTACCAGGTCGAATAAAAGTCGGAGAGGGACAAGGCGGTGTCCTCATAGGGCGGCGCGGCCAGGGTGCCGCGCCGGCCTATAGGGGCACGCCCTCGTGCGTCTCTCCTCCGTTTCGATCTCGTAATTTTTCATATTTTTTAAAAACAGCAAAAACATTTATTGGAAAGTAAATCGCGGACTTTTTATTACCAGTACTGTTACCTATTCAAAGTCGAACTCTGCAGAACTGTCAGTTTGACCTTTGATGAAAGCTTAGTTACCACTTGAATAACATCAACATCTTCATTATAAGAATCTCGAGAGATATAGTGCTTGAGTCTTTGTCCATTCACTACTTGTGTGGCACATTGCGAGAGAGCTAATTTTAATTGCCCATGAACGATACCTCCACAATGATATATGGTCCTTCCCACTTTGAGAGCAACTTCCCTGCAAAGAATGTCGAGACGAGACAATAGGACTTTATCCCCAACATTAAATTCTCTTTGATAATTCTTCTATCATGCCATTTCTTAACTTTCTCCTTAAAGAGTTTAGCATTTTCATATGCTTCACTTCTCCATTCATCTAAAGAACTCAATTGTAGCAATCTCTTCTTCCCAAGCAGTTTAGGATCTTTATTTAGTTCTCTTACAACCCAATAAGCTTTGTGCTCTAATTCTAAAGGTAAATGACAAGCTTTACCATAAACCATTTTTATAAGGTGACATACCCATAGGATTTTTATAAGCAGTTCTATAAGCCCATAATGCGTCCTTCAATTTAATAGCCCAATTCTTTCTAGATTTATTAACAGTCTTTCCCAAAATAGATTTAATCTCTCTATTTGATAATTCTACTTGCCGCTAGTTTGAGGGATAGCGGAAGCAATTCTATGATTAATACCATACTTAGCAAGAGTTTTTGAAAACCTCCATGAATAAAATGAGAACCTCCATCGGTCATAATATATCTAGGTACTCCAAATCTAGGAAAAATAATATCTAAAAGCATTTTTAAAGAAGTCTCACCATCAACACTTTTTGTGGGTATAGCTTCTACCCATTTAGTAACATAATCAACAGCGACAAGTATATGAGTGTTACCTTCTGAAGAAGGAAAGGACCCATGAAGTCAAATCCCCAACAATCGAATGGTTCAATAACAAGAGTATAATTCATAGGCATTTCATTGCGTCTGGAGATATTACCAACCATTTGACATTCATCACAAGATAAAATAAACTTCCTTGCATCTTTGAGAGTTGGCCAATAAAAACCTGATTGTAGAACCTTTTGTGCAGTTCTATCTCGGCGTGATGTCCTCCATAAGCACTACCATGACATTTACTCAATATCTCTTGTTGTTCATATTAGGGAACACATCTTCGCATAATACCATCCCTCCTTCTTTATATAAGTGTGGGTCATCCCAAAAATAATGCCTCAATCATAAAAGAATTTCCTCCTTTGCTGAGCTGAAAAGGTTGGAGGCAAGTACTTCGAAACAATAAAGTTAGCATAATCAGCATACCAAGGGCTATCTCGCGAGTTCACCTTTATTACGACCAATTGTTCATTTGGAAAACTATCATTAACGGGGCAGGATCATAAGTAATATTTTCCAATCTAGATAAATTATCAGCAACAGGATTATCAGCACCTTTCCTATCTATAATATGTAAATCAAATTCTTGCAAGGAGTACCCATCTAATAAGCCTTGGCTTAGCATCTTTCTTTGTCATAAGGTATCTAATTGCAGCATGATCAGTATGAATCGTGACTTTTGAATCAACAATATAGGATCTAAACTTGTCACAAGCAAAGACTACAGCTAACAATTCTTTTGGTTGTAGCATAATTTCTTTGAGCAGCATCAAGAGTCTTGCTAGCATAATGAATAACATTTAATTTTTTATCTACTGTTTGTCCAAGAACAGCGCCTACAGAAAAATCACTAGCATCACATAATTTCAAAAGGTAAGTTCCAATCAGGAGGTTCAACTATAGGAGCGATTGTTAAGGCTTTCTTTAGAGTTTCAAAAGCTTCCTTACAATCATCATCAAAAACAAAAGGTACATCTTTTTGAGAAGATTAGTAAGCTTTGAAATCTTGGAGAAATCTTTAATAAATCTCCTATAAAACCCAGCATGACCAAGAACACTACGAATACCTTTAACATCCCTCGGATAGGGCATCTTCTCAATTGCTTCAACTTTAGCTCTATCAACTTCAATACCTCTCTCGGAAATATGTCCCAATACAATTCCTTCATTAACCATAAAGTGGCATTTCTCCCAATTAAGAACAAGGTTAGTTTCTTCGCATCTCTGCAAACTTTATCGGTTTCAAAGCAATTATCAAAATTCCCATAGACAGAAAAATCATCCATGAATACCTCTACAATACTCTCACAAAAGCCATGAAAAATAGCGAACATGCATCTTTGAAAAGTAAGGGGAGCATTACATAAACCAAAAGGCATACGTCTATAAGCATAAGTTCCATAGGGACAAGTGAAAGTGGTTTCTCTTGATCTTTAGTTTTAACAGCAATTTGGAAAGCCCAGAATAACCATCAAGAAAGCAAAATGAGTATTTTTAGACAACCTTTATAACATTTGATCAATAAACAGGCAAAGGGTAATGATCTTTCTTAGTAACTTTATTCGAAAATCAATGCACATCCTATACCCTACAACTACTCTTTGAGGGATGAGCTCATCATTATCATTAGACACCACAATCATTCCTCCTTTCTTAGGAACACAATGCAGGACTAACCCATCTACTATCGGCAATAGGATATATAATACCAGCTTCAAGAAGTTTTAATACCTCATTCCTTACCACATCCTTCGGAATTAGACGACGTTGATGTTCAACAACAGGCTTTGCATCATCTTCCATATTGATAGCATGTTGGCAAATAGAGGGAGAAATCCCCTTCAAATCATCAGAGTGTAGCCAATGGCTCCTCGGTGTTTCTTCAATATTTCCAATAACCTTTCTTCCTCAATTTATGAAAGCTTAGAGCTAATAATAACGGGGTATATTTTCTTATCATCAATATGAGCATATTTAAGATTATCAGACAATGGTTTTAAATCGAAAGCAGGATCTTCCTTTGGTGGTGGTGTTGTACCTAGATCTTCTACAGGTAAATCATGCTTAAGAATAGGTTGACGAAGGAAAATTTCATCAAGCTCATTTCTTTCTTCCTAAAGACTTCGCTCTCACTATTCTCCAAATGTTGCTGCAAAGGATTATTAGGAGCAAGAGCAACAGACGCACACTGTTCAACTTTAAAATCATTATTAGGCGAATCGGCTTTATAAGGGGTTTTGGCAAATTTAGAGAAATTAAACTCATAAGATTCACCAGCAAATTTAGTCAAAATTTTCTCCTTCTTGCAATCTATAACAGCTCCACAAGTATTTAGAAAAGGTCTACCAAAAATGATAGGACAATACTTACTAGCAAGAACCAAGTACCAAAAGTCAAGCAGGATATTTAATCTTACCACATAAAACTTCCACATCTCGAACAATACCAATTGGAGAGATAGTTTCTCTATTAGCTAGCCGAATAACCACATCAATATCTTCAAGTTCACAGAACCAATTTCGTGCATAATCTCTTTGTAAAGCTCATAAGAAATAGCACTAATACTTGCACCAATATCACATAAACCATAATAACAATGATCACCAATTCTAACAGATAGCATAGGAACACTAGTTTTTCTAGACTTATTAGGATGCGAAACAATATTAGAAGCATCTTCAGAGAAAATAATATGACCATCTTCCACATTTTCAGTCACAAGATCTTTAACTATTGCAAGCGGTTCAACCTTAATTTGTTCTTCAGGTTCTATGGGTTTCTTTGCACTTTTATTAACACACTAGATATAGTACTCCTTCATTTTGAGGAAAGGAGTTTTTCAATATAAGCTTAGGAATAACATGATCAGCAGTTTCAATTACAACACATTTTTTTATAGATGAATCAATTTTATCTTTATACGGTTCATGATACTTATCAAAATTCTTCTTAGGCAATTCATAATGAGAGGCAAAAGCTTTATAGATTTGCAACAACTTGAGAATCAAGACCATAAGTAGCACTCATATTACGAAATTTATCGGTATCCATAAAAGCTTCAATGCATTTATAATCATAATTTATACGACTCTCTATCTTTGTCGTTCTCCATCTTAGGTATTCTCTGAATCCGATTAAGAGGTCCCTTTTAAACTCTTCTTTGTTGCGTGTAAATGATCAGAACAAGAAGTATCCAGCAAGGTCTTGTCTTGAAAAGAAAGTCTTGCATAGAAATTATCAATAATAATATTACCAGGAAGCTCATGAATGGGGCATTTGAGCATTAAAGACTTCAATCTCCCCCATGCTTGGGCAATACTCTCTCCATCATGAGGCCAGAAATTATATATGCGGTTCCGATCTCTGTGAATTTCACTTGGAGGATAGAATTTAGAATAAAATAAGGGCACAATGTCCTCCCAATCAAGAGAATCACCATTCTTCAGCAATTTATACCAATGCGCCGCTTTACCAGACAGCGATATAGAGAATAGTTTCTTTCTAACTTCATCCATTGCAATACCTGCACATTTGAATAACCCGCATAATTCATGTAAGTGATCACCGGGATGGACAGTTCCATCCCTTCATAGCGATTATCCATAACACGTTCAATAATTTTCATAGGTATTTTATATGGTATACTTCCTCATGGCGCCTCATCCACTACCGTTGCAGTAGTAGTAGATTTCCCAAATAGAAATTCAAGAAGATCTCTCCATAATGACTTATAGCAGCATGCATAAAATCAGCACAAACATGGTATTTTCCTTACCAATTCCACTTACCAATAGCGCTTCACTCCCCGGCAACGGCGCAGAGGAAAATAGTCTTGATGACCCACAAGTATAGGGGGTGTATCGTAGTACTTTCGATAAATAAGAGTACAGACGAGGAGAGAAGGTGTTGACAAGCAGTTCGATGAAGGATTCCTTTAAATGCTCACAGACAAGTATTCGGGGGTTTTGATGTAGCAGATAAATAAAATACGAGTAAGTAGAATGCGAGAGAAATAATTGCAGCGAGTGGCCCAATCCTTTTTAGCACAAAGGACAAGCCGTTTTGTTTACTTATAATGACCAAACGTTCTTGAGGACACACGGGAATTTAGTCTAGTGCTTTATTTCTGCTAATTAATCTTCATTGTTTTGATAAGTGTTGTGTGGGTGAACCTATCCTAATGCACCGCCCTTCCTAGGACTAATACATACTTGTGATTATACCCCTTGCAAGCATCATAAAAACAAGAAAGTAATTAAGATAAATCTAACCACAGCCTTAAACTGTGAGATCCTGCTATCCCTCACACGATATACCAACGGGGTTTTGGGTTTGTCACTCCGGCAACCTGCAATTGGCAAGCAGTACAAGATGTATTCCCCTAGGCCCATAAAGGTGAAGTATCATGTAGTCGACGTTCACATGACACCACTAGAAGAATAACACCACAACTTAAATATCATAACATTGAATATTACTCAACCATAGTTCACTACTAACATTTAGACTTCACCCATGTCCTCAAGAACTAAACGAACTACTCACGAGACATCATATGGAACATGATCAGAGGTGATATGATGATGAATAACAATCTGAACATAAACCTTGGTTCAACGGTTTCACTCAATAGCATCAATAACAAGTAGAAATTAACAGGGAGAGTTTCCCCTATCAAACAATCAAGATCCAACCCGAATTGTTACAGCGGTGACGGTGCAGCGGTGGAGATGGCGGTGATGATGATGGAGATGATGGCGATGGTGATGGAGATGATGTCCAGCTCGATGACGGTGACGATGGCGGCGTCGATTTCCCCCTCAGGAGGAATTTCCCGGCGGATTCCTGCCCGCGGAGAGCTCTTTCTCTGGGGTGTTCTCCGCCCGCGAGGGGCGGTGACTCTTCACGACTATCCTCTGGAGCTTAGGTTTTGGGCGAAGAGTACGCGAAGAGGCGCGAGAGGGCGTGGGCCCCTCCTCACGAGGTGCGCGGCCGGGCGGAGCAGCGCCGGCATGAGGTGGGCCCATGGCGGCCCTCCTCGGCTCCTGCTCCTGGCTCCCTTCGTCCTCTGGAAAAATAGGATTTTTCGTATAATTTCCGTCAATTGCTGATCTTCCGAAATATTGCATTCTGACGGTGCTTTTTCCAGAGAATCCTGACTCCGGTGCGCATTCTCCAATAATCATGAAACATGCAAAATAGATGAAATAACATAAGTATCATCTCTAAATATGAAATATATCAATGAATAACAGTAAATTATGATATAAAATAGTGATGCAAAATGGACGTATCAATCATGTTGGTAGCATGTCACTTCAGAAATTATCCTTGTTATCATTTACCTACTCGAGGCGACATGAGTAATAGTTGATACGTCTCAAACGTATCTATAATTTATTATGTTCCATGCTAGTTTTATGACAATACCTACATGTTTTGTTCACACTTTATATCGTTTTGATGCGTTTTCCGGAACTAACCTATTGACGAGATGCCGAAGTGTCAGTTCCTGTTTCTGTTGTTTTTGGTTTCAGAAATCTAGTAAGGAAATATTCTCGGAATCGGACGAAATCAACGCCCGGCACCTTATAATTCCACGAAGCTTCCGGAACAGGAGAGGGGAGGAGAGCCACCGGGCCACCACACGTGGGCGGCGCGCCCCAAGGGCGCGCCCCCTGTTGTGTAGCGCCAGTGTCTTCCGACTCCGCCTCTTCGCCTATTTAAAGGTCCACGACCTAAATCTTCGAGACGGAAAAACCACGGTACGAGAAACCTTCGGAACCGCCGCCATCGCGAAGCCAAGATGCGAGGGGACAGGGTCTGTTCGGCACGCTGCCGGACGGGGAATTACCGGAAGGCTCCTCCATCGACACCACCGCCATCTTCATCACGCTGCTGTCTCCCATGAGGAGGAGTAGTTCTCCATCGAGGCTCGGGGCTGTACCGGTAGCTATGTGGTTAATCTCTGTCCTATGTACTTCAATACAATGATCTCATGAGCTGCCTTACATGATTGAGATTCATATGAGCTTTGTATCACTATTAGTCTATGTGCTACTCATGTGATGTTATTAAAGTAATCTATTCCTCCTTCATGATGTAATGGTGACAGTGTGTGCATCGTGTAGTTCTTGGCGTAGGTTATGATCATAATCTCTTGTAGGTTATGGAGTTAATTATTATGATAGTATTGATGTGATCTATTCCCCTTCATAGTGTAAAGGTGACAGTGTGTATGCTATGTTAGTACTCGGTTTAAATTGCAAAGATCTATTATGCTCTAAAGGTTACTTAAATATGAATGCCGAATGTTGTGGAGCTTGTTAACTCCGGCATTGAGGTGCTCTTGTAGCCCTACACAACGAATGGTGTTCATTATCAAACAAGAGTATATGTAGCACAAAGGAAGAGAACTTATTTATTTATGTGATCAATGTTGAGAGTGTCCACTAGTGAAAGTATGATCCCTAGGCCTTGTTTCCAAACATCGAATCTCCGCTTTTACTTGTTGATTGCATGTTTTCGCTGCCATATTTTATTCAGATTGCTATTACCACTCATATACATCCATACTACTTGTATTTCTCTATCTCGATGAACTAGTGCACCTATACATCGACAAGTGTATTAGGTGTGTTGGGGAACAAGACTTCTTGTATTGTGATTGCAGGGTTGCTTGAGAGGGATATCTTTGACCTCTTCCTCCACGAGTTCGATAAACCTTGGGTGATCCACTTAAGGGAAACTTGCTGCTGTTCTACAAACCTCTGCTCTTGGAGGGCCAACACTGTCTACAGGAATAGAAGCGTGCGTAGACATCAGGTAGCGCGAAAGTGGTCAATGTAAATTGTAGAGCATGTAGTGGCCGGTTTCTCGATTGCGCTTCAGAATTCCCATGTGTGGCCTCACTACTGTGAAATAGCTAATCAGTGGCGCACCTATTTTACCTACTAGTGGCGCACCTAGGTGCATGACTGCTATCACGCTACTGCTAACTGTTAGCATTGGCACACCAGTGGTGCGCCATTGCTATCTTTCTTAGCAGTGGCGCACCAAGCAGTGCGCCACTACTAGCTCCCTGGTGTGCCACTGCTAAAAACAGGAGGCGCGCCACTGGACAAAAAAAATGTGTGCCACTGCTAAAATTTGAAATTTTTAGATCTGGATCTAGCACTTTTTTTGAATTTTTTTTCTCGTTTTTGTTTCTTGTTTTTGTTGCCCAAATTATTTGTCCCGTGTTCATCTCGTTCGTAGCCTAGTGATACGTCCAATTTGCATCACTATTTTGTATCATAATTTGCTGTTATTCATTGATATATTTCATATTGGGATACAATACTTATGTTATTTCATCTATTTTGCATGTTTCATCATCATTGGAGGATCAAGCACCGGAGCCAGGATTCTGCTGGAAAAAGCACCGTCAGAACACAATATTTCGGAAGATCAGCTGTGGAAGGGAATTTCACGTAAATTCCTATTTTTCCAGATGACGGAGGTAGCCAGAAGGGGAAGAAGAGAGGGGCCAGCAGTGGGCCCCATTGCAGGGCCCGTGGCCTGGGCCGCGCCACCTGTGCTCGGGGGCCACGACCCTTTTCGCCTCCTTTTCTTCGCGTACTCCTTCGTCCGAAAACCTAAGCCACATAGAGGACCTCACGAGGGTTACCCGCCTGCGCGGGCGGAGAACACGAGAGAGAAAGGAGCTCTCGGCGGGCGGAATCCGCCGGGAAAATTCCCTCCCGGAGAGAACCGCCATCGCCATCGTCATCGCGGGACATCATCTCCATCATCATCATCATCATCTCCACCATCACACCGCCATCACCGCTGCGTCATCGCTGTAGCAATTCGGGTTAAATCTTGATTGTTTGATAGGGAAAACTCTCCCATGTTATTCTATACTTGTTGTAGATGCTATTGAGTGAAACCATTGAACCAAGGTTTATGTTCAGATTGTTATTCATCATCATATCACCTCTGATTGTATTCCATATGATGTCTCGTGAGTAGTTCGTTTAGTTCTTGAGGACATGGGTGAAGTCTAAATGCTAGTAGTGAATTATGGTTGAGTAATATTCAATGTTATGATATTTAAGTTGTGGTGTCATTCTTCTAGTGGTGTCGTGTGACGTCGACTACGACACTTCACCATTTATGGGCCTAGGGGAGTGTGAAGTATTCGGTTGCTAATTGCGGGGTTGGGAGTAGCGAAACACAGGCCCGATTAGTATATGATGGGGAGGGATGCGAGGATCTCGAGTTTAAATTTGTGGTTAGATTTATCTTAATTACTTTCTTGTAGTTGCGGATGCTTGCAAGGGGTATAATCACAAGTATGTATTAGTCCTAGGAAGGGCGTTGCATTAGCATAGGTTCACCCACACAACACTTATCAAAACAATGAAGATTATTAAACCACATGAAGCGAAAGTACTAGACTAAAATCCCCGTGTGTCCTCAAGACGTTTGGTCATTATAAGTAAACAAACCGGCTTGTCCTTTGTGCTAAAAGGATTGGGCCACTCGCTGCAATTATTTCTCTCGCATTTTATTTACTTGTACTTTATTTGCAATATCAAAACCCAGAATACTTGTCTGTGAGCATTTGTGAATCCTCCATCGAAACTGCTTAACACCTTCTGCTCCTCGTTGGGATCGACATTCTTACTTATCGAAGATACTGCGATACCCATGCCCATGAGTCATCAAGACTATTTTACGGCGCTGATTCTTGCAGTGAAAGCGCTATTGGTAAGCGAGGTGGTAAGAATTTCTTGTTGTGCTGATTTTATTTCAGTGCTGCTATAAATCATTATGAGAGATCTTCTCTTCAATTTCTATTGGAAATCTACTACTACTACAACGGTAGTGGATGAAGCGCCAGGTGAGGAAGTAGTACCATATAAAATACCTATGAAAATTATTGAACGTGTTATGGATAACCGCTATGAAGGGGATGGGCTTGTCCATCTGGTGATCATTTATTGTTTTTGCATGAATTATGCGGGTTATTCAAATGTGAGAATTATTTCTATGAATGAAGTTAGAAAGAAACTATTCACTATATCGCTGTCTGGTAAAGCGGCGCATTGGTATAAATTGCTGAAGAATGGTGATTCTATTGATTGGGAGGACATTGTGCCTTTATTTTATTCCAAATTTTATCCTCCAAGTGAAATTCACAAGATCGGAACCGCATATATAATTTCTGGCCTCATGATGGAGAAAGTATTGCCCAAGCTTGGGGAGATTGAAGTCTTTAATGCTCAAATGCCCCATTCATGAGCTTCCTGGTAATGTTATTATTGATAATTTCTATGCAAGACTTTCTTTTCAAGACAAGACCTTGTTGGATACTTCTTGTTCTGGATCATTTACGCAACAAAGAAGAGTTTAAAAGGGACCTTCTTGATCGGATCCAAGAAAATATTGAAGGATGGGAGAATGATAAAGATAGAGAATCGGGTATAATTTATGATTATAAATGCATTGAAGCTTTTTATGGATACTGATAAATTTAGTAATATGAGTGCTACATATGGTCTTGATTCCCAAGTTGTTGCAAATCTTTATAGAGCTTTGGCCTCTCATTATGAACTGCCTAAGAAGAATTTTGATAAGTATCATGAACCGTATAAAGATAAAATTGATTCATCTGTAAACAAATGTGTAGTGGTTATTGATGATAATGTTATTCCCAAAACATATTGAAAAAACTCCTTTCCCTGCTAAAATGAAGGAGTACTCTCATATCTAGTGCGGTTAATAAAAGTGAAAAGAAACCTAAAGAACACGAAGAACAAATTAAAATTGAACATGCTGTTGCTATAGTTAAAGATCTTGTGACTGAAAATGTGGAGGATGGTCATATTATTTCTGTGAAGATGCTTCTAATATTGTTTCACATCCTAATAAATCCAAACAAGTTAGTGTTCCTATGCTATCTGTTAGAATTGGTGATCATTGCTATTATGGTTTATGTGATATTGGTGCAAGTGTTAGTGCTATTCCTTATGAACTTTACACGGAGATTATGCACGAAATTGGTTCTTGTGAACTTGAAGATATTGATGTGGTTATTCATTTGGCTAATAGAGAAACTATTTCTCGATTGGTATTGTTGAGATGTGGAAGTTCTATGTGGTAAGATTAAATATCTGCTGACTTTTTGGTACTTGGTTCTGCTGCTAGTAAGTCATTGTCCTATCATTTTTGGTAGACCTTTTCTAAATACTTGTGGAGCTATTATAGATTGTAAGAAAGAAAATTTTGACTAGATTTTTTTGGTGAACCTTATGAATTTAACTTTTCTAAATTTACCAAAACTCCTTATAAAAATGACTTGCCTAGTAATGATTTTTAAATGGAGCAGTGTGCATCTATTGTTCTTGTTCCTAATAACCCTTTGCAGCAACATTTGGAGAATAGTGAAAGTGAAGCTTTTAGGAAAGAAGAGATAGAGGAAATTTTCTTCGCTAACCTATTCTCAAGCATGATTTACCGGTGGAAGATTTGGGTACAACAAATAAAGGAAGATCTTGTTTTGATTTAAAGCCTTTACCTGATAATCTTAAATATGCTCATATTGATGATAAGAAAATATATCATGTTATTATTAGTTCTAAGCTTTCAGAAATTGAGGAAGAAAGGTTATTGGAAATATTGAAGCACCGGGGAGCTATTGGCTATACTCTTGATGATTTGAAAGGGATTTCTCCTTCTATTTGCCAACATGCTATTAATATGGAAGAAGATGCAAAGCATGTTGTTGAACATCAACGTCGTCTAATTCGAAGATGAAGGAAGTGGTAAGAATGAGGTATTAAAACTATTGGTATTATATATCCTATTGCTGATAGTAGATGGGTTAGTCTGTGCATTGTGTTCCTAAGAAAGGAGGAATGGCTGTTGTGCCTAATGATAATGATGAGCTTATTCCTCAAAGAATAGTTGTAGGTTATAGAATGTGCATTGATTTCAGAAAAGTTAATAAAGTTACTAAGAAAGATCATTACCCTTTACCTTTATTGATCAAATGTTAGGAGGTTGTCTAAAAATACTCATTTTGCTTTCTTGATGGTTACAGTTTTCACATGTTAACTGAGGAGAAAACCACTTTTACTTGTCCTTATGGAACTTATGCTTATAGGCGTATGCCTTTTGGTTTATGTAATGCTCTGCTACTTTTCAAGATGCATGTCTACTATTTTTCATGGTTTTTTTGAAAGTATTGTAGAGGTGTTCATGGATGATTTCTGTTTATGGGAATTCTTTTGATAATTGCTGCTTAACCTCGATAAAGTTTTGCGGAGATGTGAAGCTAACCTTGTTCTTAGTGGGAGAAATGCCATTTTATGGTTAATGAAGAATTGTATTGGGACATAAAATTTACGAGAGAGGTATTGAAGTTGATAGAGCTAAAGTTGAAGCTTGAGAAGATGCCTTATCCGAGGGATGTTAAAGGTATTCGTAGTGTTCTTGGTCATGCTGGGTTTTATAGGAGATTTATTAAAGATTTCTCTAAAATTTCAAAGCCTCTTACTAATCTTCTTCAGATGTACCTTTTGTGTGATTATGAAAGCTTTTGAAACTCTAAAAGAAAGCCTTAACAACACTCTATGTCAGAACCTCGATTAGAATTGCCTTTTGAAATATGTGATGCTATTGCTGCTGTAGCTGTTCTGGACAGCGGGTAGATAAAAAGTTAAATGTTATTCATTATGCTAGTAAGACTCTTGATGCTGCTCAAAGAAATTATACTACAAAAAAAAATTGTTAGCTGTAGTCTTTGCTTGTGATAAGTTAGACCCTATATTGTTGATTCAAAAGTTACAATTCATACGATCATGCTGCAATTAGATACCTTATGACAAGAAAGATGCTAAGCCAAGGCTTATTAGATGGGTACTTTGTTAGAATTTGATTTACATATTATAGATAGGAAAGGTCGGATAATCCTTGTTGTTGATAATTTGTCTAGATTGGAAAATAATGCTTATGATTTGTTTTTTGTTGTGATAGTTTCCAAATGAACAATTGGTGTAATAAAGGTGACTCGCGAGAGAGCCCTTGGTATGCGATTATGCTAACTTTATTGTGAAGTATTTGCCTCAACCTTCGAGCTGGCAAAGGAGAAATTCTTTTATGACTTGAGGCATTATTTGGGATGACCCACACTTATATAAAGAAGGAGTGGATGGTATTATGCGAAGATGTGTTCTGAATATGAACAACGGGAGATATTGAATAAATGTCATGGAAGTGTTTATGGAGGACATCCTTATGGAGATGAGCAGCGCGAGAAGGTTCTACAATCAGGTTTATTAAACCCAACACTCTTCAAAGATGCAAGGAAATTTATTTTATCTTGTGATGAATGTCAAAGAGTTGGTAATATCTCTAGGCAATGAAATGCCTATGAATTATACTCTTGTTATTGAACCATTCGATTGTTGGGGATCGACTTCATGGGACCTTTCCTTCTTCAGACGTTAATATAATATATATGCATTGATTATGTTACTAAATGGGTAGAATATACCTACAAAAAGTGCTGATAGTGAGACCTCTATAAAAATGCTTGTAGATATTATATTTCCTAGATTTGGAGTACCTAGATATATTATGTTGATGGAGGTTCTCATTTTATTCATGGAGGTTTTAGAAAAACTCTTGCTAAGTATGGTATTAATCATAGAATTGCTTCCGCTTATCACCCTCAAACTAGCGGTCAAGTAGAATTATCAAATAGAGAGATTAAAGCTATCTTAGGTAAAGCTGTTAATAAATCTAGAAAGAACCTAGCAAATTGAAGGCGTTATGGGCTTATAGAACTGCTTATAAAATCTATGGGAATGTCACCTTATAAAATGGTTTATGGAAAAGCTGTCATTTACCTCTAGAACTAGAGCACAAAGCTTATTGGGCTGATTAGAAACTAAATAAAGATCCTAAATTGGCCGGTAATAAGAGGTTGTTGCAATTAAGTTCTCTAGATGAATGGAGAAGTGAAGCTTATGAAAATGCTAAACTCTTTAAAGAAAAATTAAGAAAGCGATGATCGATCATGAGATTAAAAATAGAAGATCAAGTTCTATTGTATCGGTCTCGTCTCGGATTCTTTGCGGAAATTTCTCGAAGTGGGAAGGACCATATGTTGTTGAGGAGGTGTATCGTTCAGGAGCAATTAAAGTTAGCTCTCTCCAAGGCAATGCCACACAAGTGGTGAATGGACAAAGACTCAAGCATTATATCTCAGGCGATTCTTATAATGTTGATGTTGATATTATTCAAGTGGAAACACCGGAGGCCTTCATCAAAGGACAAATTAATGATGTGACTGGACTTTGAATAAAAATGATGGAGTAATAAAAAGTCCGCGTTTAGGAACATTATTCTGCTGTTTTTAGAAAATATGAAAAATTACGGAATCGAACGGAGTGGAAAAGACGCACGAGGGCGTGCCACCATGGCCGGCGCGGCCTGACTGGCCGCGCGCCTATGGTCTGGCCGCCTCGTTGCCCCGACTCGTTTTCGACTTGGAACCTTCCTTTTGTCGTAAAAATTTGCTATAAATCCCGGACCCCTGGAGGTCCGTAATATCGTTTTTCTCGTCGTGTTTTGTTTCGAGCTGTTTTCTGCCAGATCTGCCGGATCTAGATCCATCATGTCTTCATCGGGAACTCAGGAAGGACGGCTTCTTTGAGGGCGTCGTCAACCCGCACATGAGCCGAGTTGAGATGCACCCCAAAGAAGTTGCAGCTCGTGGGTGGAGAATTGCAGATCAAAGATGTCAGGGGGAGAGGGGCTTGGAAGACAGGAGGAGGAAGCTGGAACAAGAAGTTTTCAACTACAAGAAGATGGGAGCGTGAAGTGGATATCTCACAAGATTGTGTCACGACTCATTGATGGACACAAGAGAGGAGCGTGAGAAGTGTGGATGATATCTTCTCACTCTCGACACCACCAACAAACTCAAGCTCAACTCTATGATGTCCATAATCGGATGTGAGTATGAAAACGTTTAAGCGCATAGTCATGCTGCTAGTTTCAGTTCAGGAAATCAAGATGTCTTTTGTTGATGGAGGGCCTCTTCCATGGAAGTCTGATGACGACAAAGATTCACCATCATCGCCGAAGGAGTAATTCATCATCGGTATTGGCATCCCCTTGGTTTGTTCCAAGCTTGGGGATGCCGCGGTATCACATCACCACCACCTTTATCTTTTACTATCAAGTAGTGTCCTATCATGAGTAGGGAAGTTATTATATGGAATAGTATGCAATGTGGAAGTATCTCTCTTAGTTAGTTATCTATGTATCCGTTGGTGTGAGTTATCGTTATGGAATATTAATGAGAAGTCTTATCATTTACTTTTTGCACACCTTATTTTAGTTTGCAATCTCCATTATATGATTACTCTTGACATGAGTATTGATATCACTTTGGGAGCATCGAGTAAATCTATTTGGTTTTGGCAAACTTAGCATTGGTCAATAGCAACAACATCTTGATGTTTAATAGAAGAAGTACACTTAGATACATTACTCTATTATCTCTATGCTTAGTATTCTAGAGTTAAAATTGCTTGTGCTTATGAGAAAGATGCATGATTGTTTCTATCATATGTATATTTGTTTGTTTCCCTCAACCTTTATGCTTGCTATCAAACCTTGCTAGCCAAAGACCTGTATCGAGAGGGAATGCTTCTCATACATCCATAATTTTAGACCAAACCTATGCCATTTGTGTCCACCATACCTACCTACTACATGGTATTTTCTGCCATTCCAAGTAAATACTTCATGTGCTACCTTTAAATTATTCAAACTATACTACTCCTTATTTGTGTCAATGTTTTATAGCTCATGAGGAAGTATGTGGTGTTTTATCTTTCAATCTTGTTGGGCGGACTTTCACCAATGGACTAGCGGCACATCCGCTTATCCAATAACTTTGCAATAAGAGCTGGCAACGGGTTCCCAGCCCCAATTAATAACTTTCATTAATAATTCTCTTCACATGTTTTGCTCGACTTATCGGTAAGCAACTTAATTTTGCAATAGACACTCCTCCATGGTATGTGAATGTTGGAAGGCACCCGGATTCGGTTAGCCATGGATTGAGAAAGCCAAGGTTGGGGGAGTGTCACCCATAATAAAACTAAAATACATGTGTAAACAAAAGAGAAGGGGGATGATCTACCTTGTGGTAGAGATCGTCCTCATGGGAGCCGCTCTTTGAAGGTTCGTTTGGCAAGGTTAGAGTGCCGCTACCATTCGTTGACAACAACAAACACCGCTCAAAATCTTACTTTTATGCTCTTTGTACGATTTCAAAACTTGAAAAGCTCTAGCACATGATTTAATCCGCTTCCCTCTGCGAAGGGCCTATCTCCTACTTTTATGTTGAGTCAGAAACCTATTTCCCTCTATCTCAAGCAAGCAATTGAGTTGTTGTGAACCAATCATTTATGCTGTGATCCAGTTAATCATGTCTTTTATACTTTCTTGTTTAGTACCAATTTTATGAATGAATATGACTTTGAAGTTATCAATGATTATGAAGAGATTGTTATGCTTAAATATGAAGGCTCAGCTATAAAATCTAATATGAAAGCTTTGCTTAGAAGTACAATCCGTTAGTAGTTCTTCGACCAAGAACAAAGTTTGCCATCACCAATTATGATTTCTTATGCGCCTTTACTTGTGATTTCTCTTTACTTATTTCAAGATGAGTTATATGAGGAAGTTGTTTACTAGAATGTCTTGTGTGAATGAATATGATGCTTCTTGTCCGTATTTTATTTATCGACTCTTCACTCCATAAACATGTGGTCTTGTTTTTCGAGCTCAGTTTCAGGGACAAGCGAGGTCTAAGCAGGGGAGTTGATACGTCCAATTGCATCACTATTTTGTATCATAATTCTTTGTTATTCATTGATATATTTCATATTGGGATACAATACTTATGTTATTTCATCTATTTTGCATGTTTCATCATCATTGGAGGATCAAGCAGGAGCCAGATTAAACAGTCGAACACAATATTTCGGAAGATCAACCCTTGGAAGGGAATTTCACGTAAATTCCTATTTTCCAAATGACGGAGGTAGCGAGAAGGGGAAGAAGAGAGGGCAACATGGCCCAGACCATAGAGAAGCGCGGCCCGAGTCGGCCGCGCACCTATGCTGGGGGGGCCACGACCCTTTTCGCCTCCTTTTCTTCGCGTACTCCTTCGTCCCGAAAACCTAAGCCACATAGAGGACCTCACGAGGGTTACCCCGCCTCGCGGGCGGGAGAACACAGAGAAAAAGAGCTCTCCCGTGGGCGGAATCCTTGGGAAATTCCCTCCGGAGGAAAAATCAGCCATCGCCATCGTCATCGGCGGGACATCATCTCCATCATCATCATCATCATCTCCACCATCTACACATATCACCACCGCTGCACCTCGTCATCGCTGTAGCAATTCGGGTTAAATCTTGATTGTTTGATAGGGGAAACTCTCCGGTGTTATTCTATACTTGTTGTAGATGCTATTGAGTGAAACCATTGAACCAAGGTTTATGTTCAGATTGTTATTCATCATCATATCACCTCTGATTGTATTCCATATGATGTCTCGTGAGTAGTTCGTTTAGTTCTTGAGGACATGGGTGAAGTCTAAATGCTAGTAGTGAATTATGGTTGAGTAATATTCAATGTTATGATATTTAAGTTGTGGTGTGATTCTTCTAGTGGTGTCGTGTGAACGTCGACTACACGACACTTCACCATTTGGGCCTAGGGGAGTGCATCTTGTATTCGGTTGCTAATTGCGGGTTGCCGGAGTGTGAGAAACCAGCCAGTTAGTCGATCAGGAGGATAGCGATCTCGAGTTTAAGGCTGTGGTTAGATTTATCTTAATTACTTTCTTGTAGTTGCGGATGCTTCAGGGTATAATCACAAGTATGTATTAGTCCTAGGAAGGGCGGTGCATTAGCATAGGTTCACCCACACAACACTTATCAAAACAATGAAGATTATTAAACCACATGAAGCGAAAGTACTAGACTAAAATCCCGTGTGTCCTCGGGAACGTTTGGTCATTATAAGTAAACAAACCGGCTTGTCCTTTGTGCTAAAAGGATTGGGCCACTCGCTGCAATTATTTCTCTCGCATTTTATTTACTTGTACTTTGTTTATCTGCAATATCAAAACCCTGAATACTTGTCGTGAGCATTTACTGAATCCTCATCGAAGCTGCAACACCTTCGCTCCCTCGTTGGGATCGACATTCTTACTTATCGAAGATACTGCGATACACCCCCTATACTTGTGGGTCATCACCTAGCCGCCGGTGAGGATGGATGAGAGAAGGGAGGGGAGGTGAGGTGAGGATGGAGGATGGAGGAGAGGTGGATTCATAGAGAGGCGGTGGGTAATGGAGGCCGGAGGGAGGCCGGAGGGTCGTCAGAGTTCTCCGGAGAGGAGGAGGGACGCCAAAAGGTCGTCGGAGAGGAGTAAGGAGGAGTGGATGGAGGAGTAGAAGGAAGGAAATGAGAGGAGGAGGGGAGGAGATGAGAGGAGATGAGAGGAGGAGGATAATAGAATGTATGGAGGAGGAGGGAGGATGGAGGAGGGAGTAGGGAGTAGGAGGGGGTAAGTGGCCAGCCAAACCATTTTCAAAATTTCGTGGGCGGGAACCTTTAGTGGCGCACCAAGGCATGGGTGCGCCACTGCTGTTTTTTTTTTAAAAATATACCCGAAATCTAAAACCTGAAAAAGTCATGTTTTCTTTTCGTTTTTTGGGGAATATAAAAATTGTCTAAATGTTCGGAGGGTGTTGAAATCCTTTTCCATCACCCCCTATACATAGCAATGGTGCACGATGTAGAGGTGCGCCACTGCTACCTTAGATAGCGGTGGCGCACCAGTAAGGGGGTGCGTCATTGGTAAGCTTGGGTGAGGGGTGGACCATGGCAGATCGTTAGTGGTGGCGCACTGCTAGGCCGACGCGCCACTGCTAGCATCTAAGCCTTTTTCTAGTAGTGTCTCGTCGAGCCCTGTGCATAGGCCTTTGCTTCTCAGTGTGCAAATGGATGAGGTTCTCCACAGCAATCATGAACCCGAAAGAACTGTCTGACTCTCATCTGACGATGTGTCGACGATGGTATTCTAGAAAACCTCAATAAATTTGCTGAGATTTATCTACATACAAGACAAGACAGTGGTCATATATGCGTGACTAGTCAATATCCATGGCGCAAATAGCTGAACAGGTCCATGTTCGTACCTGAAACTTAGCCGCACAAATGGCCGAACATGACCTAGGCGTCGGAGCTGATGTCCGGTTCCAAGGCAACGGGCGGCGAACTAGAACATGTCCCGGTACCGAGAAGTACGTGCAACGACGCCTAGAGTAGACATCATCTCCAATGAGCGGAGGTCCAAATGGACAGTACTGACTATGGAAACATTTAGGGCACGCAGCTTCATCGTTGTAGAGTTGTGGACCAGAGGAAGGGGCGATATAATTGGTGGAGGCCGGCTTTTATGCCACTGGTGGGGACGCCGCCCCTACCCCACGGAGTAGAAGAGGGGGACACACAAACAGACGCTTCCGCCGTCTGCGGCAATGCATTTGCAGCCTACATTTGGGCGTGAAATGGGTCGCATCGACACCTCGGTCTGTTTGTATCGGGCTGCTGGGCTGTAGTTTTGTGTCCTCCTATCCGTGGACCAAAACGTGGACCAAAACAGATAGCATGTGTCCATATCAAGGTTTAAAATAGCACACTATTTCTCCCCTAATAGCGCACTATAACATATCGAGAGGGTCCATGCTAAATTTTAGTAATTTTGCTCGCTGTGGCGTTATTTGCGAATAGCATGTTATATCGCGCTAAAATTTCATAGCGTTAGCGCTATTTTTCGGGCAAGTTGCTTTCACTTTTTTGTAGTGATGAAGTCAATCGGTTGGTTCCACTTCTAAATCAGAAGATAATATCGCTAATGCTAATAATTTTTAATGAATAATTTATTCTATGTTGTTGCCCTGTGACATGCTGATGTTATCCTTCTAAAATATTTGTGATCTATTTTTATGTGTGGTTATGTATGTATGATTCAGTCAGTTTTGGACTATATATCCATTCGTTCTAGTAAAATTATTTATTTTTAGGCTATATTTAGTATTATTTTGAAAACACTATTTGAAATATACCACGCTATTAGCACGATATAGCGTCCATAACGTTTAAAGGAGGCTGCAGCTATTTCATTTAGCACGCTATTTTAAACCTTGGTCCATATGCGTTAAACCGCTGCACATATCCTTGTAGTATTTTTGAATAGTCAAACCATATAAAGGTTGACCAAATTTTTACAAAATCAATATCCTTAGATACGATACGTCATGAAACATATTTTCGCAAGGTATTTGTAGAATAACATATTTTTGACGGGTTTATCTAAAATTCTGGTTAAATTTTACTTGGCTTGACTCCTGGAAAAAGAAAGACTTATTCATTTCAATGGATGGAGCATGAAGAAGCCACGTCTTTCACGTGTACGAATAAGGTCTTCGAGTTATGAAGATCGAATGCGTGAAAAGAGGTGTTTAATTAGTAGGTAGGCGCACTGGCCATGCGAGTTCCACGGATGGAAGGAAGAACGGTTGTAGAACTGTGGGCCTCGGAGGAATTTTGTTTCAGTGAACTTTTTTTGGTTCAATGAACTGTAGCATGCAGGTTGTGGGCAAGTGCAATGCACTCGAGCAAGCATGCATTTAGGAACGATTAATCGCACGTGTTTTCTTTTCTCCTCTTGTGGGAAATTAGAGGTTGGGCTTGTCTAAAACGAGAAATATAGAGTGGTCAGGACTAAGGACCAGGTGAAGCTACTTACGAACTAAGATCTTTGGTGTCAAGTAAGCAAGCAGTAGTAGTCTATAGTAGAAAAACTACTTTAAGTTTGACTATGTTTACAGAAAAAAAAATCGACATCTGCGGTCCTAATTTTTTCTGATCACAAACTATATGTTCATATTTTGTAAATTTCTATCCGGGTCAATGAGAAAATATTGCTGTATTTTTATGTCAATATTGCTGTATTTTTATAACCCAATCAAACTTAAAAAAGTTTAACTTAGGACAAATCTCCGAACTTCAACTATTCTGAAAACAGAGTGAGTATTAGCAAAACAATGGTACCACTACGTGGTACAGAAAAAAACGGATAGATGTTGGGTACTTTTTTTTTATAAAAGGAATATATTAATATCAAGACATACGTATTACATTCAACCTCTGCACAAACGCAATACCCTAATAATAGTACGGATGCACACAGCTAAAAAAGAAAGAGAAAATTAAGAAATAGAAGTTCCGCTACGGTATCCAGCGCTAGCAGCAGCAATACATCCACCACCACCAAAGACGACGCCTCCAAGAAGGAAACAGTGCACAAATGCTGTCGTCGCTTGATCAGAAGATTTTAGGTTTTCACCCTAAAGATAGTCACTGCTCTCAAAAAAAAGCCTTGAACAAGGTCATTGCCACACACAAATAATTAAGGTCATGCCTTGGATTTTCACCCTGAATGCTGCGAGAACCAGAACAACAAGCAAGTCCCTCAACATCAGAGAGACTCAAACCTCCATTGTCAGTCCTCCAATTCGGTCTTAATGATATTCTCTGCCTTTGATTTTACCATGAATCAGAATATCATCTGATGGCAACACAAAACAGAGCTTCGCGTCGCTCCCTCCAGAACCAAACGATCGGAATAAAAGCATGGGTGCGTGCGACCGAATACCACCCGATCCAGCAAACTCCAGGCAAAATATGCACTGTTTCATTCGCCGGCGGAACCTTATGGAACTCATAACTTCGGCTAGATGAAGAAGGGCTGGTATCAGGAAGATCTTCATCTTCGCAAAAGAAGAACCCTAGGACAACCACCTTTATTTGGCAGATCGGCTGCACCCCACGCCGCCGCCCGCCGGTCGACCTCATTGGTGGAAGAGGAGGCCGCCACCGGCTATAGACCCGTCGACGAGTCGTCCGCCGCCACCCAAAACCCCGAAGTAAGCCACCAATGTTAGCCACCGGGAGGGAGAGGCGCAGAGGACCGACCGACCACCAGGCACGGCCACGCCATCGTAGACGCCGGATCCGCAGCCATCAGGGTCGCCCCCGCCGCCAGCCGCATCGCCGAAGATCCCCGGCCGTTGCAACCCTCGTCAGGGCAGCCAGGCACGACGCGCTGCAGCTCCACCGGCCGAGGCCGCCACCCCGGATCCCGCCTAGGACCACACCCCGCCGATCCCCGACAAGCCCAGCTACCGGCCGACAATCGCCGCGGTTGAACCTGCGCCTACGAGAGGGAGCCTGCCGCCGCCCAAGGCACCACGGGCTTTGCCCGCGCACGCGTGCTGACGAGGGAGGAGGAGGGCCGGAGAGGAGGGAGGCGGCGGCGGCTTACGGTTTCTACCCCAGCCGCCCTACGCGGGAGAGTTCCTTGATCCGTCGGCAGATGTCGGGTACCTAGGATACTTTGAATATCCGAGCAGGGCCGAGAAACACGTGGTGCGCCATGTTCAGGAGTAATACTTCCTCCATCTAGAATATAAGGCGTCTTTAAATTTGTTGATCGACAACTTATAATTTTAGCCATGATTTAACTTGTAACATGTCCACAAAACTTTATAAATATATAGAGATTTGCAAGATGAATGCAACGATACTATTTACACATTCTAAAACCATATATTTATGTATATATTAGTGGTTAACGTTTTCAATTAAAGACCATGAAGAAAAAAACGTATCTTATATTTTAGGAAGGAGGGAATACAATTTGCTAAACCCCAGTGGACCATCAATTTCGATATCCTGCTCGACTATGGGAACCTTAGATCCAAAGTTGGGGTCGGTGCAAAAAAATGGATCTTTTTAATAACGATAACAAATGGTGTATCTCTTTTGCATCGACGCGGAATTTAACAACTTCAAATCCACAAGGTTGACAACAATAACTTCCCTGACTTTAAGGTTTAGGACAACAAATTCTCCGACTTCAAGGTTTACAACATCAAAGTGTATGGCACAAAAAAGTTCACGAAATAGGTGTCGTTGATCCTTAAAGTTAACAACAACAAATTTGAAAAAATTAAAGTTGAAGACATTATTCTACTGAGTCCAACGAGGATACTTTCCCTTCCATTTGCTCTCATCTTCTTTCGCTTCCGCCTCCTCCATTGCACGACGAACACCCTCTCTCTCCTTTTCTCCCGTTCCTTCTCACGAAGATCGTTATGTTCTTGCTCCTTCTTTTCTTTCTTCAAATGTTGCTTTTCCCGCAAAATCTTCATCTTTTTCTCCCGCTTCCCCTCACGAATCAATTCAAATGTGTAGTTCCACTTCCTTTGCTCCTCATATAATACTCTTCCTTGTGATATCTATCTTGCTCCAAGTCTATCCACTTCATGAATGGAAAAGGAGGTGGAGGATATTGCAAATAAACACTTAATATTATTAATAGCAAGCACTCGAGAAATATTCATTACAAGTGGACACACATACCGGCGGGTAGTCGTACACATTTCTTGGCTTTGCCTTGTCATGTTCATAGTTAGGACACATCCAAAACCTCCTTCCATGTCTGTCATCCTAATCATCACATCGCTTGGAGACACAATGGTCACTAGGCCTGGAATTAAAACTCGAAACTCGCGAGCTAAATGAGTAACTCGCAACTCGACTCGCCTCGACTCGAACTCGGTGTATAACGAGCCAAGCCGAGTTTCATATTTTGTCATTAAACGAGTTCAAGCTAAACGAGCCGAGTTCACCGAACTCGCGAGTAACTCGTTTAGCTCGGTAAAATGAACAATAGGCTGTATAATCTGACCAAACTAGTTAATCCATATGGAGTGGAACTGTGGAAGGCCTTTTGCATTTGATGGACGTACTATCCTATCAATAAAGACTACAGCTCTAGAGAATACTAGATGGATTGGATGCTTACTCTACAACTTATGCTCTGTTTTCTATCTATCTGAACTGTGGCATGTTGTCTAGACTTTCGAAATAATGTAATAAATTGGAATGTTAAGCGCTAGCCTACTGAATATATTTGTGGTTCTTGACTTGGCTTCAATGTTGCTGGTTAAGGTTAATAGAATGTGTGGATTATGCCCTATCTAATGAGTTGCCACGGCCTAAGTTATTCTCGTGATATGCTGCTTCTTAAATATTTATGAAAAGTCTACTATATTATGTACATGTTTCATTTGACTGTTTTAAACGAGCTACTCGTGAGTTGCTCGCGAGCTTTGCGAGCCAAGCCGAGTTTCAAATATGGACTCGATTGTTAAACGAGTCGAGTCGAGCTAACTCGAATGTTGACCGAGCTTTAGCGAGTCGAGCCGAGCTGGCTCGGCTCGGCTCGAATTCCAGCCCTAATGGTCACCACATCAGCAACGAACCTGTTCCGTCCCTTCTGGAAAATTGGATGGCCAAAGGTGAGCGGTGTGCTTCCACTTCCCCGGTTTCTCCTTCGGATTCGTCCTACAACAATTTTCAAAATAAAGTTATTGTGAACGGTATTATCAAACTAAGATAAGCGAACCAAATGCCTAGAACAATATTTTAAAACTAAGATAAGTGAATAATAATTATAAAAATAAGTCTTGCCATCTACAAAATAATTAAAAACTAAGTTTAACTAGATCTAGAAATAAAATTAAAACAACCAAATGTATCAAATATAGGTATATAATTATAATCTTCATTTGAAAATTCCTATAGCAAGTACGAATGGCAAGATTGACACCAAATCGTAGTCACATATCATAACACTAGAGCCGAATAAAGTTATCAACCTAGCAAAAATAGGGCCAATGTATAACACTAAATTAAGAGGCTAATAAAATAATCAACCTAATACGAAGCCCACAAGACCACAGGACCATACAAATTCCAAAATTTGTGATGAACTAGGATTTCACATATACTAGAATAAATAGGGGCCAATGAAACAATATTTGCAGATAAATTTGAGATGTTCGGAAGAGGATACCTAACGGGAGGATGGAGATCGATATCCACCGAAGATTCATATCTAGGGAACTTTGGGAAATGATTTGAGAGGAATATATAGGTGGGTGCGCCCTTCGGTGTTCCTGGTCGGGATCTGAGCGATAAGGGGTAGGTGGAGAGGTTGGGAGCCCACACCACTTAACACTTCCAAGAGGGTAGCGCCCGGGGGGAGAGAGTTGAACTTTGAAAGTGCTGTGCCCTTGTGGGAGTTGAGGTAGTGAATCACGGGCCCTCCTTACCACGTTGGCAGTAGTCCAACGACAAGGTCACAAGGGGTAACATGAAGAGGGAATCGCCCCGAAGAAAGTCACAACAACAAAATCATATTTTAAATACTTTTTAAAATATGGTTAAATTATGATGCACTTTCAAAAAAATATTATATTTGTCGTAATGGACGCCATATGACCTTGTCACCGGCCGCATGACCGCGTGCGAGCCGGTTGTTAGGACATCTCCAACGGGGTGACACAAATCAGACGTTCAAATTGTCCGCGTGCGTCCGTTTCCGACGCCCCGCGGAAGCGAAAAAGATCGTTTTTGTCCGCGCGTCCGTTTGCACCCGGGGGTGCCTCCAGCGGCCCGACGCATTTCCGCGTCAGCATGATTTAGGATGTTTGAAAACAACAAAATAAAGAGTTTCAACGAAGTAATAGTTATTACATCCAAATTTTAAAAAGTTTACATGAAAATAAGATGGTATTCCTCTAGGCATTGTCTTCATGGCCAGCCAATGCCCACTGATGCTCAATCAGATCCGTCTGCAGCCGTTTGCACACGGTCTCGTTAGTGACTTCTACATTCATATGCAGATAATCCTCCCAAGATAAAGTCCCAGGGATTGGTGCAACCAGCTCACCATGGAATTCCAAGTGGTTCTCATTGCGGCCATCGGGACGCTCGTTCTCAACGATCATGTTGTGCATGATCACACAGGATGTCATCACCTCATGCATGGTCTTCAGCGACCATGTTCTTGCCGGGTTACAGACAATTGCCCACCGAGTTTGGAGCATACCAAATCCCCGCTCCACATCTTTCTTGCAAGACTCTTGCATCTTGGCAAACCTCCTCGTCTTCTCCGAGTTTGGATTACGGACACTCTTCACCAGTGTGGCCCAATCAGGGTAGATGCCATCAGCAAGATAATATGGCTTATCATATTCATTTTTATTGACCTCGTAGCTCACCCGGGGAGCTTTGCCTTGCATAAGCCTGTTGAAAATAGGTGATCGGTGCAACACATTGATATCATTGTTGGAACCGGCCATGCTAAAGAATGAATGCCAAATCCATAAATCTTGAGATATGACAGCTTCAAGAATGAAAGTCGGTCCCTCCACATGCCCGATGTACTTACCCTGCCATCCAAATGGATAGTTCTTCCACTCCTAGCGCATGTAATTTATGCTGACAATCATTCCTGGAAACCCTCTAGACTCGTTGATAGACAACAACCTCCTTGTAATCTCAACAGTTGGCTCCCTATAGTAATGCTGTCCGAACACGGCAATCACGGATCGGCAAAACCTGTATATGGCCTCAAGGCAGGTGCTCTCACCCATTCAAAGATACTCATCGAATATATCAGCACCCATTTCATATGATAGCATGCGAATAGTCGCGGAGCATTTTTGGTAGGAAGTGAAGCCTAGCGCACATGTTGCATTGGGCCTGCATTGGAAGTAGGGTTCATAGTTTCTGACGCCCCGTAGAATGACCATGAAAAACTCCCTTGACATCTTATACCGGCACCGGAACATTTTTTTTCCTTGAACACCGGATCAGTGCGGTGGAAGTAGTCCCTATGGAGCTGGAGGTGCTCTTCCACTCTGTTCCGCGGCAGGTTTTTTGAGCGGCCCTTGACAGAGCCCCGGTGCAACGGCGCCTGGTTTGAATTGAACTCGTGGAGGATGGAGGCCGCAGCAGTAGCCAATGTCTGTGTCGAAGAGGAGTCAACGACCTCCGCGCGGAACTTGTCCAGCATCTGCCACATGTCCATCTGTGTGGGTATAAACTGCGGATCAATTAGCACGCACAATAGTGCCGAAAATACGAGTAAGAAACCTACCGGCGCAATTGACCGAACAAGTCGTGGGCGGCGAGGCCGGGCGGCGCAACCGACAACGTTTGGCCCCAAAACAGGCGACATGTGCGCACTGGAGCCTACCCCGACTACGATGCTGCTCTCTCGCGCGGCGAGAACCGAACCGACGGCGAGTACTGCGGCGCTGCGGCGGGACGGCGGCGGGTGGGGTTGGGGTGGTTGCGTCGCACTAGGGCAGCAAAGAAGGGGGAAAAACGAAGCAAATCAAAGCGCTCGACTTCGTAGTCCCTGACATGCGGGACCGGGTAAGAAAAGGAGGGCGCTCCATGCGACCGCGAAGCGTCCGCGAAGCATTCGCGGAGACGCAAACCTTAGGCATATTTGGATCAGATTTGCGTCGCCGCGGACGGCCCGGTCACTTTACGTCGTCCCGCTGGAGCAGGACCCAGACGTATTTTCGATCACGGCGAACGCAAATCGGACCCTCGTCTCGCCCCGTTGGAGATGCCTTTAGCGATACCAAGCATGGAAGGTATGCATGTAAAAAAAAAGCATGGAAGGTATGGTGGACTAGATACCGTCATAGCCAGAAAAACTGTGAACTTTGGCTAGAATCCTAATTGAACAGTTGGCATCCTTGTTCTGTGACAGTTGAGTTGTTGCGGCACCTGCAGAAGGTCAGATTGCGGGCCGCATTACAGTCTACGCTTACGTGCACGAGAGCACATGTCCCTCCCATATGATGCATGCACTGAATTTTGGACTGCTGCAACGTCTTCCGGAAACAGAGGAAGACGCTGTTCTGGTGAACTTTGGAGAGGGATATCTAGATGTTTAGTCAACTAGATACAGAAATCAGTATGGTCGGATGCTTCATTTTCATTTGCACAAGTTTTTGGTTATGGTTGTTGGGGGCGGGCCACCAGAGGGCAAGGAGGGGGCCCTGGATCAAGCTATGCTAGACTGTTCGCAGTTGGTGCTGTCGAGTGGTGTTCAAGAATAGTTAGGACGATATAGTCTAATAAAAAGAGCAGTCAGGATGATTGCGGTAAGCCTTTTGATCGTGGGGGCATATGTATACATACCATAATGGGTGTGTGTAATAGATTGTGATGGATGCATGCATCTACGTCAGGGGCGGACCTAGGATTCAAACCGGGGCCAATATTGAATTGATGTTTTGAACAGGCTAAATCATAGGCCAAGTAATGGACTTCTATTTGTACTAACTAGGAAAATTGCCCATGCGTTGCAATGGGTGAGAGAAATAATCTGTGCCATATATATAGAACTATCCAAAACTCATGTTCCCATCAAAAGCTAGCATGTTCCGCATCGATGGTGGCGTACAACCTCGTTGGATGGTGCCTCCAGCGCCATCCTGGATTCCCCCTCGTAGGGACTCGCACCATCAAAATCAACCATGGTTCCATCGTGTTGGCGATAGCAGCGACTCTCATGGTAGAGACTGTACTTGACAACCGTGCATGATGCATTGCGACAAGAGGGATGATCGATTGATGTTGTGTTGCCGATCACGAAAATCACCTAGAGATGGTGGCCAGATGGCTCCGTCGGGTGGTACCAATATAGATTATCACCCCGAGTCGATGGAAGTCCAGGTGTGATACAAACAACGTCCACCTAGATCAGCAAAGGAACACCACGCCCGTGGCCAGGACACAGACCAAGCCTTCAAATAGTATAGAACCACTATCAATATATATACTACTCCCTTAGTTTCTAAAAAAAAACTTCACAAGTTTGTCTAGATGCGGAGGTATATATAGACATATTTTTTTGCTATAGATTCATTCATATCTAAAAAAAGTTATGAAACTTTTTTAGGAACAGAGAGAATACTAAAATAAATACACAAGGTATGCTCTAACCATACATGCATGCTCACATTGTAGATTTAAGTTGTCCACAGTTTCAATGAGAAGACCAATCTCAGCAGACGAATAGTATCGAAAATCCTTTTTCCAACCAGAAGATAATCATCGCAATAATGTGATGATCACATCACTAGGCAAGCTAATCCACGGACTCCATTTAAAAGTAACCCAAGTCTCAAGAAGAGAAAAATCCCAATAAAAAGATACAAAAAACCAAATTTATGCCCCAAGCCGATCACCCGATCACTGATCTCGTTCCAAAGTTTCTAACATCTGGAAAAAGGCCCAACAACGGTTCAGATATCTGCACAAAAATCGCAGGCAAACAATCTCTGGAACAGGAGCAAAAGCAGCAATTTCGTAATCGAAGAAAACCACGAGAGTAAATCGCACAAAATTTCCACCTGCACACCTACGTAGGCACATAGCTCAGGAAAAGGCAATCTATTGAACTTCTCCTAGCAATGCGCAGCAACCCACGTGCATCGGAAGAAACCGATCATGACAGCATATTTACCATCTCTTGACGTCCAAATTCTCTCCTAAACAGAGGTAGACTTGATTAGACCTGTTGATTTCAATAATCGGCCGCGTCCCTGTTGATTTCAGCAGTAGCTTGGTCAATTCAATCATGTGTATGTCCGTCCCGCCGCATCCGGTCCCTCCTCATCCTCGTCTTGGCCATGGCGGGCCAGCGGCAGAGTGGCTCTCGCCAATCGCATGCTGCATGCACCCTATCGTCCTGCTCAGACCACCTTGGAGATGGACTCACTGTTCGAGGTCATCGATTTCTACTCGACGATCACGAGGGCTTGGTTCGAGGAGATCATGATGAACATGGACCTTCCCGCAAGTGCATGAGCACCCGTCGCCGGCTCCAATTCCTCCCCATCCCCATCTTGGCCATGGCGAGTCGTGAATCTATGTAGTATGTGCATGCCAAATTTGAAACTGAAATGCAAAAAATGTAACTTGTAAAAAGACGAAGTGGCCGTGGAAAAGTTTGAGGACCCAAATTTTCACTGTGTAGTATCATTCTCTTTGGGGTTTTCCACACATACATCTTTTGTTCAAAATTTTCTTGAGTAAGTATCAATGCAATATATACCTGCATGGTTTATTTCAATTTTTCCAAAACATATGAATACAGTTTCTTGTGTGTTTTCAAAATTGAATTCATGAATACCCCTATACAAACATTGTATTTCCCATTTAAAAGCTTATTTTTACCATGCGGTCCCAAAAGACAAAATAGCTCGAAGAAGCATAGCTATGGTGGTACCTATATTCCCCAACGATAGAAGGTTATAGTGTTGATTTTATTTTGTGTTTTGTGAGTATGTGCGTGTATTGGATATGTCTATCTTATTCCTTTTGTTCTTCTAACTAAAATACCATTAAAAACCTGTTTGGGTTGGGTTTAAAATAAGTTTGTGCACTGTAGGGTTTTCTTTATCGGTAGGGAAAAAATTCAATGGTAACTAGTATATCTGGTATTTGAAAATACCGAAAATGCGCCCAAGATTTTTCATAAAAAATTATAAATTGGTCATACCAAAATATAATTTATATTTGATCATATATTATGTAAATACCAGTAAATTTCATTTGGTATTGCATTTTACCGGTGTTAACCGGTAAAAAAGGTTTTCAGTGAAATGTCGAAAATCTCGGACTAGAAAAGAAAATTCCAGCCGGTATAGATGTAAGTCAATATTAGGATACCTCTACCAGTTTTAGTCTTAAAAATTAAACTAACCATTTTAATGATATCATGATTTTAAAATGGAAACCTAATAACTTTAAAAAATAAAAGTGATAGAGATACCATAATGATGACCTAATTGCATCTTTAGGGCTCCTTTGTTTCAAAGGATTTGGGTAGTATAAGGATTATATAGGAAAATTTCCTACATAGGTTGTTTGATTCATAGGAATATATTCTATCGGATCTAATCTTGTAGGAACCTTAAAGTGTAAATCCTATATATAGAAAAAAAAACATTATGTCATATCTCATTGAAAATTTCTTTGGTACAATCAAACACACGCTTCATCTTCCCATATGATTCAAGTATGTATGACATTCTAATCATATGCTTTTCTTATTCCTATATTTTTCCAATTTGTGAATTAAAGGAACCCTTATAGCTAGGCTGCCATAATGGCAAAAAAGAGAGAGATGATACTCCCTCTAGTTATAAATAGTTGTCAAGGAATCATACAAAATGTAGGCTAAAATTTATCTAAAATCATTAAACATGCGATAGCTATTTAGGACGGGAGGAGTAAAAACAAACATACTTCCTCTAATTTTTTTTTTTTGAGAATTCGGCAGGTGAGCTGCTCGATATATTAATAGAAGAGGGTTCCGAATACAACGACAAGCGACGGCATCAACAACACGATCAAGCAGGTGGATGCCAAGCCACTGCTGAGAAAAGCTAGGCGACTACTCTCGAGGTGAGGAGATCTTCGCGCCAGAAAATTGGATTCCAGCAAACATACTTCCTCTAATTTGGATTCCAGCAAATTGTCAACCATATAACCAAGCACATGCATATCCGCCAACTTTCGCGAGAAATGAGTCCAGAGAGGGGCCGAGAGCAGGGGACATCGCACACGTTTCGCCATTTCTAGAATCGCCCGAAGTGTCAAACACGAATGATACTCTCCAAACTCCAGAGTGCAGCGGCGACTTTCCTCGTCGTGTTACCATGCACTAGGGGTGTCCACCGTAACCACTGCAATTATGCCAGCACACGTAACACGAAATGAGCAAAGCAAATGCAGCTTCAGGGACGTACCGTACGTGAGGAACCCGATGACGAGCACGGCATATATCACCCAAAACAGTTTGAAAGAATTGAGATAAGATGGGGAAACGAAGAGGAAAAGGAAGATTCTTCTACCTACCTGTCTCCACATATAATAAAGCTGGTGATAACACGCTGTTAATGTCGCTGAACGTCTGACCTTGTGCTATATATCGACGTCAGGCCGCCAACTTCTACGAATCACATGGAAATATGTTGCCGTCAGAGAAGCCACAGGCAGTAAACAGTGTGTTTGTACGTGTATGCATGTAAATTGTCGAGAGTTGAGGACATGACCTATTTTTTTCAATAAAGAGCATATATTAATATCGTGAAAACGTATATACCTATACCAATTGTGATAGTAAAAGTTTCCCATCCGAGAGTTGAAAATGATGAGTTGGCGAGGAAAAGAGATCCAGCATCACATTTTTTTTTTGATAATTGAGAGACAGCTTAGAGTTCATTCTTTTCACTAGTAGAAAATCTCTCATCAGTACCGGTTCCAGAGGGGCTTTAGTACCGGTTGAGCAACCGGTATTAATTATCGGCACTAAAGCCCCCTTTCGTACCGGTTTTACGAACCGGTATAAAAGGGCCTCCACGTGGGCCACCAGGAGAGCTCAGGGCTAAGGATCTTTGACCGGTTGGTAATACGAACCGGTACCAAAGTTCCCCCATGGCAGGGAATTTGCCCAAATCACGGCGGCGAAGGAATTGGTTTTTAGGGTTTTGGAGGGGTTTAGGGATATCGGTTTGTTTCATATCGCGTCGATGCACAAAAACGCGTTTGGGTTTAGGTAGTACATGAAGATCAAGATGATGCATAGCAAGTTGGTGCATATAATATAACACACATGTTATTGCATAAGATCGCAAATTAAGTAGCACTATGCATGAAGATCGATCTTCATGCATAGTGGTACTCTCCGAGGCGTACTCTATATATGTCTATTACATGTAGCATAGTGGTACTCTTCGAGTCAACTATATATGTAACATGTACATCTTCATTCATAGTGGAACTCTGCGAGTGGTGGTATGACGTCCCGAAGGAAAAATCCCGCCAATTCCTCGCCTATTGCTATGAAGCGGTCATCGATTGAGAGCTTGTTCCGCTTTCTTGCCAACTATAAAGAATAAGATACAAATGAATACATGAAACAACTATTACTGAAACAACTTATGATAACAAAACAAATTTGTGAAGATTGTTTTTGTACCTCTTTATTTCTTTCATTATTCGTTCTCTCGTTGACAATTCTGCGGATGTACTCGCAAACGAAGGTTGTTGCGGGCATTTCTTTACAAGAATATAATTCAATCAAACAATAGTCAAGTATGATAATTAAAAGGTGTGTGGACCTAGGTAGTACTACTTACTTTCGCACGCCATCGCAGCTTCGGTGTCCATTCACGGGACGTATCTTCCTTGATGAAAGTTTGCCATACGCTGCTCGACAAAAGAAAATGCATAAAAGAGTCATCAATTAGTTCAAAGCAGGAAATTAACGAAACAAACCGATAAGAATTAAAATTACCTTCTGAGCATTAAAAAACAAGACACGTATAGATCCTTTTTTTGCTTAGTGAGTCCAAGACTTCAACTTCTCCAATTTCCAAATTAATGACGAGAAGAATAAAGTGAAACCTACGCACGTTTCAATATGTAGTGTCATATATATAAGTCATTAGTTAAAATTTTGACATACGGTGAGCAAAATATAATGTGTTATAAGACAGTAAGACTCACTCGAAGTTGTAAGGCCAAAGTATTAGCTTTTGTCACGTTGTCGCTTCAAAAACCTTAGCAAAGTCTGCGGTGTATCCTTGTTATAGAGGGATTCTCTATGGTTTTAACATGCATTGTGTTCGGGTCAATGAACCCAATGTCTGTGATATCGTCCCTTTTGCATTCGAGCATCTTCGATCTGCATAATATAGCGCACAAAGATTATAATCTGCAGACAATGAACGACTTCTCAAATTAAATAAATAAATCACTTACAGACAATAGCAACTGATGATGATTTGTCGAGGGCCCGAGATTGTATAACTGAAAGAGTTCGAAGTCAACGTTCACACGGTATTCTGGAAGTAGTGCTCTTCCCTAACTCGCACCATGATAGTCTCGATCCCTTCCTTTGAGGCAAGAGGTACCACGAATGCAAGTTACGCATACATGTTGGTACCTTCCTGAGATTCTCGACCAAATCTTTCCCTTGAACAAACTATGCTCGTTCAGCTAAGGCGTAATCGGTTGCGTCTTGTCGAGAACTTTGAACGGTCTTCCCGTCAAACACCTTGAGAGGCGACCGATTGAACGGGTTGTTGTCCGAGCTGGTGAGACTGTATCCCTTTTATCTCCTGATACCCGATTGAACGGGTTTTGTCGCCTCGATCATCTTGTCATACGACCTTTGAATAGAACGCGCATAGTCAGATGGCGGCGATGGTACAGGTCATATAGATTGTCAACGGTACGCACAACTTTCTCCCGATCTAGTGTCTTCTCGAAAGGTATCTCTGGCACTTTCGGTGCAAAAATTTTCTTCACCTCGGCCTGAACGGCCTCCGCGTTTTCCTCTGGAGTTTTTTCCCAAGGTAACTTCTCAGTAGGCGGTAGTTGTTTCTCCTTTCTAGCTTTCTTCCTAGGCGGCGTACCGTTCCGCTTAACGGACGCGTCTTACGCGGAGGATCTCGAGATGGTGGACTCACGTTGGGGTCCCTCTCAGGTAGGTGTGGACTTGGCTGCTCATGGGACACCAGGAGAGTCGATGGCATTGCTGCTCATGTGTAGGAGTCGGTGGCCTTTGAGGAGGACGTACTTCTTCGGCCATAGGGCGAAACCGTGCTTGACATCGGCCATTGTCCTCTCATCTTCACCTCTAGGAATATCAAGCTCCACTTTTTCAAAACCCGAAACAACTTCATCCACCCCGACACGAACACAACCAGGTGGAATGGGCATATGATGGTGCATTGCTCCATCTTCACTTGGGTACACATAGCCGACCGCCACCTTAACAGACGCGGTCCTGATTAACATATGTAGCTCGCAATCTGTCTTCTCCGTGACATAATCCACGGGGTAGCTTCCTCCACATCCGTCAGAATGCGAGGAACCGAACTGCTTCTTCGAGATGGGGCAGCATCGGCTTGTGGATCCTGTAGAAACAGCGGCGGATCAGGTGCCCTCTGATTTCTCTCAAGAGCCTTCACCCTAGTTAACAATTCCGTTACAATGTCGGCGTCCTTCTTCTTCTTTCGCGAACGGCTTCTATAAGTGTCAGCGCTGTCCGGCCACGCTTCCTTCATGGTGGACCCGGCGAGCTCGTACCCGTCCAACATGTTCAGGGTTCCCCAGGCGAGTGTCAGCTCGTCATTCTCTCGATCGGGAATGTACTCTCCCTTTCTGACCTTTTCAATTGCATCTACAAGCTTCGGTACAATTGCCTCAATTTTTCCTTCCATTTTCCTTCGCAACGATCAGCCTGTCTTTGGGTCCAACCCCCCATGAGCGAACAACCGAACTTGGACCGTTCGTGCAGGTGATTCCATGATCAATCAGTTTATTCTCAAACGCTGTCCACTTCGAATGGCACTCTTGCAGCCACGACCCCAAATGATGCTTTCTTCAAGCATTTTCGGTATTTTTCTTCGATCGGGACACAAAAAGTAGACGATTGCTTATACTCCTTAAATGCGGCCGGTGATCTTTTATCTTCACTAGATTATCATCGAATACTGGATCTTCATTCTTATATTTGTCCCATAAATTTTCTTGAAGGTCTTGTGTATGGCATCCTTCTTCCATGTCCATTCCTTGACTTTATTCTTTTGGCCTTCCGTCATGTCTTCCGGTAGGCTGAACTTTGTCGGTAGCGTGTCCCAAAGAAATTTTTTCATCGTGTCGTTGACATAACTAGCACCACTCTCCGGGTTCTTCTTATGCCACTCTTGAATGCTGATCGGTACATGGTCCCTAACAATAACTCCGGATTGACTTGTAAATTTGCGAAAACTCCTTGGTGCACTGGTTCACCATTATCCTTGATGCCGTGAGGGCTAACCTGCCCTCGCCCTTTAGCACCCGCGGGCTCGTTTTGATCTAACAGACTTGCTCGATGATCCAGAAGGCTAAAGAAAAAATTATTCGTTAATAAGTGCAATACAAATAAATGAATGCATCTAGGGATGAACATATAGACTAATTGATACATAGATATACACCTCGCCGGAGTTTGTGATGGACACTTCGTTGTCTCTTCTAATTTGTTCAGACTCAAGTCCCTCGCCGAAATCATTCAGAAAGTCTTGGAAATCGTTGTCATCTCCATCGTCGGGTTCCGGACCACGGGCTCTCATAGATCAATTGCTGCAGCTTCTTCCCCCTCTCATCTCGGACGAAGGTGCCGTCCTCCATACCTCAATGTCACTAAAATTAAGAAAGCAATTGTATTTCATTCATCATGTCATGATCATATAACAGATTGCTAGATGGATAACAATTGGTGGGTCGCGGCGCCACGGTCACGGACGTTTCCCCTCCTCCTCTCGCTCTTCTCACCCCTTCTCTCGGGCCCCTCTCGCTCTTCTCGACCCTAACACTACTCGGCGGCGCGCCCTCTCGCTCTTCTCGACCCTAACACTACTCGGCATGACCTTTGCTAAAAATTCGGCAAATATCCCTGCAACTATAACCAGCACTTATAACCAGAGACAAATATCATATATTTGCAACAGCACATCATATATTTGCAAAAACACATCATATATTTGCTAAAAAAAAATATGATAGCAATGCCGTGGTGTTGTCACCGGCACTGCCGGGGCTTTGCTTGCGCGAGGAGATTGTTGCTGCTGCTGTGCGGTAGCCAAGAGGATGCAGCGGCGCGGGTGTTGACTTTGCAAGGTTGGGCGCGGCTGCGCAGCTCGAGCAATTGGTGGCAGGGGCGCAGTGAGACGGCTCCAGCCTGGTCGAGTGAGGCCGGCGGGGGAGGAGCGAGCCACGGCTTGGATGCTGCCTGGGGTGATGCAGCGCATGGGCGGGCCAGGCGGCGGTGGTAGTTGGGGCGAGCTGGTGGGCGGCTTGGTGGAGAGCAGCGCGGTAGGTAGCGGCGTGGAGGATGGGGCGGCTCGGCCGTCGAGCGTGGCTGGGGGCGCGGCAGGCTTGGGCGGGTGGAGCCAAACGCGGTCGGGCAGGTGCTGCAGGGGCGCGCTAGCTGCGACGACGGCCGGCCTCACACGTATTTCCTCGAACACACTGCGGGCGTGCGTGAGGAGGCGGCGACGTGGCAGCCAGCGGCGAGCGCTCCTCCCGGCGAGGCGCGCGGCGGCGAGGAAGCCGCGAGGGCGAGGAGGGAGAGGGGGTGCTCACCTCGGTGAGGGCGATGGCGAGAGGTGGAGGCGGAGCGGGAGCGACGCGCGCGGCAGCGCGGCTACGGCGAGGCGACGGCGTGGCGATGGCGATGGCGGCCGCTGGCCGGCCGATGACGGGTCGGCGTCGGCGACAGGGAGCTGCGAGTGGCGCGCGGAAGAAGAAGGAATTTGGGGAAATTTTGCCCCGCGCTAAGTCCTAACCTTTGTGTAGGTTGGTACACTTAACCGTACGAAGGTCTTTCGTACCGGTTGGTGGTACCAACCGGTACCAAAGTTTTTTGTTGTTTTTCTTTTGCTGTTTCTTTTTTTTTTGTTTTTCTTTTCTATTTCTTTCTGTTTCTTTTATTCTGTTTCTTTTCTTTTTATTTTCTGTTTCTTTTCTTTTTATTTTGTTTCTTTTCTTTTGTTTTCTTTTCTATTGCTTTTCTATTTCTTTTTTTCTATTGCTTTTCTTTTTTTTTGTTTCTTTTCTATTCTGTTTCTTTTTCTTTATTTTCTATTTATTTTTTCTATTTATTTTTTCTATTTATTTTCTATTACTTTTCTTTTTCCTTTCTTTTCTATTTCTTTTCTATTTATTTTTCTATTGCTTTGTTTTTCTTTTCTATTTCTTTTCTATTTCTTTTCTCTATTCTATTTCTTTTCTTTACTCTCGCCACGACGCCGTCCGCACAGGAAACTTTCCCGCCCGACGCGTGTGAAAAAGGGAGAAAAAGAGCGGAAAAGAGGCGGAATGAAATTTTATTACGATTGAACTCGAATTAAAAGTACATAGCTTAACTGAAAATTAAAGATACATGGCCAAATTCTACTGTTGGAGTCATTCAGTCATACTCGTGCCTAGCGGTAGTAGTCGCCCTTTGTGTCGTCGTAGTCGCCGTCATCATCGTGGCCCGGCATCGGGGTCGCGGTACTCGAACGTGGGCGGGTGAGCACGTGGGCTGGGGCTGAGGGTAGCGCAGCGGGGGCCACGGTAGGCCATGACGCCCTGGAAGTCGGCCGCGCCACCACACCAGTGGGCGGGCCTCGTTGAAGTTCGGAGGAGGCGGGCCGCCCTCCTCTCGTGCCTGGCAAGCGCCTTTTCACGCCGATTGATGAAGAAGCTTTCCCAAGTCGAGCTGTAGTCGGGATGCCAGCCAGGATTCCTCCGCTCCTGCAGCGTGAGCTCGAAGTAGTAGTGGTTCGTGATGCCATCTGCGCGCCACACCTAGAGGTGGAGGGACAGTGCGCCTCCGAAGCTTAGCAGCCCCGGTCGGGGCGGTGGCAAGAAACCCGGGGAGGAGTTCGGCGCAGCGCCTCCGCCTCCCGGGGGGTTCAGAGTGTGATGGAAGCCATGAGAGAGAATGATGAGGTTTGCGAGATATGAGTCTAGATGTGATATGTAAATGGAGGCCAAGCCTACATATATATAGTGAAAAAATGGCGGGAAGGCAGGCGGGAGGCGGTGGAAGCGCGGGAAGAAAATAGGCGGGAAAACAGATCGAGGCAAACCTTTAGTCACGGTTGGTGGGTGCAACCGGTACTAAGCTGTCGGCAGGATAAGGACGCCCTGCTCGATGAGATATAGTATGTAGCGCACGACGCCCTGTCGGTGGGATAAGGACGCGTGGGTAACCTTTAGTACCGGTTGGTGGGTGCAACCGGTACTAAAGCTGTCGGCAGGATAAGGACGCCTGCTCGATGAGATAAAGTATGTAGCGCACGATGCCACTGTCGGTGGGATAAGGACGCGTGGGTAACCTTTAGTACCGGTTAGTGTCTGCAACCGGTACTAAAGCTGTCGGCGAGATAAGGACGCTCTGCCTATAAAAGGAGCATCGATACACCATGGGAAGCAGCTCAACAAGCCAACATGGATGGAGAGTTTCATCACCATGGATGGAGGAAAGGGTTGGGAAATCTCCGTGGCGGAACTTGTCGAAGATGCCCTTGGTGCACACCCCTATGGCATCTTCGGAAGTTCCGCCTCGGAAAAATTTCCCTGCAAGCCCGTGGAAGACTCCATCTCCTCTAACAATGTTGGGGAAAGGGTTGGGAAATCTCCGTGGCGGAACTTCTCGAAGATGCCCTTGGTGCACATGCCCTATATATGGCATATTCGGAAGTTCCGCCTCGGAAAATTTCCCTGCAAATAAAAACAACTTAAAAACAAACCATCATTACCAAAAGTGATTTCCATATTGAGATTACAAGTTATACTCCATCTTCTATCTTCTGAGTTTTCTTCGCCCGTTTCCCTTTCTTTTACTGCGACGCCCATGGACAATCTTCATTGTTTAAGATGATGCATGGGTCAATTTTACCTTGAAGGGTGGAATATCGTCAAACTTATTATAATCTTCGACATGTCTGTCTTGTCCTCTACTCCCACGATGTTTCTTTTCCAGAAAGAACTATGTGGCGCTTTGGCTCATCGTGTGATGTGTCCTCTTGCCTTTCTTTTTTTTTCGGTTTGCTAGACATATCCTTCACATAAAAAACCTGAGCCACTTCAGCTGGCTAGGAGAATGATTCGGTGTCGTACCCAAGATTCTTGAAATCCAGTAGTCATTCCGTACTTGTGGGTCTACCTGTACCCGCTTTCAGTTGAACCATTTACACCGGAACAAAGGGACCTTGAAATTAGGTCCATAGTCAAGTTCCCATATCTCCTCTATGTACCCATAATATGTGACCTTGTTGCCCATTGCTCAAAACAAAAAGCGGACACCATTGTTTTGGTTGGTGCTCTTTTGTCTTAGGCGAAAGTGTAAAATGTGTTCCATTAATCTCGTACCCTTGAAAAGTCGATATAGTAGAAGATGGTTTGCTTGGCCAACAAGTACAGCTGCTCGTCATCGGTGACATTCATGAGACGTGTTTGCAACCAACAGCAGAAAGTCTTCATGTGTTCTCCATCAATCCAATCTTCACGTTGCTCCGGGTATTTAGAGCGTAAGATCTCCTTGTGTTCCTCTTTGTAGACCACCAAGATGGAATTATGTAGAAGCGTAGTGTGCTTGAGTGAAAGAATGTCCGTCCATACACGTTGCTGATTTCTTTCCTAGCGTGCCTTTTCACGCAGTCTCCTCATAGCGCGATTCGGGAACACCGGCAGCTTAAGGTGAGGAAGAAGTCAACACAAAACTCAATGACCTCCTCTTTCCTAGCCCTTGGAGATGCTTCCTTCGGCCTAGCACGGTTATGGACGTACTTCTTTAAGACTCCCATGAATCTCTCAAGGGAACATGTTGTGAAATACGGGACCAGAAAGACCCAATCTCTTGACAGGTGAACTAGGAGATGTGTCATAATATTGAAGAAGGATGGTGGGAACACCAACTCGAAGACTGACTAGACATTGGACCACATCATTATGTAAATTTTGTAGAGTAATTGGATTGATCACCTGAGAAATTGCATTGAGAACGCACATAGCTTCACAATGGGTACTCATTTTCCGGCAGAAGCCCCCTCAATGCAACCAGGAAGTAATTGTGTCATAATCACGTGGCAGTATGAGACTTTAGGTTTTGAAACTTTTTCTCCGACATGTTTATTATTCCCTTTATATTCGACGAGAAGCCGGACGGGACCTTGATGCTCTCGGGACTTCAAAAAGATCTCCTTCTCTCTTTGGTAAGAGCATAGCAAGGACCTTGATACTTCTCTGGATTGGGTTGTTTCCTTCGTGGATACTTTCTTTGGTCTGCATCCGTGTATCTTTTGTCTTCCCATACACGCCCAAGAAGTTTAGCAGGTTCACGCAAAGATTTTCGTCACGTGCATCACGTCGTTGCAGAGTGAACCTCTAAGAATTCCAGTGGGTAGCTCCCAAAATATCGACTTCTTCTTCCACATGGGTACGTGTCCGTCAACATCATGCGGAACAGATTGTCCTCCAGGGACCCTTTCCAAAGATCACTTTTAAATCCTTGACCATATCATATATAACTTCCCCATTAGGGCGGGTAGGCTTCGTTCGGTTATCTGCCTCACCTCCGAAATGCTTTCCTCTCTTTCTTACGTGATGTTGTTTTGGAAGAAATCGACGATGCCCGAGGTACACATTCTTGTTTCCCAAATAATTACTATCAGTCTCACCTAAGCAGTGTGTGCATGCATTGTATCCCTTGTTTGACTGCCCCTTGAAATGTTTACGAGCGGCCAATCATTGATGGTTACAAATAACAACGCTCGTAGAGTTAAATTCCTTTTGTTCGTGCTCATCCCACACGGGTACACCTTCGTCCCGCCACAACTCTAAAAGTTCTTCAACCAATGGCCTCGGGTACACATCAATGTCGTTGCCGGGTGCTTTGGGCCTTGGATGAGCACGGCATCATAATGAACTTCCGCTTCTGCACAACCAAGAGGAAGGTTATAGATACATAGTCACTGGCCAGGTGCTATGACTGGAGCTCTGCTCCCCGAAGGATTAAAGCCATCTGTACTTAGACCAAATCTTAAGTTCCTTGCGTCATCTGAAAATGACTTGAACTCTCTGTCGATTTTTCTCCACTGCGACCGTGGTGTCTCACATCACATCTTTCTTACGGTCCTCTTTGTGCCATCGCAACAACTTGGCATGCTCTTTGTTGCTGAACAAACGTTTCCAGCCGTGGTATTATAGGAACATACCACATCACCTTCGCGGGAACCCTCTTCTGGGGGTGGACTCACCCTCAACATCGCCAGGTCATCTCGCGATCTTATACCTCAATGCACTACATATAGGGCATGCATTCAAATTCTCGTACTCCCGCGGTAGAGGATGCAGTCATTGATGCATGCATGTATCTTCACCTCTAATCCTAGAGGGCGGACAACCTTCTTTGCTTCATACGTGCTAGAGGGCAACACGTTCTCCCCTGGAAGCATCTTCTTTATTATTTTCAGCAACTTTTCAAATCCCTTGTCGGAAGTACCATTCTCTTCCTATGACAATTCAGCGTGGTACCACTTTTTACGACCATTTCGCAATTTGGGTACAACGAGTTTGTTGTGATCCTCTAACATTTTCTCCAACTTCAACCTCTCCTTTTCATTTCAGCAGTTCATCTTCGCATCAAGAATGGCCCGACCCAAATCGTCATCCGGGTCATCAAAAATCGGCTCATCGAAAATGAGCTCTTCTTCACTCGTCTTCCCCATTTCTACTACCACTGTCTTCAGTGAATAAGGGATAGTTGTCACTATCCTCTTCTTCTTCGTTGTCTTTCAATATAACCCCTCTTTCTCCGTGCTTGGTCCAACAATTATAGCTGGGCATGAAACCTTTCCAGGTGGACGTGAAGGGTCTTCGAGGTAGAGTAATCCTTCATATTCTTACAGGAACTACATGGACAATACATGAAACCATTCGACCGCCTGTTTGCCTCAGCCACGTTGAGAAAATAATGCATGCCATTAATGAACTCGGGATGGCACCGGTCACCGTACATCCATTGTCGACTCATCTGCATTTTATATGTATATCAAAAATCATTAAGTACACAACATCATGGATATATGAGTGACCAACTTAATTAATATTCAAGTTCATCACATAAAACTAAGTTTTTTATAAAAAGAAGAGGCTCACCGAGGTTGTACGGTGCCGGCTAGGGGACGACGCTAGCGATCGACGGCGGTGAGACGGGGATGATACTAATTAAAACCTACAAAATATACCATAATTTCAGCTCAAATTGATTATAAAAAAAGTAAAATCCCTAACTTAGGCATTTCATCAAACACCTTGCTAGCACTAGAAAAATAGTACGAGTTAAACTACCAAAGAAATGAGCTAAATTAGGAACGCCGGAAGAAAGGATGATATTGCTAACCCTTGGATAGATGGAGGTCGTTAATCTTGTTAAAATGGTGGAGAAAGAATGAAAATTTGTTGGAGTGTGAGAGGTGCAAAAGTTTTAGAAATGTGAGAGAGATGAAAATGAGAATGGATCGGGGGCGGGGGAGGGGCAGTGAGCATATGAGGCACCCTTTAGTACCGGTTGCTAACACAAACCGGTACCAAAGGTCCAACCTTGGCCCCACCCTCACCTGCCATTCTGGCCGAAGACCTTTCGTACCGGTGAACCGGTACGAAAGCTCGTAACGAACCGGTACGAATGCCTGAGCGTCCGAACCGGTACAAATGCCACCTTTAATACCGGTTCGTAAGGGAACCGGTATTAAAGTCTTAGATGGATGAGAGGTTTTCTACTAGTGTTTCTCTGTCCCATATAACGTGGATAAAAGTTTCACATCGGAGAGTTGAAAAGGATGAGTTGGTGAGGAAAAGAGATCCAGTACCACATATAATTTTTTGAAAATTGAGAGACAGCTTAGAGTTCATGCATTCTTTTCTCTGTGCCAAATAAGGTGGCACCAATTTGCAGCTTGAACATGAAGATACTCAGTTTGTTTCTTGAGTGAGTAATTACAACAAACACAGCTGGTTGGGTCCTCCTCCGCGCTTGTGATCTCTCGCTATAGTTTGCTCCATTGAGGCAACGTGAAATTTCAACTCGGTCCAAATTGGGCCAGCCCATGTTAACTTCATGCGTTTGTTTGTATCGTGGGTTTGCCTATTTTTTCGAAGGCCGTGTTTTGGTTCATAGGTAAATATAAATAAGTATAGGCGCGCTTCGCTGTGCCGCCTATCCCTCGTTGTCGCACGGCCTTGCCTGAGTGTTTCAACGGGTGTTGCGATCAGCTGACATTTTATTATGGTGAACAGAGAGTGTGGGCGCTATCTCTCGGGGGGATAATAGATAGATTGTGAACTGATGCAATCGTTTTTTTTTCCTTGGAAGCTATTAGTTTGGTAGTTGTAGCAAGATCAGTTTGGCCAGTGTGCCTATCGGATTGGAGGTTGCGAAAAGCTCTACTATTGTTTGATGTCTTTATCAGTTTAATATTTTTCCTCCTCTCATTAATTTTAGTTATTATTTTTCCTAGATATAAGATGGATTTTCTTCACACCAACAGAGCACATGGCAAAAGGTGCTAGCTATGTAGCTCCCTTCCACACTTCTCCTGCTTTCTATCCATGCATGGATATGCCATACAGCAAACAGATGGCACTAGTTAGTTAGCTAGCTGGCTAGGAAACAAACAATAGCTTCCAGACAGGTTTCAAATTGAGAATCATACAGACTTAATCATGGTTTCAATCACGAACCAAAGAAAATTATATCTCCGGATTGATCACGGCAAGCGCTATAGGTAAAGTTCTTTATGTACCAATCAAAACAAAATTGCAACATCAAGACCTAAAATAGATTAACGAAAAACTTAGCCTCCTTGATCTCCCCTATGTAAGGCACTCAGTCAGATCATATAGTAAAGACTATGTAGATGGAAGTGCCAGGAACTAATTCATTTAGAAGTGGTAAATGTATGGTTTAACTGGATTCAGTGATAATCCGATGCCATTGACACCGACAATGCAACAAACATTGGTTCAATACTAATATAGGAAGGCATCGTTGGTTCAAGCCAGCCTAACAAACACCGGTCCGTTTTGGTCGGTCCGGGACATATTGGGGGTGGTTAACCAGTGTGCACAATAGAGTAACCCAATGTGTTTGTGCTGGCCATGGCCAGGCTTGGCCAGTTGACCATTGTCATTAAAATTTAGTCATCACATTTTTTACCATAAAATGATAGGATTACTAAAATAAATATTATTCATAAATATAAATAGTTCACAATCACACAACAGCATAGTTCAGTCAAATATCAAATGAGACTAGCCAGGTTGTTTCCACACGAATCCACGTATGCTCAACCAAATCGGCTTGAAGGCGGTCATGAGTGGTGCGATCCCGCAAAAAATTATGCAATGCAAGAAGTACTCCCGAGGTATTGCTTCAGGCTGTGGCTCAACCAACTCACCCTTAAATTCCCAGTCATCTTCGTAGATGTTATCATCTTGCTCTTCCTGACGATCATGTTGTTAATGATGACACATGTTGTCATTACCTCCCGCATTCTCTCGACACTCTAGGTTCAAGAAGGGTGCCTAAAAATTGCCCAGCACAATTGTATTACGCCAAATGCCCTCTCTACATCCTTTCGAGCATCCTCTTGCATTTTTCATCTTCAGGATTACGGATTGTCTTCACAAAGGTGGATCAGGAGGGTAGATTCCATCAGCTAGATAATAACCATTGTCATGAGAATGACCATTGATCCCATACCCAACCTTAGGAGTATTGCCTTCTGTAAGCCTATCAAACACCGTTCAGCGTTGGAGGACGTTGATATCATTGTTAGATCCTGCCATGCCAAAGAAAGAGTGTCTTATCCATAGATGATGGGACGAAACTGCCTCTATTATTACCGTGTACCATTTTGCGTGCCCTTTGAACTGCCCTTGCAAACCAAATGGACAATTCTTCCACTTGGAATGCATGCAATGTGTACTACCCAATATCCCAGGAAATCACCTTTTTCCGTTGATGGAGAATAGGCGAGCAATGTCTTGGTGGCTGGCTCTCTCAGATAAACTATGCCAAACACTGCAATCATAGCGCTACAAAACTTATACATGGCCTCAATGATGTCGGCTTGCTCATGCGCGCAGTACTCATCAACGAGATCACCTGGTACTCCATACGCAAGCTGTTGAATGGCCGCCAAACATTTTTGGTACGAGGAAAAATCAAAAATCCTACTGGTATCATCAATTTTGCCCTCGAAGTAGTCATCGTATGTCCTCACGCCATCAAGAATATCCAAAAGCAACATTATGGACATCCGATAGCTTCCACGCAATCTCTTCGTGTCGTACACCGGATCTTTTGTCGATGACGAGACGACGAACAAAGAAGAATGTCCGTCACACGCAGGACCGCTCGCAACTGGCGACGGCAACGTCGACCAAGAATGCAGACGGCGGCGCTGCCTGGGGGTGGGGGTGGAGATGGCGGGCGAGGGTTTCAAGCAGGTGAGTTTCTTTTATATGTTTTTTTTTGCCATTCACAGGAAAGCTCGGGGTGGCCACAGGGAGGACGCATGCGTTGTTTGGCCCGACACATCGACGGTTCAAATTTGGTGAACCGGTGGATCGATCCCTGCAAGTCGATCTGTTTAAACGTATGTTGTCTGTCCGTATGCTGACCAATTCGAAAAATCCAGAATAGGATGAGTCACGCTCGTTTAAGAGCATCTCCAGCCGCGTCCCCCAAAGCGTCACCCAAACGAATTTGGGGCGCGCCAGACAAAAAATCGTTCCAGCCACGTGCCCCAAAGCCTCGTTTTATCCGGCGCGGCCCAATACAGTGTCCGGTGCCCCGAGCCCGTCCCCGCTGCAAAGGGGACGCTTCGGGCTCGCCGGACACAACGAAAAGCGAGGCGAGGAGGCGCGGGCCCGATGCGTCAGTGGCACAGGAAAAATCCGTCCCTCTCTCCCGCTAAATCGCGCCTCTCCCGCCACATCGCGCCTCTCCCACCGCACATTTCTGCCATCCCAACAAATTTTACCTCCTATCCCGCCGATTCATTTCTCCCTCCTGTTGTCGCTACTCTGTTCCTCCCGCCGCCGCTACCCTCTCCCCATCCATGGTGCCACCGACAACCCCAAAAAAAATGGCCAAGAAAGCGGCCAAGAAGCCACCGGGCAATGAGACTAAAGGGGCGAAGGCGCCCTTCGCGAAGCCGCGGAAGGCGCCAGCTCCAAAGAAGAAGCCGGAAGGCTAGACCGAAGATCAGTGGCATCAAGACTGTCCGCGCTGGAAGATGTTGACGACGGAGCGGAAGGAACGGAGGGCGGCACAGCTGGAGAAGAAGGCGTTGGCGGCGCGCGCGCACCAGCACGCGTTGGCCAGGTGTATCGCTGCCACCAACGCGAGCCCATGGAGTACGTCGGCGCCGGTGTACATTCCGGGAGTGGTGTCTTCGTCGACATCCGGGTTCTACAACGATGGCCCCTACGCCACTCCCAGGTGCGTGACGCCAAACTTGTCGCCGCACTACCAGGATACGCTGCCGCACGGCGGTTTCAACCCCAACGCCATCTTCTACTCCCCAGCGTACGAGCAAGCGCCCTAGCGTGAGCCAGGACCCGGTGAGGACGGCGCCCCGTTCACTGGCCGCAGGGGCCCGCTCGAATCTGAGGGTGTCAGTGTTGAGGAGGAGGAGGGGAGGGGTGGAGCACGACGACGACGAGGACGAAGAGGGCGGCGACAAAGAGGATGACGAGGACGCGGGTGCCGTGGAGGATAGCGATGATCTCGTGGAGGTTGATGCGGCCTGCGTGAGGAAGAAGAAGAAGGCGTCGGGCACATGAAACCCCAATTGGACGGTTCTGGAGGATCAATGTCTCTACGATTCATGGTCGACGGTGAGCCATGACTCTATCATCGGCGCCAACCAAAAGCACAGGAAGTATTGGGCGAGGATCAAGGGCGAGTTTGATGAGCGTAAGCTAATCAACAGCGACTACAAAAAAGTGACAATGAAGAGGAGTCAAAAGGCAATATCGACGCGATAGGCCATCATGCAGGCATGGTGAACATGTTCCATGGGTTCCATCACGAGGTCGAGACCAGAGGCGACAGCGGCATCGACGTCATCGGCGTGGTACGACTCTTTCTTAGCTAATCTGTAGCGCCTACATTTTGTTCGACGATCTATGATTGTGTTTCCTATTGTTAGTTGGACAAGGCCATGGATATGTACCAGAAGAACTCGGACGGGAAGTCGTTCGCGTTGATGCATTGCTATAGCAAGCTCAAAAAGAACGAGAAATGGTGGCTTTTGCGCGTTTCATTGTCGAAGGGGAAAGACGTCATTGATCTGGAAGCACCGCTGGCAACATCGGCAGGGCGTCCTATCGGCAACAAGGCTGCCAAGACCGCCTTGGCCGACGCTGCGTCGACCGAGAAGACGCAGGCGTTGATCACGCAGTGCCTCATCGAGGTCTCCTTGGCCCTGCTCTCCCTCGACAAAAATACCTACGAAAGATGGGCGGCGCTGCTCAAGAGGCAAGAGGAGAAGATGGAGCTCAAGAAACGCAAGGACGACATGTCCCTGCTGACAGCATCGACAGAAGGAATGTCTCCTCGGACGCGGGCGGCACACAACTTCTTCAAAGGCCAGATCCTCGATGACATCGAAGCCAAAATGGCGGCGGCCGAGGCAGCGGTAGCGGCAGCAACCCCAACCCCGGAGCAAGAGCCGCCAGACGCATCTGCGACAACATCTGCTAGTACACCTGCGTCGGCCTCTGCCTCGGCGTCGACAACAGAGTATGTACATCGGGCAGATCATGACGAGTTCGTCGTGATCGACAGGCCTACGTCGGCTCAGGATGCGCCGTCGGCGTCACCGTCGCTCAACCCCTTCCCCTTCTTCTAATTTTTACGTCTGCTTGTAATATGATGGCGCGTCCGGTACTTTGATCGCAGCTACTCGATCGCGACGACTTTGGCGGGAAACAGTCTCTTTTGAATGTAAACTGTTTGAATTTTTGTTTGGAGACGGTGTTTGGAAAACGCGGCTGGGAGCGACGTTCTCCAAACGCGGCACGAACAAAACACGTCTCCAAATGTTTGATTCGGCGCCGTTTGGGGACGCTTTGAAAGAGTGGTTGGAGATGCTCTATGATGACTTAGGGCATCTCCAACCGGGCGACCCATCCCGCGCCCGCGCGTCCGGATGGGTCCAGCCGGACAAAAACCCGGCCCAGCGCGCGGACCCATCCCTAAAACGGATGCCCGCGGCGTCCGGATCGACGCAAACCCGGCCCAAATCTTGGCCGGGTTTGCGTGGCCGCGGACGCGAAAGGCTGGTCGCTCGCGTCCGCCCCTGGCCCGCGTGTCATAGACATGAACAATATTTTTCATTAAAAAGAACTCATTACATTTTTTTGTAGCTACTACTTCTATCCTAAATACGTACGGGGCCGGCGGGCTGCGCTCCGACTCCCTCGGCTCGCCGTCGGGGCCGTGGATTTCACTCGACGGGCTGCACGTACGCGTGAGATTCCCCACTCGGCTGGTGGGTGGCGCGCGGCGCGAGGCGCGCGCGCGGCGGCAGGCGGAGGCCCCATCCTCCTCCTTTCCGTCCGCGCACCTCGGGCGCGCTCGCGCTCCGCCTCTGCGGCGGAATCATCCGCTCACGCAGCTCCACCTCTGCCCGGGCGCGCGTTCCACGGCGGTGCGCGCCTCAGGCGGACGCGGCCGCGCCCCAGGCCTCGTGGTTCTCTGCCGCCGGCGCATGCGCTCTTGCCGGCCGCGCTCCGCCGACTCGGCATCCTCCCGGGAGCGCCGCTCGGGCGGCGGGCATCTGGATGAGGTGACGGGCTGCTCGCAGCAGCTGGATTCTTCTTCGAGGGTCGCCTGGCGGCGGCGGCCGGCCCGCCAGATGCCCTCGTGCTCCTTCGTCCACGCGCGTGAGGTCGGCGAGACGCTCCTCGATGGCGGTGTTGATGTTCGCCGGCGCGAGGTCCTCTCGTCGACGGGCTCCTCGCGGCGGCCGCCTCCTCCGCGGACGCGTACCGGCCGTCCCAGCGGTCTCGTGCCGCCCTCGCGGCCGCCTCCACCATCTCGCGTCACCGGCCTTCTTTGCCGCCGCCTCGGCGGCAGCGCGGAGCGCCTCGTCGTCGGCGACCCACCGCGAGTCCGCGCGCTCCTCCTCCTCCGTCCGCGGGAACCGGCCGGGCGGCGAGGAAGCGGCCCATGTGGCCTGCGGGGTGCGCGGCATGGCGGCGGAGAAGGTGGAGGGGAGAGGATGGTGGCGGTCTGTGAGACCGCCGCCGTCTTTATAGCCGGCGGCCTGGCGGGAAACAGTGGCTCGCGGCGCGCGCGGCGTTTGGTGCGCGCGGGACATGGTGCGCGGGAACTTTCCGCGCGTTCACGCCCACCATGGCTGTCCCGTCGGGCCTGCCATGGCGCAGCGCGCGCAAGGAAGACGGACCACGTGGCGTCTCTTTGGAATCGCCGCGTTGGGCGCCGCGTGCGACCCAAACGGACACGCGGACGACCCAAACGGCCTGGGTCGGGCGGTTGGAGATGGCCTTAGAGAAGTCGATTTCGAAGGCAACAGGAGTCAACTTCCCGGAGGTACAACCCTCGGCCTGGTCATGCACGGTTGGAGCGGGCCGGGATATCCGTGAAATAAACAATGGATATGCTGTACTCCCTCGCACTGAATGCCCATGGACGCACGGTACGTGTGCCGTGGCCACGGCTGGTAAAAACAGGAGCAGCTACTGGCAAGGCGGCGAATGAGGCCTAGCGGTAACAGCGCCGTCCGGTGTGAGACCACGGCCGCGCCGTACGGAGTGCTGCACGGCGGAAGGAAATTGAAGCGGACGTGATGGGTAGCCAGGGAGCAACGTCGTCAATCTGCTGCCGCAGCCCGTACACACACAGCTAGCCGACTGCGCAGAATTCATACTAGGGCATCTCCAGCGCTACGCATTTCAGACGCCTAAAAGTGGTCGCGAGCGTCCGTTTGCGTCGCCCCGCGGATATATTTTGTCTGCGAGTCCGTTTGCGTTAGGGTGTGCTTTCACCGGGGCGACCCATTTTTTGAATTGCAACATAGTTAAAAACTTTTAAAGCAGTACATATGAATGCATAAAAACTATAGAAAGTAGATCTATAGGTCTAGACTACTTGCTTCCTGACGGGCCGGCACCGTCGTTGCGTCGCTCCGTCGCCTGCTTCTCGGCCGCCTCCCTCGCGGCCGCTATGGCTCGGTGCCCGCCGCGTCCTCTTGCAGTGCCTGCTCCAGCCTCGCGTTGGCGGCGTCGTCCTTCGAGTCTCGAAAGACTCGACGATCGCCCTCTGCTCCGCCGCCTTCTCCTCCAGCGTAGGCTCGTCAGGGTCATCGGAGGACCAAGAAATCTCGAGTCGAGTCCTCTGCTGCCGGGCCGCCAGCTACGGCCTGGTGACACCGCGTCGGGGCCATCAGGCTCCTCCTCAGCGGCTTCCTTCAACGGGAAGCCGCGGCGCCGGGTGGAGGAGGTCGTCACCGTCGTCGGAGTCGCCGCTCGGAGCTCGCCGGCTACACGGAGGTGGAGGGAGGTGGAGGTGGGCGGCGGCTGGCAGCCCCGCGTCCGGCGGCGCCTGCTCATGGTCCGCAGGGGCGCTACGGCAGCGGCTAGGTTTAGGGAGATGAGATGCTCGCGCCCCTGTTTATATAGGTCGGAGACAGGGCGACGGCCGCGCCACGCGGGGCAGCGCCATTACTACGCGCGTCACGCGCCTGCGCCGTGCGCGGCGCGATGCGAGCGATGCCTCGGCCCGATGCGGCGGAGAAGCGCATCGACAGCTATGCACGCTCGCAGCCGGGCACACCATTACCCAGCGACCACCAAAGGCTGCGGCGCGCCGCCAAATGCGCGGAAGACGAAGCAGTTGTGCCGTTGCCAGGCGGGACCGTGCGAGGACCGAGCGGACATTTTCCGCGACCGCCGAGCGTCCGCGGAGACGCAAACCTGACGCATATTTGAGCCAGGTTTGCGTCTCCGGGGACGGCCCGTCACTTGCGTCGCGCCATTGGAGGTGGTGCACGACACATTTCCGGTCACGGCGGACACAAACGGTCGCTCAGCGTCTGTTTGGGTCGCGCCGCTGGAGATGCCGGCCCGCCCAGGCAACGCCGCGTGTGGGCTGAGTGAAAAGCTGACTACTACGTTGCTAGCATCCACAGTGCATGTGTCGGGCAGGGATGGCTGGCCTGTTGCTACGCGCCCAGGCCCCAGGTGGTGCGTGCATGCATGGCCTGGTCCATACGCACACGATGGATTTTGTGGCTGACACGCAGGGGTGAAGAGGAATAAATGCTACTCCTCTCTGTCATGGGTTTCAAGAATTGGTTGCATGAGGATAAGACTGGTTAAGGCATCTCTAGCAGGCCATCAAATCGGCGATTAAAACGGTTCGTTTTTGTTTGTTTGGGTCGGCTCACGCGGTCTGGTTTGCTCGGACGAGCGTCCAGCGGCGTGATCCATTCGGTCAGCTGGCTTTGCCCAGACCTATTCAGTGGGCAAACTCCATTTTAAATTTAAACACGAAAATATAGCAATTGAGAAGCAAAATATGTGGCAAACATATGTCTTAGCCCTTTCAAGCAGCGCCAACTTGTGGCAAGTGTCTTCGGAATGTGCAAAGATAGACAATATATCTTACAATATGTCTAAAAATTGGTAAGTTTCACCCAAAAAGTTGCTACTTTCACCCACATGGCAACCATCTATGCCAATATCCTTCAATCTTCGCGAGTAAGGATCATCTTGTGCCTCTTCTTGATCCAATGATCCGATTCTCCTCGACCATGATCTTGGCTTCGCCCTCCAACATCTTGGACTTGGCATCAGCATCCATGAGCCTTGCCTTGGCCTCGGCCTCGACGGGCTTGGACTTGGAAAGGACCTCTTCCACCTCAGTGGCTCTCAGTTGAAGATCAACAAAGCTCTTTGTGATTGCCTTTTTCTCTTTGCGCCGCCTCTCTTCCCTCTCGATGATGGCCTCTTCCTTCTTGACCACCAATTCCCTCAAGGTCTCCTGGAGCGCCATTGAGGAAGCTTGACGGTGCATCTCGGTCTTGCTTGCCTTGTGGCGAGCCGTGGCACGTCACCACCGCCCGGTGCCTAGGCTTTGGACATCGTACTCAAGGTCGATGGTGTCATCCGTTGATGAATTGCCATTGCACTTCTTCTTCGCCACCTCGAGTTTCTTCCAGGGCGTAGCTTGTTTCCCACTTCTTGGTGTCCTTGAGCAACATCCAACAATGGCTCATTGTGAAGCCCTTGCTGTCGTAGCATCTCCTGTAGTGCTCCCACCATTAGGAAAAGCCTTATTTCTGGCGCACCAAAAATGGCTACTCCCGGGGCACCAGTGCCACCGGTGCAAACAAGCCGGTGGTAATGGCTTACCACCGGCGCACCAGCTGGTGCGCCGGCAGTAACGCGAGTTATCGCCGGCGCATCTGCCTAGTGTGCCCGTAGTAAGTTATGCCAGAAAAAAAGCCTTACGGGGGAAGCGCCCCTACGTTCAAAATAGGAAATCAATCGAGTCCTAGTTGTTTTTTCCACGGATCTGGATCTCGAGGCTGAGGAGGATCTGTTTTGAATTTGACGAATCCATTTTTTTTCTAAACGACCATAGGTCGTCGATATCGGATAGGAAATTTCGCTTAAATACATTTTGATATAAAAAAAGTTTTTCATCTGAGGATGTATGCAACTAGAAATCCCGTTTTACCAAAACATGACCTCATTTTGAATCATATATCGAAATTCATGTTTTCAAATTTTCATTAAAACTAGATGACATAACTCATGGACTCTCGAAGGATTTTATTTTTTGAATCTTCTATCATTTTATTTTATTTTTCGAACAACAGAAGAGGCGATCCAGGGGGAGAGGGTGGGTGGTGTGGAGGAAAATAGGAGTTGCTCTTACTACCGGCGTACCACCATATCGGTGCGCCGATGGTAATAAAATTACCCCTGGCGCACCAATATGGTGGTGTGTCAGGGTATTTTACCCTTATCCATTATTTTGGTAACAATGACACCGTAGCTAGAGTATTAGACTAATGATTGCCTACAAGATTATTCCCAGGTTTTAGTGCATCAAGCATATTGGTGTATCAATAGAACTGGAAGGTGAAGGGAGACCCCCCACTTCGATGAAAAGAGGGGAGACATTGTTTCCATATGCCCGGCACCTGGCCCGGCGGAACCGACTGGGGTACCGGCTGGCTTGGCGTCGACCGGCTATGGTGCTGGTGCCAACCAGACACAATCCAGGGTGCACTTAGCGCTCGCCTGGTGCCGGCCCGGTGCCTCGCCCGGTCCATGCCGGATGGCCCGACACATGCCTGGTCCCATGCTGGTGCCCACCGGACACAATCCAGGGGGAACTCAGCGCTCTCCTGGTGCCTCTCCCGGCAGCTGCCGGCTGGCCCAGTCTGAGACCCGGCAGGACCGACTATCTCACCGGCTGGTCCGACGCCACCCTCGGCGGGCCGGCCACTTCGACCAGATGCTGAGGTGGACACTCCCCAACGGCTGGATTTCGAGCTGGACTATATATACCCCTTCACCTTCCTCAGAACAGTTAGGCATTACACTATACTCTATTCTTGACCTCTCTCTCTCTCTAATACTCCATTATTGCAAGCACCAAATGTAAGGGTATATTGCCCCTATGTGTGGTTTTGGTAATTAATGACAACCCCTATGGACTAATGTTTTCATTGAGTTTATATGAAGGAATATTTCATAGGTACTACTTGTACTCCATGTGTTGGATTCAAGTATGGATGCCATGAAGATAAAGGTATACCTTGTGTATTGGCATCAAGATCATCGGTATGAAGATATGTATGTAATATGATCAAGAAGAAGAAGAAATGAAGATGGAGTTCTTATGTGGAACTCAATATTAGCCATGCTCTATCTTATGTGAGTATGAGAAGATACAAGGTTGAGTTGGGCAAGTTCAAGATGAGCATATTGAGTGGATCACATGCTTGAAGCTTGCCGTCCATTTGGTGATAATGGATATGTGAATATGTGCATCAATGGAGCTTTCCCATCATAGTGTATGGGGGAGCATTTGTGAGTCTTCACAAAGCAACATTGATCAAGTGAGGCATTCCGGCTTGTGTAGAGCTTGAAGAGTTATCATCAAGATCAAGCGGGATGCGCAAGGCAAAGATATGACCTTGATAGGTTTTCCTTTTACCGGTCTCAAGGTGGTTGATGGGAGACCGGATTATAGGATAGATAGCCGCACTATTAAGAGGGGCTTTCGGTTGGGTAACTTGATCACATCGTCTTAGGGAGCTCAACCCTTTGCATACTTTGCATATCCTTATTGCTTCTTGGTGTTTCTCTATGTGAGGTTCTTGAGCTTGTTGCTAGCTTTACAACAAGTCCAAGTTCGACAACGGAATCCGCATGCATCTTCTGTTGCGTTTTCGAGTTTGGACGTCTTCACCGTTTCTTGACGGTGGGAGACTCTCTCTAAAATCATCTAAAATGTTCTGTGAGGAGTCTCCATATTTCACTTGTTGGGGTTCTATTCGTCGTTATCTTTCCAACAAAATTGGTTTCATGTCAATCGGAGTTCGGGAGCATTAGTTATTAAAGAAAAAGGAAAAAGGGGAAAAGAATAAAAAGAAAAGAAAAAAAAAAAGGGAAGAGCGGCGCGGCCGCCGGCCGACCACCCCCGGCCTGCCGGCAAAATCGGCCCGGGCGGCGGCGCGGCCGGGCATCGTTCTGTGGCTCCCCCGACCTGGTCCGCCCGTGCCAGTGGCCGCCGAACCCACCCGTGTCTCACCGGCCCAGTGGACACACCGCCGGCCGCTCCGGGCTGCCCCGCGCCCGCCGCCTTGGTGCCTTTCCCTTCTGGCCCCCGCCCATTTCCGGCCTGCATCCGGTCCGGCCGGCTGTTGACCGGCTTGGCGGCTCCAGCCTGGTCGGCGGTGGGCCGCCGGCCGGCCGATTTCTGGCATGTTTTTCCTGCCTCTTTCACTTGTCTTTTTCCCCAACGGTTTTATTTGCTCCCATGCTATAAATAGCCCTTCTTCCACCTTGAGAAAACTAGTTCTTCCCATTCTCTCTCCTCCATTGTTGCATTTGAAGAACTTGCTCTCTCTCTTGCTCCCCCCATGATTCTTGCTCATATTTGAGGGATCTAAGAGAGGATCTCTAGATCTACACTTCCACCAAACTATTTCTTCTCTAAGTGAGGGGAACTCTTGGGATCTAGATCTTGGAGTCTTTTGTTGACTTTCCCCATTGTTCTTCCTCTCCAATCTCATCCTAGCATTTGTTGTTTGGGTGGGATTTGAGTGTGAAAGATTTGAACACCTCTAGTGTTCTTGGTTTGCATCATTGCATAGTGTTGAGCTGTCCACCACGATTAGTTCGAGTGAGAGACCGTGAGCTTGTTACTCTTGGAGGGAGACCTCCTAGTTGGCTTGGTGGTTGGTGCTCCGGTGATCTCTTCAAGAAGATTGTGAAGAGGCCGGGCTTCTCCTTCGTGGAGCTTGTGAAGTGGTTGTGGAGCTTGCCATCTCGGAGCGGAGGAAAAGCTAACCATAAGGAAAGGGCCATTATCCTTCGTGGGTGTGGTTCGGAGAATAGGGTGAGCCTTCGTGGCGCGGGGAATCCTTCGTGGACCTCCACTCCTCCAAACGTGACGTACCTTCTTGCAAAGGAAGGGAACACGGGAATACATCCTCGTCTCCGCGTGCCTCGGTTATTTCTATACCCGAGCTCTCTTTCCTGTGATAGCCATCGTGCTTGAAGTACATATATCTTGCTATCACTTGTGCTACATATATCTTGTGCCTATCTTGCTTAGCTCTAGTTGCCATTGTTACACTTAGTTGAGCTTAGCATATTTAGGGTTTGTGCTTGTAAACTAAACGTTAGTTTAATTCCGCATTCTTACAAGACAAATCCGCAAGAGTTTGTAATTGCCTATTCACCCCCCCTCCAGGCGACATCTCGATCTTTCACCAAAAGCTTCGGATCTCCCTCCTCCTCCACCCAGACTCAAATACCTCCGAGGAAAAGCTAGAGGAGGTCTTGATCTAAAGTCTCACCGAGCCAAATCTTGGCCCCCCTTGTATTTTTCAAGATACATGTTCTCTAGTGTTTCTTGGAAACCCTAGGTGACCAGAATCGTCCGAAAGCATCCAGGCTGTGAATTTGCTCCTAACAAAGATTCTGAAGGTTTGGAGGTCGCCTCAAAGTCTACCACACGTGAAAGAGCTATTCCTTTGTGGGATAAGCTCGGAGAATAAGGTGAGCCTTCGTGGAGTTGGGAAATCCTTAGTGGGATCCCACACCTCTCCAACGTGACGTACTTTCGTCTTGAGGAAAGGAACATAAGAATACATCTTCGTCTCCACGTGCTTTCGGTTATTTCTAACTGAACTCTTTACTTGTGTTATCTAACCCGTGAGAGCCTTCGTTCTTGAGTTACTTGCATTATCATTTAGGTTGTATCACCTAATTTGTATTAGGCTCACATTTATATTTCGCAAAGCCTAATATTGCAAAGAAAGAATTAAAATTTGTAGAAACCTATTCACCCCCTCTAGGGTTACTATCTCTGAACTTTCGTGGTGCGCCGACAGTAAGAGCATCTCCAATTTTTCCGTGGCCCGAACCTCATCGACCATTACACCCGGCGCACTAAATTTTTGGTCTGCCGGTGGTATTTCGGTATCACCGGCGCCCCTATAAAGTGGTGCGCTGGCGATAAATAGCATCGGCTTACCTAAAGTTTAGCACGCTGGCGGTAACCTATGCGGCTACATGCCTTTTACTAGTAGTGTCCAAAGCATAAACAACCTACACATACGCACAACAAACAATGATATATGCTCTCATATGTGCTACGAACATTGAGACGATGGAAAGGCCGAGATACCGCTAACTGCCCTTCCCTTGACCATCTCGAATGAGCCTTGGAACGGGCTACACTCGGCATGGATGAAGCTCCACCTCTTTGATAGGGAGACATCGTTGTGTTTGCGCTATAGAAGGTTTTTTCACACACCAAGCAATGCTCATGGAAGTAGTTGCCCACACGGTTCCAATAAGCATTGCCCCTTTGCTCGGCACCTCAAAGTGGATCTTGGGAAATCTCAATCCAAGCGTCGCATAGCATCTTGTCCTCTTCGAATCTGTAGCTCGCCGTCCTTTGGCTAATCTTCTTGCCATCGGCAAGTGTGGCGTCAAGTGACGTGGCAAGTGTGGCCGCGGTGGCCTGGATGATTTCCATGGCCATGTCTTGGGTGACGCCGTCACCCATGCCTTGTGTGTAGCTGCCGTTGCCAAACAGTGTCTGCTCGTCAATGGAGTAGCCCTCATGAACATCCTCGTACTGAGTGCCGTCGTACTCAGTGTAGTCGCCTTCTTCCTCGTCGGCGGCCTCGTAGATCATGTCCTACATGATGGTCTCGCCGTGCGCTGGCTCACATTCCTGCGCACATAGCGGCCGTGACAAGCCGGCAAGAAAGTAGCAATGTGAAAGAATTACAAGAGATGGGCAAGAGCTTTACCATCTTGCTCGCCGGCTGGAGCTCGCCTGTTATTCCGTCGAACAGGTTCGCTGGCGACGACATGTCGATGGTAGAGATTCGTAGTTGCTTCTTCTGCCCTGCCGGCGATGATAGCCCATTCGTGGGAGTGCGGTTCAGGTCAATACCTTGGTCGGAAGTATCCGGGACAACGCGTATCCCGTCCTGCCGTGGTCGCCGCCCTGCTGGGATGGCCTGGGTTGAAGAGGAGGCCGGCCGCTTGGCGTCGATGTGACAGAGCTCGTTGACGACGCGCCGTTGGCCAAAGGGAGCGACGTCGCATGGCCGAAGGCCACGTTTAGCCCCTCTTGCTTGATCAACATGACGGCCTGCTGGGCGGCTTTCTGAACCAGTAGCTCGCCGTTGGCGTGCTGCCGCTGGGCGATGATGTGGTGTTCGTCCTGATCTGCTATCCTTCCAGCTTAGCGGCGCCTTCCGAGATTTGGCAGCTTCTCTCCGATATGCGCACTTGCTGGACTCCGCCTTTCGCTCTCTATCATATCCTTGGTGACCTTCTTCGGCTTCGCGTGCTTCTTCCCGGCGGTAGCCGTGGAAACCGTGGCGGTGGCCATGGCAGGCGCGGCGGCGAAATCTATCGCTTCCGCTTCCTTTCACGTCGGGCGAATTTCTGTGGGAGAGTTTTTGGAAGGAATTTGCGCGCCAGTGACGGGAGGGGCCAGGGTCTTCTAGGGAGGACACGGGAGGGCGCTCGAATTGTCCGGCCCGACGCATCTCCATCCCAAATATGTGGCGCTGACGCGTCGGTCTGGACGAGTCGGTCCGTTTACGTCGTCCCGCTGAAGCTTGCCCGGGCTGTCCATCCATTGCACGGACCAAAATGGATACCATTTGGGTCGGCCCACTCTAGATGCCTAAGAGCATCTCCAGCCACGTCTCCCAAAGGGATTTGGGGCGCGCCGGACAAAAAATTGTTCCCAACCGCGCGCCCCAAAGGCCCTTTTTGTCCGGCGAGGCCCAATACGGTGTCCGGTGCCCCGAGTCCATCCCCGCTACACTGGGGACGCTTTGGGCACGCCAGACACAACAAAATGAGAGGCAAGGAGGCGCGGGCCCGACGCGTCAGCGGCTCGGACGCTCAACCACCGCCTACATAGTGACGGTGCAGTTGCCGGGAAGGGGAACTGTCGCATTGGCAACCACGTCGACCGACGCGCGAACCGCCAGAATGGAGCGTAAACTCCTCGAAAGAGCAACCGCCGCTCTCTTCAACTTCTGCGCCGCCGTTCATCCGCGCTCAATAAGACCCGTACGTAGGCACTTTCGGATCTTCAAACGGCCGCCATTCATCCAAACTTCTCACGATGAGCGACCTCTCTCAGTTTCCATCAGACACCGACAGCGAGGGCAAGTCTCCAGGATGGCGTCATTGGTGGAGAGTCACGATGCCCAGCAGCGGTGATGATTCCCCATCGCCACTGTACAGCGTGGAGGAATGGGAGGTCGTGGAGGAGGAGGAGGAAGGGTCTGAGGAGACATGGCGTGACGGCCCGGCGAAGGCGGAGGCGAGGCAGCGAAGGCCAAGGTGAAGGCGCGGCGGACACCGTCGATGACGAGGAGGACACAAGTTCCTCCGACGCGTCGACCGACACCGCCTCTTCGAAAGAGGTGACGAGCAGGAAGCGCCACCGTGAGGACGACGAGGCGGGGCCATCAAAGAACAAGAACTAGTTTAAAAAAATTATATGTAATTTGATTATGTTTTTTTAAAGTTTTTATATGTAATTTATTAATGTTAAACCGATTTGAATATTAGTACAGAGTTTTCTTCCATCTATTAAAATAAAAATACAGTGTTTTAATGTTTGGGGACCGTGTTTCACTAGTAGAAAAAAGGCATTCCATCCCAACCCATTAGTCCCCAAATACTTTGACCCAGCACTAATGGGGTCTTTAGTCCCGGTTCTGCTGGTGAACCGAGACTAATGCTCACCAACCGGGATTAAAGGGCTATGGTGGGCTGCCGGCCGGTGCAGGCCTCTTTAGTCCCGATTTGGGACACCAACCGGGACTAAAGGGTACCCTTTAGTCCCGATTGGTGTCCCCAACCGGGATTAAAGGTTTTTTCTGGTTTTTGGCTCCCCCACGCACCTCCACCCCCCCTGATCGCCTTTTTTAGCACTGTAAAATAGAAAATAAAATGATAGGAAATTCAAAAAAATAAAATGTTTTCAGATTCTTGTATGTTATGCAACCTATTAGGGAAAATTAACAAATTTCCATTTTCATTTTTTTTAAAAAAAGGTTTGAAAAATGGTAAAACCGCAATAACTTTTGCATACGACGTCGAAAAAAAAACGTATAATATATCAGAATGATCGTGGGAAAAAGTTACATACCAGTGTTTAGGGAACGCGGATGGGGAGCGACGTCGCTCAAACATGACACGAATAAAACACATCCCCAAACGATCGGGGGACGGTTTGAAAACGCGACTGGAGATACTCTAACCCTAGTATTTTATCACGGAATCCTACATCGCTATCGCCTTAAAACCCGTCTGTCCTCTTCTCCCGTTTTCTTTTGCTCCCAAGCATGTCCCACCATTTCGTGTTAGTACGTTGCCACCGATGTTAAGTAAATTTACACTCAAACATGTGTCCTCGTCCCAGAAGAGTACGTATTAACATGCCCACACACAATTTTCTTGGCCCATCACTATCAAGTCCAATTAAGCTACGATAGCGTACGTGTTTTTCTCAAATAAAAAAATAACGCGCTATAATAAAATAGCGTAGGTCTAAAAATACGCTATTAGCATGTTATAGCGTTCTATTAACGCGAATAGCGCGCTATAGCGTCGAAATAGCGTAGCGTCGGCTCTCCAGATATGCTATAGCGTGCTATTAGCGTTGGAATAGCGCGTTATTTTTTTCCATAGTTTTTCTTCGCACATTCACTTTTTCACCTAGGGCGTGTTTGGTTGTCTGGGTCGAAATCATGCACCACTGGCGCAGCGAGATGGGCGGCCCTGCGCGTTGAGAACGGCCGCCGGCACTTTTGGCCCATCGTTTGGCAGCCTGTGCTGCACCGGCCCGAACAGAGTTGCAAATTGTTTGGTTGCCTGGAGACAACGTTCCTTCTCTGTTCAGCCACCGCACATGTGTTTGGTTGCCATTTTGGGCACCCTCACAAGAGTTTCTCCTCATCACATTCAAATATGGTGACCTTACCATCATATAACGGCACACAACAGCTCAAACACAATCATACTTCACAACAAACACTTATACACACCGAACAGAGTACTTGACAGGTCCTAATCTAGCGTCAGAGTGGTAAGACGCTTGCCTAAACCTGGGGGCAGACTCCTCAGATCCAAAAGCAGTGTTCAAACGCCTCCTAGAGGCCATCACAACAGTGAGATATGCAAAAAGTAGTGTTTATGAGTTTTCTAGAGGCCAACACAACTAACAGACATAAACAGAGGGGAGCGATGGAGCAGCTGCACCTTACTGGCGAGGATTAGCAAAAGGTCTCTCGCGGTGCCTCTTGCAGCCGAAGACGCTGGACACGGACATCTCCTTCCTGAAGACGGCGACCTTGAAGCCATCGTCCTGAGGTGTGAAGACGACCGTGTCGTCGACGTCCAGCAAAATCCTGGCGCAGAACTCGCTCCAGGACTTGATGAACCCGACGCGCTGCCCTGTCCACTGCAGCTGCACCTTCCACTCGCAACGGGCATCCAAGTACAAGCAGACCTTCACAGTGGGGCCATTGTTCTTGAGCTTGTACTTCCTGATGAGGGATTGCTCCATGTACGGCGGGACGGCGGGGGCACGGAGGTCGTGGCTCTCCACCTGGACGAAGAACGCCGGTAGACGCGCATTGGCTGCGTGCCCCAGGTCAGCAGGACTGCCGGGGTGGCGCCTCGGCGCTGTGATCTGCTGGTTGGCTTCCATGAAAGCTGCGTTGGGATCACACAGCTGCACACAGACGGCATAGTCGATAGCGTCCAGTATGGCCCGTCCAAGAAGAATTCCAGGAAGGGTCAGTTCTGCACAACCACAAGGAAGCAATGTCAAGCTCAAGCAGGCAATGGCAATGGCAATGACATGCAGAAGCTCAAGCAGGTAATGGCATGCACAAGCTCAAACAGGCAATGACATGCACAATCGCAAACAGGCAATGGCATGCACAATCACAAACATGCAATGTCATGCACAATCACAAACAGCCAATGGCAATGGCAATGGCATGCACAATCACAAACAGGCAATGCCAATGGCATGCACAATCACAAACAGGCAATGCCGATGACATGCACAATCACAAGCAGGCAATGCCAAGAACAAGCACTGTGAAGCCAATCATGGTGCTTGAGCTTGGCATTGGCTAGCTCAAGCAATGTCATGGACAATGGCAATGCCAAGCTCAAGCAGTGCCATGGACTTGACATTGTCAAGTCCATGATGGTGCTTCACCTTGGCATTCCAAGCATAAGCACATTGAAATGAAACCTATGTACATTCACATATACAAGCGACAAGGAGATTGAGTGAATGTACTTACGATTGGGTGGATCGCCAGTGCCCCTGTCTGAGGATGAATAGTAGCAAATCCCGGTGGAGGAGGAGGCGGGTACGCCGGTAAGTACGTCCTCAGGTCCGGCCGCGGTGCAGCGGTCGGGAAGCTGGGCGCCGATGGTGCTAACGTCTGGCGCCGAGCACGAGATCGGGTGAACCCCGGCGGCGACGGGAGGCGCGCCATAGGGGGCAGGTGGACGTGGCATGCTGTCAACACCCGGATTTTTAAGTCCAGATGCCTATTATGCCATACATCGCAATCCCAGGAATATTGTTGTTGCGAGACATAATAGTTGAATATCATAGAGTCATCATTTATTACAACACATAATCGTCTTACAAAGGTAGATCACATGATCCAATATTACATTAGTAGTTGATCTATTGATCAACGAACATCACAAATAGCGGAAGCGAAGTAGTAGTGGCTATCTAATCCACAGGCCAACGCTTGACGTCAGTCCTAGTTGTCGTAGACGTCCTGCTGTCCATCTTCCTCGTACTGCTGTTCTCCTTCAAAGTCTGGCCATTTGAATAGCCAGGGACAAAGCCATGAGTACTTTTAAAGTACTCGCAAACTAATACTAAGGTAAGTACTTATCAATTTTAGTAAGGGGTGCTAAGCTCTAAGTTTATTTGCATAAAGCCAATTTTAGTTCACAAACATATGGTAAAAACCTCCTCATTTGCTAACTAATTCAAGTGGGAACATTAGTGTCATTCCCACAACCCGGTTGTGATTTAAAATCAAATTCACCATTCACCTTTCAAAACTCAAAACACAAGTCATATGTCACATTTTCGAAAATGGTCTGATGACGGAACAGTATGGCCTTTCCAACCGTCCTTAACCGTGGACGCGGCTATTCGAATAGGTTTACACTCTGCAGAGGTTGTACACTTGTGCCACAACTTTTGATTACATCCGTCAGGGATAACCCTGAATAATCGTAACTCAGTACGCGGATCATCAACCATAACCTTTCACTTACATATCCTAGTATAGGCACCTCTCCCCATGAGCTTGGCCTCCCAGTGAGACACCAGTCAGCAAAGCGCACAGGGCTTGGGCCGGACATTCACCTCATCTTTAACGTCATTTCTTTTGTGTTGTGGAGGCAGCTTTTGGCATAACCCCGATGACGCTTGTTTAGAGGGAACCCGTACTAAGACACATAAACTTCCAGTTAAGCCCTACCCATAATCAGGTATTGTGGGGGTACTTGTAAATTGGAATGGTATCGCATCCGAATCCAACCATCAGTTTTCATCAAAATTCACCAAAGCATTCATGTCACATTCACCTTCAAAATCTTTCAAAGTTATTTCATTTCACGCGTTCCAATCTAGAATAGTCAATTTTATTTCTTTAGCAATAGCAACTAGTCATGAGGGGTGCTATCTAGCTTTGTTTGCTTTAGGCTAAATTTGATGCTCTTGTTCTATTCTAGCCCAAGTGAATCATAAATCAAAAATAAGCTTTGAAATACAATAAGCAAAATAATTGCAGGGTAAAAAACATGGGATAGGTTTATTGAACATAAAAATACATGGTGATGGTGCCTTGCTCTGGTAGAGCTTTGCACTTGGGACTTGCAAGAGTGTTAGCTTGCAACATTATAACTTGCATTAGTCTAGCTTGCCTTGGTTGGTGTATGGATCAAAATGTTCCTCCTTCTTCTCCGTAGATGTTCTCGTCGTCCCCTTCGTAGCCTTCGGTACTAGCGTCTATAAACGAATACGAGGATACAATCACCATGCTAGACTAAACACACAAAGATTCACACAAGCCTATGCTAGCATCACATCTTATTAGCATGGTGATTTACTTTGTTCTATTTTAAAGAAAAATAATTTCCTCTCATTATAATTATTTATTAGTGTAGCTCTTTAATGCTTTGGAGGAAATAATTTCCTCTCATTGAATCTTATTAGGATTTAATCTCTTCAACTAATAATAAGATATGAGTATAGGTTGACCAAGGTCAACACTCATATTTATTATTTGAGAGTGGAAATTTAAATGAGGTGCTACACCTCATGCATTTTAATACTAGCATGGAGATGATTTAATGTCTCTAAGTAACCAAGCATGAGGCTTATTAGACCAAGGTCAGTACCTCTATTTGAATTACTTAGGATCACAATTTAAATGAGAGAGAAGCTCCCATACTATTTAAATAAGTTTATGTGTATGTGTTAAATGGACTAGAAATGGCTCCATAGTCATTATTTGGATCTAGTCCATGATCATGCAAAACAACTATACCATATCTTTGCATAATCAATTAGAGCATGTCAAGTGTGATTTATTAGAGTTGGAATCAACTAAAATCATTTGTAAATTATTTTTAATAATTATTTGAAGTTAGAAAAGGCCCTGCCTTGTTATTTTTATCATTTGAATTTAATTACGAATTTGGACATGAGGCCAGTGGCGTTGTGTAGATAATTTCATTAGCTTTCTGAATATATAAAATTTGTTCAATTTGGTGAAGTAGATTTCAAACTATTCAATTTTGAACTTGGCAGCTGTATTGGATTTGAACTAAATGGATTAAATCATATTTGAATTATTGGGCCAAGCGGGAAAACGAAATGGGCTAAACAGACTAAACGGGCCGGCCCAGCAGTGTGACTCGCACACGTGGGCCGCCTGACGGCGTGGGCTCCACCCGTCAGTGACTATTAAACCAGCGAAACGGTATGAGTGATGCCAGCCGTTGGATCAGATGGGCGATCAACGGCGCACGACTGTCGTCGTCTCCGGCGGGATTCCGACGAGCTCGCGGCGAGCCTAGGGGGTCGGAGGGCGTACCGAGGTTCCCGCGGTGCTGCTGGGTGCTGGTCGATGTTGTCGAGGACGAGGAAGCTCCTGGTACCGTCGGCGAGGCTTGGGGCGGCGTGAATCGGCGACGGCGTCTGCGGGCTCCGGCGACTCCGATCTTCAAATTGGGGCGACTCCGGCGCTAATTGGATGAGCTAGTGGTGCTGGAAGACTCAGTGGTGAGAGGGGAGCAGAGTGGTGTGAACGATTGGGTCGAGGAGGTGCTCCTTTTATAGGAGGGCGAGGGTGCCGTGGGTGCTGTGGAGGAGCGGCCATGGCACGGCGTTTCTGGCGTGCCAAAGGGCAAGGTAAGGACGGCTACGGGTAGGCGACCTCACGGCGATGCTCAAGGTACAGCTAGCGCGTCCAGGGCGTGATGGAGTGGCTCGGGCGCATGCGATGTCTGCGGCGGTACCCGCGGTATAATTCCGACGAGGACGACGGTGACGAGGCGGCCGCAGGCGTTTGAGTGTGTCTAGGCGGTAGAGGGTGGTGAGTAGATGCTCGACGCAGTGCTAGCGGGTGTAGGGGAGGACGACGTCGCTCGAGCGCGCGACGTACTGGCGCGGCCAGAGCGCGGTGAGCGCGCGTGCTGGCGTGCGCTGGCATGGTCTGGGCGTGCGCGTTCTGGCCAGTGCCATGCATGGGTGAGCTAGGGCTGGGTACCTTCGGTGTCCTTGAGCTGCAGAGATGCTCCAGGACAAGGAGATGCGTCGAGATGGTGGCCAGAGAGGGTTTGGCCAAAGGTGGCCGGGTGTGCTTTGGCATGGAGCATTTCTCTCACTTTTCCACTTTCTCCAACCCTAGCAAGTACCAAGCTCGATGCAGGGATCATAGATGTAGCTAATGATCACCAGAGAAAGTTGGTTTAGGCTTAAAACCAGTGGACAATAGCATGTAACACAAAATGGAAACTATGCCTGCCAAGTGTTCGGTCAAATGGCCGCATGAAACTTTTGTTTAAATTTTGGTTTTCTTTTTGGTGAATTTCATTTATATAATTAATGTGTTGGAATGGTGGTGGTTGGGTTCATTTTGGAGTTGATTTGCAAAATAGCAAAAGTGAGATGATCTTCTCTTTGTTTCAACATCACTACTTGTCACATTCATACTGGTCAACCTAGTCAACTCTGGCAATGGTGGTCAACATGAAAGTTACTCACCTTGACATGGTCTTTGATGACATGGCTTTGGTTGACCAAGTTTAGTTTAGGAATAAAGAAAACCAGAGGGGTAAAGTAGTGAAGAAAATATTTTGGTGACATATGACCATTATCATATGTGTGAAGATTTTGAGATTTCCTTTGGTTTGATTCTTGTTTCAATGATGCAATTGTGTTAGTTTATCATTTTTAAGTGTTCTACAAGCAAGAGATCAAGTAATGGTGGCCTATGGTGAAGATTTGCAATTTGGCCTAGTGTGTATGTGAGTGAAATTGGGATTTTCTCCCTATTTAATTTCTCTCCATTTAATTTGACTTTTGTTGACTCTAATGTGATTCTTATTAGTTTAGAAACATTTCCAAACCATTGAATCCATTTAAAAAGGTCTTGTTCAAAAATTTGCAAAAATGGCCATAACACATAAGAGGTGATATGTCAAATTTCATTATTCTTGTAAATTGTTCCCCTTGCTTTACTTGGGCATGGGTTAGGGTCAATTTAGTGTTATATTAGGTTTAGAGAGGGTTTCACATCATTTGGGTAAGGTTTAAAGGCATAGAACAAGAATTGGGTATTATGGCTATGTGTCACATATGCCTCTATGCATATGTTGCATTTGAGTTTTAATTTGACTTGGCTTGACCCAAATGGTGTTGTTGAGTGTTGAAATGGTTTATAGGAGTGATCCCACCATTCACAACAAGTTTTAGGGTCAAGATTCTTAAATCCACAAATTTGCTATTTTACCCTCATATGCTTCTATGGCATTTTTAGTTTCTTTTTATTTTCTTTGGTTTCACTTTGGATTTGGTTTGATAAGTGCTAGATAGGGTGTATGAAGGTTTTCCAAACCTCTAAACAAAGTAGAAAGGTCTAGGGTAAAGATTTGTAAAAATAGCCATAGGCACATATACCTTTTTCTTATTTAATTTCCTTTTATTTTATTTTAGCTAGGATGGTGAAAAGAGGGGTGAGGTTTAGGGTTTAAGATTATTTCCAAAACTACTATTACAAGCAAACATGGCAATATCACAAGGATTAAGCAAGATCACTATGTATCACACTTAATTTAATAAAAGTTTTCGTTGGTTCCAAAATTTGGAACTAGGGAAATTCATTTGTTTTATTTTGAATTTTTGGGATGTTACAAACCCTTCCCCTTAAACAAATCTCGTCCCGAGATTTTAAGAAAAGTTAGGTTCCTAAGAGAGATTGAGTAATTGGATTAACAGGAAGACATACTTGGCATGGTCTGAGGTGCTTCCTGGGCTTCAGTGACATTCAAGCGGTAGTAACGACCGTTGCGGTTGTTTGGGTAGTTTGGGGCAAACTTCCTTCTAGTTGTGACACAGCGCTGCTGCTGGGCAGGTGCAGCGGTATTGAGGGCAGTCCTAGCAAGCTTCTTGGGGCATTCATTGGAGTAATGACCCACAGTTCCACATTCATAGCAGGTTACCGTTGACTTGTCCTTTTGGGCAATGGGTACAACATTGCTTCCAGTCCTTGGGGCATTGTTGGTGGCTTTCATCGGGCACTTATTAGAGTAATGACCAGTAACACCACATTCATAGCAAGTCACAGTGGACTTGTCTCTGGGGGCATGGTTGGGTATTGGGATGAGCTGCTCCAGTGATGCTATCCTCACGCGGAGGCGAGCAATGAGGTAGTCCTTCTTGGCGTGCTGATGGCGAAGTGCCTTGCGCTCCATTGCAAGGATGTTGATGGTGTCAGTCATCTTGGCGTGCTCAATGTGCATCTGGTTGGCTTGGGCACGGGGGTTGTTGCGGGTAGGAGGGGCCATCTGAACAATGAGGTGGATCATAAGATAAGCGGGGAATTTCTATGGTTTGTTTGAGATAAACTTGAAAAGTTTCAAAACTTGAGTAGTGTTGAGGGGGTATAACCAACAACACTTTTGCATTCATACCAACATCACACATTACAAAGCTAACACACCGTTGGTTTGAAGAACCATTCATCGCTCTACGATACAAGGGGATCCTGATACAAACTCTTGCGTAGGTGTGAGTTCTACTAAAGTGATCAAGTGTGCAAAATTTTAGGTAGAATTTCAAGGAAAAGTAGAGCATGGACTTCTCCTTTTGAAAAGATTTCAAGGATAAGAGTGAGAATAAGTTTTCATAAATATTCACTTCATTGGTTTTGAAACTAAGTTTTAGACGTCCATTCTAACTAGGGTCTCCTAAGGTCAAACAATGGCTCTGATACCAACTTGTCCACACCGGATTTTTAAGTCCAGATGCATATTATGCCATACATCGCAATCCCAGGAATATTGTTGTTGCGAGACATAATAGTTGAATATCATAGAGTCATCATTTATTACAACACATAATCGTCTTACAAAGGTAGATCACATGATCCAATATTACAATAGTAGTTGATCTATTGATCAACGAACATCACAAATAGCGGACGAAGTAGTAGTGGCTATCTAATCCACGGCCAACGCTTGACGTCGGAGTAGTCCTAGTTGTCGTAGACGTCCTGCTGTCCATCTTCCTACTGCTGTTCTCCTTCAAAGTCTGGCCATTTGAATAGCCAGGGACAAAGCCATGAGTACTTTTAAAGTACTCGCAAACTAATACTAAGGTAAGTACTTATCAATTTTAGTAAGGGGTGCTAAGCTCTAAGTTTATTTGCATAAAGCCAATTTTAGTTCACAAACATATGGTAAAAACCTCCTCATTTGCTAACTAATTCAAGTGGGAACATTAGTGTCATTCCCACAACCCGGTTGTGATTTAAAATCAAATTCACCATTCACCTTTCAAAACTCAAAACACAAGTCATATGTCACATTTTCGAAAATGGTCTGATGACGGAACAGTATGGCCTTTCCAACCGTCCTTAACCGTGGACACGGCTATTCGAATAGGTTTACACTCTGCAGATGTTGTACACTTGTGCCACAACTTTTGATTACATCCGTCAGGGGTAACCCTGAATAATCGTAACTCAGTACGCGGATCATCAACCATAACCTTTCACTTACGTACCCTAGTATAGGCACCTCTCCCCATGAGCTTGGCCTCCCAGTGAAGACAAACGGTCAACCTGGGAACTGCACAGGGCTTGGGCCGGACATTCACCTCATCTTTAACGTCGTTTCTTTTGTGTTGTGGAGGCAGCTTTTGGCATAACCCCGATGACGCTTGTTTAGAGGGAACCCATACTAAGACACATAAACTTCCAGTTAAGCCCTACCCATAATCAGGTATTGTGGGGGTACTTGTAAATTGGAATGGTATCGCATCCGAACCCAACCATTAGTTTTCATCAAAATTCACCAAAGCATTCATGTCACATTCACCTTCAAAATCTTTCAAAGTTATTTCATTTCACGCGTTCCCATCTAGAGTAGTCAATTTTATTTCTTTAGCAATAGCAACTAGTCATGAGGGGTGCTATCTAGCTTTGTTTGCTTTAGGCTAAATTTGATGCTCTTGTTCTATTCTAGCCCAAGTGAATCATAAATCAAAAATAAGCTTTGAAATACAATAAGCAAAATAATTGCAGGGTAAAAAACATGGGATAGGTTTATTGAACATAAAAATACATGGTGATGGTGCCTTGCTCTGGTAGAGCTTTGCACTTGGGACTTGCAAGAGTGTTAGCTTGCAACATTATAACTTGCATTAGTCTAGCTTGCCTTGGTTGGTGTATGGATCAAAATGTTCCTCCTTCTTCTCCGTAGATGTTCTCGTCGTCCCCTTCGTAGCCTTCGGTACTAGCGTCTATAAACGAATACGAGGATACAATCACCACCCAAACTTGCATGCTAGACTAAACACACCAAAGATTCACACAAGCCTATGCTAGCATCACATCTTATTAGCATGGTGATTTACTTTGTTCTATTTTAAAGAAAAATAATTTCCTCTCATTATAATTATTTATTAGTGTAGCTCTTTAATGCTTTGGAGGAAATAATTTCCTCTCATTGAATCTTATTAGGATTTAATCTCTTCAACTAATAATAAGATATGAGTATAGGTTGACCAAGGTCAACACTCATATTTATTATTTGAGAGTGGAAATTTAAATGAGGTGCTACACCTCATGCATTTTAATACTAGCATGGAAATGATTTAATGTCTCTAAGTAACCAAGCATGAGGCTTATTAGACCAAGGTCAGTACCTCTATTTGAATTACTTAGGATCACAATTTAAATGAGAGAGAAGCTCCCATACTATTTAAATAAGTTTATGTGTATGTGTTAAATGGACTAGAAATGGCTCCATAGTCATTATTTGGATCTAGTCCATGATCATGCAAAACAACTATACCATATCTTTGCATAATCAATTAGAGCATGTCAAGTGTGATTTATTAGAGTTGGAATCAACTCAAAATCATTTGTAAATTATTTTTAATAATTATTTGAAGTTAGAAAAGGCCTTGCCTTGTTATTTTTATCATTTGAATTTAATTACGAATTTGGACATGAGGCTAGTGGCGTTGTGTAGATAATTTCATTAGCTTTCTGAATATATAAAATTTGTTCAATTTGGTGAAGTAGATTTCAAACTATTCAATTTTGAACTTGGCAGCACTATTGGATTTGAACTAAATGGATTAAATCATATTTGAATTCTTGGGCCACGCGGGAAAACGAAATGGGCTAAACAGACTAAACGGACTGGCCGGCCCAGCAGTGTGACTCGCACACGCGGGCCGCCTGACGGCGTGGGCTCCACCCATCGTGACTATTAAACCAGCGAAACGGTATGAGTGATGCCAGCCGTTGGATCAGATGGGCGATCAACGGCGCACGACTGTCGTCGTCTCCGGCGGGATTCCGATGAGCTCGCGGCGAGCCTAGGGGGTCGGAGGGCGTACCGAGGTTCCCGCGGGGTGCTGCTGGGTGCTGGTCGACGTTGTCGAGGACGAGGAAGCTCCTGGTACCGTCGGCGAGGCTTGGGGCGGCGTGAATCGGCGACGGCGATCTGCGGGCTCCGGCGACTCCGATCTTCAAATTGGGGCGACTCCGGCGCTAATTGGATGAGCTAGTGGTGCTGGAAGACTCAGTGGTGAGAGGGGAGCAGAGTGGTGTGAACGATTCGGTCGAGGAGGTGCTCCTTTTATAGGAGGGCGAGGGTGCCGTGGGTGCTATGGAGGAGCGGCCATGGCACGGCGTTTCTGGCGTGCCAAAGGGCAAGGTAAGGACGGCTACGGGTAGGCGACATCACGGCGATGCTCAAGGTACAGCTAGCGCGTCCAGGGCGTGATGGAGTGGCTCGGGCACATGCGATGTCTGCGGCGGTACCCGCGGTATAATTCCGACGAGGACGACGGTGACGAGGCGGCCGCAGGCGTATGAGTGTGTCTAGGCGGTAGAGGGTGGTGAGTAGATGCTCGACGCAGTGCTAGCGGGTGTAGGGGAGGACGACGTCGCTCGAGCGCGCGACGTACTGGCGCGGCCAGAGCGCGGTGAGCGCGCGTGCGTGCGCGTTCTGGCCAGTGCCGTGCATGGGTGAGCCAGGGCTGGGTACCTTCGGTGTCCTTGAGCTGCAGAGATGCTCCAGGACAAGGAGATGCGTCGAGATGGTGGCCAGAGAGGGTTTGGCCAAAGGTGGCCGGGTGTGCTTTGGCATGGAGCATTTCTCTCACTTTTCCACTTTCTCCAACCCTAGCAAGTACCAAGCTCGATGCAGGGATCATAGATGTAGCTAATGATCATCAGAGAAAGTTGGTTTAGGCTTAGAACCAGTGGACAATAGCATGTAACACAAAATGGAAACTATGCCTGCCAAGTGTTCGGTCAAATGGCCGCATGAAACTTTTGTTTATATTTTGGTTTTCTTTTTGGTGAATTTCATTTATATAATTAATGTGTTGGAATGGTGGTGGTTGGGTTCATTTTGGAGTTGATTTGCAAAATAGCAAAAGTGAGATGATCTTCTCTTTGTTTCAACATCACTACTTGTCACATTCATACTGGTCAACCTAGTCAACTCTGGCAATGGTGGTCAACATGAAAGTTACTCACCTTGACATGGTCTTTGATGACATGGCTTTGGTTGACCAAGTTTAGTTTAGGAATAAAGAAAACCAGAGGGGTAAAGTAGTGAAGAAAATATTTTGGTGACATATGACCATTATCATATGTGTGAAGATTTTGAGATTTCCTTTGGTTTGATTCTTGTTTCAATGATGCAATTGTGTTAGTTTATCATTTTTAAGTGTTCTACAAGCAAGAGATCAAGTAATGGTGGCCTATGGTGAAGATTTGCAATTTGGCCTAGTGTGTATGTGAGTGAAATTGGGATTTTCTCCCTATTTAATTTCTCTCCATTTAATTTGACTTTTGTTGACTCTAATGTGATTCTTATTAGTTTAGAAACATTTCCAAACCATTGAATCCATTTAAAAAGGTCTTGTTCAAAGATTTGCAAAAATGGCCATAACACATAAGAGGTGATATGTCAAATTTCATTATTCTTGTAAATTGTTCCCCTTGCTTTACTTGGGCATGGGTTAGGGTCAATTTAGTGTTATATTAGGTTTAGAGAGGGTTTCACATCATTTGGGTAAGGTTTAAAGGCATAGAACAAGAATTGGGTATTATGGCTATGTGTCACATATGCCTCTATGCATATGTTGCATTTGAGTTTTAATTTGACTTGGCTTGACCCAAATGGTGTTGTTGAGTGCTGAAATGGTGTTTGGAGTGATCCCACCATTCACAACAAGTTTTAGGGTCAATATTCTTAAATCCACAAATTTGCTATTTTACCCTCATATGCTTCTATGGCATTTTTAGTTTCTTTTTATTTTCTTTGGTTTCACTTTGGATTTGGTTTGATAAGTGCTAGATAGGGTGTATGAAGGTTTTTCCAAACCTCTAAATAAAGTAGAAAGGTCTAGGGTAAAGATTTGTAAAAATAGCCATAGGCACATATACCTTTTTCTTATTTAATTTCCTTTTTATTTTATTTTAGCTAGGATGGTGAAAAGAGGGGTGAGGTTTAGGGTTTAAGATTATTTCCAAAACTACTATTACAAGCAAACATGGCAATAGCACAAGGATTAAGCAAGATCACTATGTATCACACTTAATTTAATAAAAGTTTTCGTTGGTTCCAAAATTTGGAACTAGGGAAATTCATTTGTTTTATTTTGAATTTTTGGGATGTTACACATGCCCCATGGCATCGCCGGCTGCATCGGGGTGGACGTGAACCCCGGAGGGGGCTCCATCTCCCTGCTGGAGCCCGGAGCACCGCACGCCATTGCGGCCGCCCTCACTGTCGGAAACCCTAGTGGGGACGGGAAAAAACCCCCGTCCCCGACGGATCCGCTGGTCGACACTAGTAGGAAAACCCTTATAGGCAGAGCTTAGTTCTGTGGCGCACCACTGAAAATGCGCCACAGAATGTTATTTTGTGGCGCACCATGCTAGGTGCGTGATGCGCGTAGATGTACACGTCCATTGGGAACCCCAAGAGGAAGGTATGATGCGCACAGTGGCAAGTTTTCCCTCAGTATGAAACCAAGGTTTAATCGAACCAGTAGGAGCCAAGAAGCACGTTGAAGGTTGATGGTCGCGAAATGTGATGCGGCGCAACACCAGGGATTCCGGCGCCAACTAGGACCCTGCACAACACAACCCAAGTACTTTGCCCCAACGAAACAGTGAGGTTGTCAATCTCACCGGCTTGCTGTAACAAAGGATTAAACGTATCGAGTGGAAGATGTTTGCAAAGAAAACAGTAAACACAATTGCAGTAGATTGTATGCTATGTAAAGAATAGGACCGGGGTCCACTGTTCACTAGAGGTGTCTCTCCCATAAGATAAAAGCATGTTGGGTGAACAAATTACAGTCGGGCAATTGACAAATAGAGAAAGGCATAACAATGCATATACATGACATGGTAAATATAGTGAGATTTAATTGGGCATTACGACAAAGTACATAGACCGCCATCCAACTGCATCTATGCCTAAAAAGTCCACCTTCAGGTTATCATCCGAACCCCCTCCAGTATTAAGTTGCAAAGCAACAGACAATTGCATTAAGTATGGTGCGTAATGTAATCAACAACTACATCCTTAGACATAGCATCAATGTTTTATCCCTAGTGGCAACAGCACATCACAACCTTAGAACTTTCTGTCACTGTCCCAGGTATCAATGAAGGCATGAACCCACTATCGAGCATAAATACTCCCTCTTGGAGTTAAGAGTAAAAACTTGGCCAGAGCCTCTACTAATAACGGAGAGCATGCAAGATCATAAACAACACATGAACAATAGATTGATAATCACCATAATCATAGTACTCTCTATCCATCGGATCCCGACAAACACAACATATAGAATTACATATAGATGATCTTGATCATGTTAGGCAGCTCACAAGATCCAACAATGAAGCACAACAAGGAGAAGACGACCATCTAGCTACTGCTATGGACCCATGGTCCAGGGGGTGGACTACTCACTCATCACTCCGGAGGCGACCATGGCGGTGTAGAGTCCTCCGGAGATGAATCCCCTCTCCGGCAGGGTGCCGGAGGCGATCTCCGTAATCCCCCGAGATGGGATTCGCGGCGGCGCGTCTCTGTAAGGTTTTCCGTATCGTGGCTCTCGCGGGGTTTCGCGACAGGCTTTAAGTAGGCGGAGGGTCAACGCGAGGGCCACACGAGGGGCCCAGGGCTAGGTCGGCGCGGCCAGGGCCTGGGCCGCGCCGGCCTACTCGGCCGCCTCGTGGCCCCACTTCGTTATCTCTTCGGTCTTCGGAAGCTTCGTGCAAAAATAGGACCCCGGCGAAAGTTTCGTCCAATTCCGAGAATATTTCTTTACTAGGATTTCTGAAACCAAAAACAGCAGAAAACAGCAACGGCTCTTCGGCATCTTGTTAATAGGTTAGTTCCAGAAAATGCATAAATATGACATATAATGTGCATAAAACATGTAGGTATCATCAATAAAGTAGCATGGAACATAAGAAATTATCGATACGTTGGAGACGTATCAGCATCCCTGCTTAGTTCTGCTCGTCCCGAGCAGGTAAAACGATAACAAAGATAATTTCTGAAGTGACATGCCATCATAATCTTGATCATACTATTTGTAAACATATGTAATGAATGCAGCGATCAAAACAAAGGTAATGACATGAGTAAACAAGTGAATCATATGGCAAAGACTTTTCATGAATAGTACTTCAAGACAAGCATCAATAAGTCTTGCATAAGAGTTAACTCATAAAGCAATAAATCAAAGTAAAGGTGTTGAAGCAACACATAGGAAGATTAAGTTTCAGCGGTTGCTTTCAACTTATAACATGTATATCTCATGGATATTGTCAACATAAAGTAATATAACAAGTGCAATATGCAAGTATGTAGGAATCAATGCACAGTTCACACAAAGTGTTTGCTTCTTAAGGTGGAAGGAGATAGGTAAACTGACTCAACAATAAAAGTAAAAGAATGGTCCTTCAAAGAGGAAAGCATCGATTGCTGTATTTGTGCTAGAGCTTTTATTTTGAAAACATGAAACAATTTTGTCAACGGTAGTAATAAAGCATATGAGTTATGAAAATTATATCTTACAAGTTGCAAGCCTCATGCATAGTATACTAATAGTGCCCGCACCTCGTCCTACTTAACTTGGACTACCGGGTCTTCGCATGCCATGTTTCAACCAAGTGTCACAAAGGGGTACCTCCATGCCGCCTGTACAAAGGTCTAAGGAGAAAGCTCGCATTTTGGATTTCTCGCTTTTGATTATTCTCAACTTAGACATCCATACCGGGACAACATGGACAACAGATAATGGACTCCTCTTAAATGCATAAGCATGTAGCAACAATTATTATTCTCATATGAGATTGAGGATATATGTCCAAAACTGAAACTTCAACCATGGTTCATGGCTTTAGTTAGCGGCCCAATGTTCTTCTCTAACAATTTTGCATGCTCCAACCACTAAAATGATAGATCCTTCAGACAAGACGGACATGCATAGCAACTCACATGATATTCAACAATAGTTGATGGCGTTCCCCAGAAGCATGGTTATCGCGCAACAAGCAACTTAATAAAAGATAAAGTGCATAAGTACATATTCAATACTACGATAGTTTTTAAGGCTATTTTGTCCCATGAGCTATATATTGCAAAGGTAAATGATGGAATTTTAAAGGTAGCACTCAAGCAATTTACTTTGGAATGGCGGAGAAATACCATGTAGTAGGTAGGTATGGTGGACACAAATGGCATAGTAGTTGGCTCAAGGATTTTGGATGCATGAGAAGTATTCCCTCTCGATACAAGGTTTAGGCTAGCAAGGTTATTTGAAGCAAACTCAAGGATGAACAAGTGCAGCAAGACTCACATAAAAGACATATTGTAAACATTATAAGACTCTACACTGTCTTCCTTGTTGTTCAAAAACTCAATACTAGATATTATCTAGACCTTAGAGAAACCAAATATGCAAATCAAATTTTAGCAAGCTCTATGTATTTCTTCATTAATGGGTGCAAAGCATATGATGCAAGAGCTTAAACATGAGCACAACAATTACCAAGTATCACATTATCCAAGACATTTTAGAATTACTACATGTAGCATTTTCCAATTCCAACCATATAACAATTTAACGAAGAAGAAACTTCGCCTTGAACATTATGAGTAAAGCCTAAGGACACATGTGTCCATATGCAACAGCGGAGCGTGTCTCTCTCCCACAAAGTGAATGCTAGGATCCATCTTATTCAAACAAAAACAAAAACGAAAACAAACCGACGCTCCAAGCAAAGAATACAAGATGTGATTGAATAAAAATATAGTTTCAGGGGGAGGAACCTGATGATGTTGTCGATGAAGAAGGGGATGCCTTGGGCATCCCCAAGCTTAGACTTGAGTCTTCTTAAAATATGCAGGGGTGAACCACGGGGCATCCCCAAGCTTAGAGCTTTCACTCCTCTTGATCATAGTATATCATTCTCCTCTCTTGACCCTTGAAAACTTCCTTCACACCAAACTTCAAGCAAACTCATTAGAGGGTTAGTGCACAATTAATAATTCACTCATTCAGAGGTGACACAATCATTATTTTCACTTCTGGACATTGCATAATGCTACTGGACATTAATGGATCAAAGAAATAAATCCAACATAGCAAAAGAGGCAATGCGAAATAAAAGGCAGAATCTGTCAAAAACAGAACAGTCCGTAAAGACGAATTTAGAAATGGCACCAGACTTGCTCAAATGGAAAAACTCAAAACTAATGAAAGTTGCGTACATATCTGAGGATCACGCTCGTAAATTGGCAGATTTTTTCGAATTTTCTACAGAGAATTGTGCCCAGATTCGTGACAGACAGCAATGCTGTTTCTGCGCAGCAATCCCAAATATAACATCAACTTTGACATAGAAACTTTACTTGGCACAAAAACATGATAAGGAGAGGTTGATACAGTAGTAAACAACTTCCAAGACTCAAATATAAAACAAAGTACTGTAGTAAAAACATGGGTTGTCTCCCAAGAAGTTCTTTCTTTATAGCCATTAAGATGGGCTCAGCAGTTTTAATGATAATGCTCTCATGAGAAATAAGATTTTAAGCAAAAGAGAACATCAAGAAGCAAATTCAAAACACATTTAAGCCTAACCCACTTCCTATGAAAAGGAATCTTGTACACAAATAAATTAATGAAGAACAAAGTGACAAGCATAGAAAAGCAACACAAGTGCAATTTCAAGATTCTCAACATAAAGAGGGGAAACTTAATATTATTAAGATGCATATAACCATGTTTCCCTCTCTCATAATAACTTTCAGTAGCATCATGAACAAATTCAACAATATAACTATCACATGAAACATTCTTGTCCACATGCATAAAATTATTACTCTCCACATAAGCATAATCAATTTTATTAGTTGTAGTGGGAGCAAATTCAACAAAGTAGCTATCATTATTATTCTCATCACCATACTCATCATATATAGGAGGAATATTGTAATCATAATTAATTTTCTCCTCAATAGTAGGTGGACTTAAAATATCATATTCATCATTGCAAGCATCATATATAGGAGGTAAAGTATCATCAAAGTAAATTTTCTCCTCCATGCTTGGGGCACTAAAAATATCACAACCAGCTTCCCCAAGCTTAAATTCTTCCATAGCTTTAGCAATAATAGTGTTCAAAGAGTTCATGCTAATAACATTGCTACAACTATTTTGTAAACAAAGTTCCATGGGTTTTTTAATTTTCTCTTCAAACACATCATGTCCTAATTCAAGATATAGTTCATAAAGATCTCTAATTTTTTTGTTGTTTTCCATTAAGCCTAACTAGTGAAAATAAAAACAAGTACAGGACTAGACATGATAACAAAATAAATTAAATGCAAGTAAGTAATTTTTTTGTGTTTTTAATATAGAACAAACTAGACAGTAAATAAAGTAAAACTAGCAACTAATTTTTTCTGTTTTGTTTAGGTGCAGCAAACAAAGTAGTAAATAAAATAAAGCAAGACAAAAACAAAGTAAAGAGATTGAGAAGTGGAGACTCCCCTTGCAGCGTGTCTTGATCTCCCTGGCAACGGCGCCAGAAAAAGAGCTTGATGCGCGTAGATGTACACGTCCGTTGGGAACCCCAAGAGAAGGTATGATGCGCACGTGGCAAGTTTTCCCTCAGTATGAAACCAAGGTTTAATCGAACCAGTAGGAGCCAAGAAGCACGTTGAAGGTTGATGGTCGCGAAATGTGATGCGGCGCAACACCAGGGATTCCGGCGCCAACTAGGACCCTGCACAACACAACCAAGTACTTTGCCCCAACGAAATGAGGTTGTCAATCTCACCGGCTTGCTGTAACAAAGGATTAAACATATCGAGTGGAAGATGTTTGCAAAGAAAACAGTAAACACAATTGCAGATTGTATGCTATGTAAAGAATAGGACCGGGTCCACAGTTCACTAGAGGTGTCTCTCCCATAAGATAAAAGCATGTTGGGTGAACAAATTACAGTCGGGCAATTGACAAATAGAGAAAGGCATAACAATGCATATACATGACATGGTAAATATAGTGAGATTTAATTGGGCATTACGACAAAGTACATAGACCGCCATCCAACCGCATCTATGCCTAAAAGTCCACCTTCAGGTTATCATCCGAACCCCTTCCGTATTAAGTTGCAAAGCAACAGACAATTGCATTAAGTATGGTGCGTAATGTAATCAACAACTACATCCTTAGACATAGCATCAATGTTTTATCCCTAGTGGCAACATCACACAACCTTAGAACTTTCTGTCACTGTCCCAGGTATCAATGAAGGCATGAACCCACTATCGAGCATAAATACTCCCTCTTGGAGTTAAGAGTAAAAACTTGGCCAGAGCCTCTACTAATAACGGAGAGCATGCAAGATCATAAACAACACATGAACAATAGATTGATAATCACCATAATCATAGTACTCTCTATCCATCGGATCCCGACAAACACAACATATAGAATTACATATAGATGATCTTGATCATGTTAGGCAGCTCACAAGATCCAACAATGAAGCACAACAAGGAGAAGACGACCATCTAGCTACTGCTATGGACCCATGGTCCAGGGGTGGACTACTCACTCATCACTCCGGAGGCGACCATGGCGGTGTAGAGTCCTCCGGAGATGAATCCCCTCTCCGGCAGGGTGCCGGAGGCGATCTCGTAATCCCCCGAGATGGGATTCGCGGCGGCGCGTCTCTGTAAGGTTTTCCGTATCGTGGCTCTCGGACGGGGGTTTCGCGACGGAAGCTTTAAGTAGGCGGAGGGTCAACGCGAGGCCACACGAGGGCCCAGGCTAGGTCGGCGCGGCCAGGGCCCGGGCCGCGCGGCCTACCCTGGGCGCCTCGTGGCCCACTTCGTTATCTCTTCGGTCTTGGAAGCTTCGTGCAAAAATAGGACCCTGGGCGAAAGTTTCGTCCAATTCCGAGAATATTTCTTTACTAGGATTTCGAAACCAAAAACAAGCAGGCTCTTCGGCATCTTGTTAATAGGTTAGTTCAGAAAATGCATAAATATGACATATAATGTGCATAAAACATGTAGGTATCATCAATAAAGTAGCATGGAACATAAGAAATTATCGATACGTTGGAGACGTATCGTGCGCCACAAAATAGCTTAATTTTGTGGCGCAAGTTGCGCCACAGAAATTGTATGGGGCCCACATCCTGCCACCACCAATTATTAGTGTAGGTATTTCTGTGGCATGGCGTCTGCGCCACGAAATAACTTTACGTGGCGCACGTGCTCGGTGCGCCACGAAGTAATTGATTCTGTGGCGCACTTGCTCTGGTGCGCCACAGAATTAAGGTAACTTATATCATCTCGCCCGTGCCCTCCCCCGCCTGTTCACCCTCTCTCTCCCCTCTCCCCTCTCCTCCGATCCGCCGCGCGCCACCATGGTCGTCGCCATCGCTCGCCGCCGCCTTCCTCCGCGAGGGCTGCATGCCGCCACGGTCCTCCCATCCCGCCACCTGCAGCACAAGCTGCCGCTACGGCGAGGAGGGGCCGCCGCGAGGAGGGGCCGCCGTCGCGTGTGAGGAGCGCCGCGTCCTCCTCCTCCTCCACCGCTGCCGTCGTCGTCAACCTCCTCCTCCACCCCGTCGTCGGTGAACTCTCTCCCCTCCCCCCCTCTTCCTCTCCCGCGCGAGCACAAAGTGCTCGACGAAATGCTCGTGCTTCTAGGTTGTGCTGATGATGCTCTGGATGCATTGCTGTTGCTCTGGATGCATTGATGTTGTTGCTCTGGATGCATTGCTGCTAGTTTCTTTGATTCAGTGATGCTGCTCATGTGCAGTATCTGAATAAATTACTTTGTTGCCTGCATATGGATAGTTTCATTTGGAGTGACATGCTATATTGGCTCTATATATATCTGCTCCAAAGGTTCCATTTGGAGCCTGGATTGCTAGTGGTTAGTATATTGTTATGCTGCTAATATCACTTGCTATGCCTGTGTGGCTTACAGGATCATATGTACCTGTTGTTTGTGGAGGTTTACTGCCACTTGTTATTGATGAACCATGTGATGGTAATGATTCAATTTAATTCAATGATGTTAATTTGATTTCCATCCTTTGTTGGAAATAAATCCATGTCTGAACCTGTACAAGGTAATGAAGACTTGCTCACTTGGTATTGCTTGCCAGTTGGACATTTGGTTGGTTTTGATGCTACTGGTTCATTTAAATGCATGAAATGCTACTATGGTATGCTACTGTGGTATCCTTGTGAAGAAAATGATGGATTCTTGTGAGCTTATGGTATGCTACTATGCTACTGTGGTATCCTTGTGAAGATTTACTTGATGGATTCTTGTGAGCTTATGGTATGCTACTATGCTTATAATGCTCTGATTAGTGGGGATGCTTACTGGATCATGTGCATATAGTTCATATAGTTCCCTAAAAAGAAAGAATGCTCCCTGGCCAGATGCTTGATGTCTTGGCTCAGCCAATGATGCAAAGGCTGAGGCAAAAACTTGGATAAGAACAGATACTAAAATGTGTGATTTAAATGGAATGCTTATGATGGTATACTAAAATAGAGATATTCACATTAGGGAATCATGTAAATGAATGCCACTGTGGTATCCTTTTCTTGTTGGCTTTGATGAAAATAGAGATATCCACAGTAGGGGATCATGTAAATGAATGCCACTGTGGTATCCTTTGAAGAAAAAGGACTGTTTCGATGGTTTTAAAAGGCTAGGTGGTGCTAGGTGATTAAGTTGGCTACCAAGACTTGTCTCATCTGGTTAGCTGGGATATGCTATGTGTTGTTGCTTGTTTAGGCATATCTATCACTTACTGGATTTACTGGTTCTTGATTGGCCTCTCTTTTGCCAGCATCACTTGGTCTATACCAAGTGATGAATAATCCCTTTGGAGCATCTGCTCCATGCATGCTATGTGTGTTTGAGCATCTTGACTTATGTCACCATGGTTGCTGGTTTGGTGGTGTTTTTGTACTTGTCGATGATTAGATGGTTGGTTGATCACTCGTACACTCCGGGGTGTCGCTAGTGAGCCTGGTGTGATGGCACAAATATCAATCTCTTGTGCATCCTACCTGGCCTCACTAACCCGGGATGTTCATATTTGTTTCGACCAACAAAGTATGAGGCATTCCATTTAGTTCATACTAGCTACTTCTTAATTGCATTGGCCTTTCTTCCATTCTAGTGCCGATGATTAAATTGTTTGGTCACTTGTACACTCTGGGTGGGGCCAGCCTGGTGCGATGGCACAAATATCAATCTCTTGTGCATCCTACCTGGCCTCGCTGACCCCATCCCTGAATGTTAATATTTCTTTCGACCAACAAAGTATGAGGCATATGATATCTAGTTGAGATACCACTTGGCTCTTTCTTCCATTTTAGTGCCGATGATTAGAATGTTTGGTCACCTATACGCCGCAATATGTAGACGGGCCTCCCCGGCCGCCGTTCGTTGAACGAGTCCTTGACGAGACAACAACGCCGACATGTCTCTTCGGCGCAGAACCACGCCAGTCCCAGCCGTCTCTCTTGTGGCCGTGTCTCCTGCGCTCTGCGCTTTTCTCCATGGCCGGACCACGATTGGACTCATCGGGGGAATAATGATAATCGCCATCACCACTATCGTCGGAGTCCACAGGTGCAGAGTACTTTGCAGCAGATGCCACTTTTCTTCTCTCGCCGTCCGGTGAACGAGTTCTTGATGCAAAGGCCGTGCCGGCCTCTGGGCAGGCCGGCACGGTCTTTGCATCAAAGACTCGTTCAGCACGGCGAGGGAAGAAAAGTGGCATCTCTGCAAACTGCTATGCTCCTGTGGAGTCTGCGATAGTGTTGATGGCGATTATCATTATTCCCTGAGTCCAATCGTGGTCCGGCCATGCAGAGCGCAGGAGACGAGGCCACAAGGGAGGCGGCTGGGACTGCCGTGGTTGCGCCGGAGAGGCAGAGCGTTGTTGTGTCGTTAAGGACCCGTTCACGGAACGGCGCGGGGAAAGGGGGCCCTTCTGCAAAGTATACTGCGGTGTATACTGCAACTATGGTTTCTGACCATAGTATTTGTGTTGACCAATAATGTATGAGGCACTTATTCCATTTTGTCATTCCATTTGCTTTGAGATTTTCAAAATGCCGATGATTAAAATGTTTGGTCCCCGTACACTTGGGGGTGGCGTAAGTGAGCCTGGTAAGATAGCACAAATATCAATCTCTTGTGCATCGGACTTGGTCTCACTTACGCCATCCCCGAATGTTAATATTTGTGTTGACCAACAATGTATGAGGCATTTATTCCATTTCTCTTGTGCATCGGACTTGTTGGTCTCACTTTCTTCCATTTTCATCATAGTAGGAACTGGATATGAAGACCCCGATGCAAGCGAGCCTGGTGGGTAGAGATGAGGGAGCAAAGGAGGAACCGGATGAAGACTACTTTGTATCTCGAAATTGTGAAATTTGTATGAATTAAGAGTTGTATGCAAAACATTTGACACTTAATTGCCACTATATATGTATCTCGATCGGGCTCTAAGTAATGTGATGATGATGTCTATGTTATATCTGTGCAATGTACATGATATTTATATTATATCTGAATGTTGCTGTATATAACCTGTATCTCTGTATATTACTGTGTATAAACTGCATGTGTATAGCAGGCAGCACAAAATCGAGTATAATACAAGCAATTTCTGTGGCGCACTGAAAACCAATTCTGTGGCGCACGCTTTTCTGTGGCGCACCTAGGAACACGTGCGCCACAAAACCTTAATTCTGTGGCGCATGGAAGGTGCGCCACAGAAACCTTATTTTTGTGGCGACGTTTCTGTGGCGCACCTCCCATGCGCCACAGAATCCATTTTTGGTGCGCCACTGATGAGGCTTTTCCTACTAGTGCGAATCCCGGCGGCTCGAAGAGCTAGGACGGCCGCGCTACGGGTTGCGACGCCGGCGGGCCTCATGTACGCGGCCGGCATCGATCTGAGCCCCGGCGTCGCCGCCTCCGGCCTCGTACTTGCGGACGAGGCGCATTACCGCCTCGTTGGACCTGGTGGCCGCCGGCCATACGGCCGGATCCGTCGACGCTGGAGACGATGGCGGAGGCAGAGGAGGCGAGGAGGCCATGGCGGCGGTTGATGGAACAGGGCGATGTTGTCTATGCCAGGAGTGAATGGGGAGAGAGAAGACTGAACCGGTGAGGGGAAGTGGGGAGCGAGGACCAAGGCAACGCGGTGTCTCCCGCGCTTGTCCACGTGTGCAACCGTTGCACGCGGGCGTGCAAAATTGCACGACAACGGGCCTGGCCCGGAGAAACTGCCGATTCGGACGTTCCTCCAGGGTCTATCCCAGGAGTGCTTTGAGAACCGGTTGGACTACAACGTGAACCTCTTACAGGCAACCAAACGGACCGGTTTTTGGTAGGCCGATGCGAGCCAAAGACCTCAGAGCCTACCAAATGCGCCCCTAGTCCATCCGTGAGGTGCGACATACCGAAATAACCCAAGAAAAAAAATGCCACCGGGCTGAATAAAATCCCAGACGTTTCATACTCATATTGTCGTGGTCACCTCCTGCCGTTTGCCATGTCCACGCCACTACCTGAATAAAATTTTGTCTCCCATGCGCACGGTGGCCGTCGTTTCAACCGGCCAGGCCGGAGACAGTTACGCTGATGGTCATCGGCAACCAACTTCTTCGTCGAATTTAACCCAAAGGGAAAAGACACGCGGTGACCTAGGTAAGCTAGTACCGGAATACGATCGTCTGTTACACAAAAAAATCGTTGTCTCCTTTCTGATGCCGTCGTATAGCCCACGCAGCCCGACGTCGAGCAAAGACTCATGCACACACACATATCGTTGTCTCCCCTCCAATGCGGTCGCTTTTCGACGTTGATACGATCCCTCCAGGCTCCAGCTGTTGGAGGTCCTCGGGGCACAATCCGGATGAAAATTGCTCCAATTGGATGTATTTTTGGTATGGGGAATAACGATTTTCTAGCCGTTTTTTCCCACACGGACGCTCAGTTTTTGGCTAATCTCACTGACACGCGGGCCAGAGTGCGGAGTTTGCTCCATCCGGAGTCCCCGGCAGCACCCCGGGAAACCGAGGATGGCCTGGGGAGTCTGGACGGATTTAAACCTAAATCCGGACGAAAACGAGAAGCTGGGGCGTGACTGAACCGTTTTCGTCCATCCGGATGAAAAAAAGGATCCTGGGGGCGTTCCTAGGGAGATGGCTGGAGATGCTCTCAGAGCTCCCGCGCGCACCCCACGCACGTCCTGTCGGAATAAAACTGATGGATGGCCACAGTTAACGTCTACAGTTGGAGCCTGAGATTTTCGTACATTCAAATATGGAAGGTGAGTTCATGTTGTATACCATCGTTTGCACAAACAAATCATAACCAAAGTCACTTGACGTTAGGTCACCACACACGTACTGTGCATAAGAGCATCTCTCGCGGCGTTCCAAACCCCGGTCCATTTTGTTGTAGGGGATAAACCTAGATAATCTTAAAGGTGCAATTACCCCTACACCGCCGTCGCTAAACACCAGATACATAAAGGTACCCCCTGAAGTGTCTGCAGGCATGAAAGAGAATGCCAAGGGGAAAAAAAAAGCCCAAAAGACAAAGAGTAGCCGACTGAAATCCATTAGTGTTCCGAAGTCATGTGCAATACAAGACAAGAAAGCCGTTTCTTTTTCCCCACATGGTGCTATTTTAGATCTTTCCCTAAAATAAACTAAGATGCCCTTGCTTTTCCTCCACTCCAAAGGTATTGGTGGTCATTTAAGGCTTCGAGCCTGTAAAAGCACCCCTAGGGATCACTTGTAATCCATCTCTCATAGTATGAAGCAAGAGTTTTCTCGCGGGTGGGAGAACTACTTCTTGAGTTGATCCTCTCTAACTTTAAGTTTGAGGTCGGTTCCTCGAACAGAATCTCTCCGAATTCGGTGCCCGCGAGAGAAATCACGACAGAAGTGTGACACAGCGAGTCGTGTCACCGGGCCATCCTCCTTGAACACCCGAGGTTCGCTCAACGGGACTAAGCCTCTCATGCAAGCGTGCAAAGGTTGAACCCGGTGAACAAAAAAAATTGTGTAACTCGGGATAGTGTCCAAGTTGGTCCGACGCCCAGCAACGCGGGACACAACATTTACTTTGATGTTTCACCTTATGTTGTTTTTCACTAGAACATGGTTGAGTTGCCATACAGCGGGACTCCCATCGGTGCAAAATTGGACCCTCGATGTCAGTCCACAAAATTTTGAAGTCTGCAAGCGGCGCAGTTCCTAACTGATGCATGTGTTGTCAGCTATCCAGTTGATGCATACCTCCATCCTAGCGCAAATATCCGAAGAGGGCTGGCATACGCTGTTTTTATTTTTATTTTTGGGAAGGTTCTAGATGCATTTGGTTTTTTTTTTTGGTAAACTGATTTTTTATGATGGGCTTTAAGTTTTTGTTTTGTCACCATTTATTTCAAAAAAACATTAGAATTTTTTAAAAATGAACATTTTCAAATTCACGAATAGTTTTAGATCAGCGAGTATTTTTGCAAATCCACGAACGTTTATAAAATCCATAACATTTTTAATATCCACAACCCGTCAGTGAAAAATTAGCCCCTCAATTTGCGAACAGCCGAACACCACGTGGTCCCCAACATTTTTAAGTCTGCATGCAGCGTAATTCCTATATGACGCATGTGACGTTAAATATCCAGTTGACACTTTACACATACCCCCCACCCCCCTCCACAATGCAAATTTCCAAACTCATTAAAGTTTTAGATCAACGAACTATTTCTGCAAATCCACAAACGTTTACAAAGTCAATCCTTTTTAAAATCGAGGACATCTTTCAAATTCATCAAGGGACTGTTTGGCTCCCTTCATTTGGGGTTGGAATCGAAGAACTCATTCGTGATTCCGAGAATTATTTGTTTGGCTGCACGATATTGGTATGCGAATTCAATTGAGAATTACATGTATTTCATCCCATGCCTAACCGTAATTCCTGTTGGTACCCTGTCATTTTGATGAATTTGCCAAATGAAATGATGATTTCATTTAATTTCAACAAAATGAAATGAAATGATGATTTCATTTCATTTCAACAAAATGAAATGAAATGTTGGGTGACAAACGAGCTCTGATATTTTTAAATCAATGTTTTTTTTTCAAATTCAAGAACATTTTAATTTGTTAATATTCTTTTTTAAAAAAAATTGTTAACATTCTAGATTCATGAATTTTCATTAATTCACAAACAATTTTTTAGAAATCATGAATAATAAACAAGTAAAAAAATATTAGAGAAATTACTCCAAGGTTGCTTGTCCACGTGGGTTTGGTTGACAGGTGTCCGGCGGCACGTAGAATATCAACGTTACATTATCTGGGTTCCATAGTTTTAACCAAAACACAGCGCAGATTATGCTAACTAGTCTCACACTCTCACAATGCATGAAAACAATGTGATTATTAGCGGGACAGGTGTCCAGCGGCACGTAGAGTATCAATATCGGCTACGTTCCGGATACGTACGTACATCGGCGGCAGGTCGCAGTCGGGCAACTCAACGTCTCTACTTGGCCATGCAATGGACGCGTGCTGCATGCATGCAATACGACCTGGGGATTGGTACAATAGCAGACAAAGCTCTGTATCTGTAGTTGGTATAATCTTACGACGACTCGATGTACTCTAGTAGAGAGTGTATCGCTTACGTACGGTGATAGCTCATGCTAAACCGATACATCTCGATCAATGAAAAAAATAACAGATGTAGACAGTTAGGCCATCACCATCGATCGCGGTAAGCTACGGGTCCTTTTTACCGACAGATGGTCTGACGACTTACGGCGCTCAGGCAGCGAACAGGAGAGTGAAGGGAGCAGAGTGTGAAATTCTCAAGTGGATCCTGAGTGTGTGCGTGCGATCTTGTCGACCTGCTGCAAGTAGCAGTAGCTAGAAATCGAAATGCGACAGTCGTGCTTGGAAGGAGATACGTGTGCCTCTATGCACGTGTAACATGTAGTAGTGGCAATCTACAGACGGGAGACACGAACGTCCCATCCACCGCCTATTTGATGACATTTGCTGGACGGCAACTACAAAGACAAGGTGAATAATTAATAAAGGGCCAAGATTGACAGTAGGACGTGGAGAGTACAGCGGAGGCCTACGTGCGTATATGCTTAGAGCATGTTTAGTAGAACCCTTAAAACTGTAAAAGTTTTCTAGGATTTACAGGCCGAGATTTGCAAGTTTTGGACACATTTACAGGTTGAAAAACAGGGGCAAAGAATAGAACCCCTAAACCCAACCCGTGTAACAGAATATTCCGTTTTAGGGGTTTGAGGGTTTAGGGGTTCTATTCTTTGCCTCAACCCCAACCTCTAAACCTGTCACATATTCATCACAATATTACACAAAAACACAATGAATCATCAAACATAGTACAAAAGTAATAATCATGGATGCATGGTTTAGTAGTTTTTACATCACATAATCATCATCTTGCCCATCTCATTGGCACCATCACCAAAAAATTACACGTCGGTGCCATATGCTAGGCCACTCCACCACCATCAAACCCCACCATCATGCGAGTTGTCGACACCGCCATCGCTCATGGTAGTGTCAACTACAAAGGTAGAGGAGGACCCTCGGAACATCCTCTTCCTCTCGGCGATGTCCTCCTTGTACTCCTTCCACCATTGCAATTGCTCTTCATCCATGTCTTTCTTGCACATCATCATGTGCTCCTTCTCTTCCACCATGAGTTCTTTCCATACCTTTGCTTCTTTCACCTTGAGCATCCTCTCCTCCAAGTCGGCCTTGCGGGCTGCCTCCTCACGCTTTGCTTCAATGTGTGCAAGCTTGACCACCTTCTTTTGCTCGGTGATGAGAAGCTTTGTCTCCAACGTCTTGGTTGCCAAAGCCTCTCTTGCCTTCATCATATGATCCATCTTCTCCCTTAGGCTAGCCGCGGCGAACACCTCCGCGGCGGCCATTTCGTCGAACACCTCCGCGGCGGCCGGGGCGGGCGGCACGGCGGCGGCCACTGGCAGCTTCGCCGGGGCCCTCCTCTTGGCCACGGCCTTCCTCGGCGCCGGGGAGGAAGCCGCCTTGGCCTTGGCAGCACGAGGACCACCGGAGGACACCTTCGTCCGTGCCCGGGGAGGTGCGGGTGGTGCGGCCGGTGCGGGGGCGACGGGAGCGACGGCCGGTGCGGGGCGACGCCGGCACGAGGTGATGCCCCGCCGCCGCTTCGCGCCGACGTGGGTCGCAGCGACCACGGCGCGCGTGCGGGTGGGCGGCCGTGCGGGGGGCGGGAGCAGGCGCGGGCCGGGCGGGCGGCGGGCCAGGCGGGAGCGACGGGCGGCGGGCGGGCGCGGGCGGCCGGGCGGGCGGGAGCGGCCGGTGCGGCGGGCGGGGCGACGGGCGGCGGTGGCGGGTGGGTGGGATTGGGAAATTTCCCTCCCGCCCGAAATGCAGTTTAGAGGGTCAACCCCTCTCCAACCCGTTTTTGTACAGGCCAAGAATAGATTCCCAGGTCGGACCTGGGAAATTTTTTACAGTTTTACAGTTTTAGGGGCTCTAGTCTTTGCGATTTTTTCGTCAAAAACTGTAAAAAAGCGGTTATTTTTACAGATTTAGGGGTTTAGGGGCTCTACTAGACATGCTCTTAAGGGTACTATGACATGGCCTGGCCCCTAACTAAAACAAAAGGGTCACGCAATCAACTGCTTCTTTTTTCTTGGTTGAAAAGAGGTCACGCCATCAACAATCAATCAAACCCTTGAGAGAACAAAACAAAACCAAAGGGCTGCTGCTGGGATTAAAGAAAGGTACTGTATCAGCCGTAGGACAAGTTAGCTGTATACGGCTCGTACTTGGCCTCTTATGTTAACCCCGGAACAAGTTGTCTGGTCACTGTGCGAGCCGGACCAATGGAACCTGGGTGCGCGCAGCCGTTTACGAAAAGTTCACAAAAATGTTAGCATCCATCAGAGCACCTCCAGTCGCGGTCCCCCAAATCCGCACACAAGAAATGGAGAAAAGCGTTCTCCAGTTGCGTTTCTAAAGCTAAATAGCATCATATTTTATGTTCCGTGTTTTTGGTATAGACTCTGTGTATAGAGTCTCTACCGGGGACGTTGGACACAAAAACAGCACCCACATGCATGCAACTCCTAGTCCCCACATATCATTCTATTTTCCCACACTTTTCTCAGCTACTTTTTTCACACTTTCTCTCACCTACTTTCCCACATGGGGTGGTCCCCTATATTAAAATGCATGCATACGGACGCTATTTGAGGGACACGGCTGGGAATGGCCACCTTTTTTTATAGATTTTTGGTCTCTTTTGTCCGACACGGCCTCCAAACATGCCCCAAATCGTCGTGCCGGACATTTTTTGAGGAACGCGACTAGAGATGCTCTCAGATTGCATGGCTGCGAGGCGATGTACCTCGGCAAAAGTACTTAGATGCCGAGGTACAATAAGATGAAGAGAGGAATGAGGTGATGAAACTAGTTTAAAAGATGAAGGGAAATTGAGAGGGGACACCATAGTACTTGCTTGATCCATTCCTGTGCTCCCCCATCAACAGTTGTCGGGCTGTGGTTTTAGAGCATCTCCAGCCGCGTCCTCCAAAACGTTCCCAAATGGTGCCGGATCGAGCGTTTGGAAGACGTATTTTGTTCGTGCCGCGTTTGGGGAACGTCGCTCCCCAGCCGCGTCCCCCAAACACCGCCCCCAAACTTTTTTAAACACTAAAATGCTCTTTTTTTTTATTTCTTTCCATTTTTATTTCAATAGGGAGAAGGAACATTCCACAAACTAATATATAATTGGGAACATAGTTTACACAAACTAAGACATATTTGGAACATGGTTTCCACAAACTAATACATAGTTAAAACATTAAAAAGTAAGGAAATCGTTATAGTGTTGGCACCGCAGATTTCGTAGGTTCGCTGCCAAGAAAGAACACTCCCATGCACTCATAGTCACCCAAACTGGAAAATCCAGCTGGTGATTATAGTCATGTTGGTCCTTTCGAGGAAGAACATCTAGAAATCTTCGTGACTATTTTCGCTGCGAAGAAAGAACAATCGGCGTGTTCAATCGTCCTCCTCATCGTCGTCGCTGTGGTAGTGCCGGCGGCAGCGCGTGTCGTCGAACACCTTGACGCTCATATCTGCATCGCCTAGGTAGGAGAATGTGAGCACGCAGCCGGCTTCGAGGTCGTGGTAGCTCGCGAACTTCTCCCAACCGGTGTGGAGGTACATCTTGCTGCGCCCGTCGAAGAGCACGTCCACCGGCCACCGGCAGCAGTCGCAACCAGCCTCCCGCAGATGCAGTACGGCCGGCTCGTTGCCAGCGACGAACTCGGCGAACTTGTCCGACAGCCTCTGGATGCCGAGTGGGTCACCCTTGAGGACGACGACGAACTCGAACAATACTTGATGCTCTTCCTGCAGGTCCGACGATGAAGACGACGACATCGCAAGTGACGGCAACCGTGCAGATCTGCCGCAGCCACGACCACGACCATGACCGCGACCTCGGTCTCGGCCTTTGCCTCTACCAGCTATGGCGTCAACTCTTAAGATGGTGGCGGCTAGGGTTGGGGAGAGAGGCGCTAGGGTTTGTGTGTGAGGGACGATGCGAGAGCGTCCCCTTTTATAGGCCATAGGGAGGCGGGGAAGCGCTGGCGCTCATTGACACCAGCACGGAGAGCTAGGCGCGACGAGACGCTTCGCTGCGCCTCTGCGGGAACTGCATCGTCGCTGCGCGCTAATAACTTCTGTCGCGAGGTAGGCGACGGTTAGGGTAAACTTGAATTTGTCGCTGACGTGTCGAGCCCACGGCTCCTCGCCTCGCATTTCGTTGTATCCGGTGTGCTCGCAACGTTCCCTGTGAAGCGGGGACGGGCTTGTGGCGTCGGATACCGTATTGGGTCGCGTCGGACGGAAGAACTCTTTGGGGCGTGCGGCTAGGAACAAAATTTTATCTGACGCGCCTAAAATCCCTTTGGATCCGCTTTGAAGAGACGACTGGAGATGGTGTTAGGGATCCATCCAGGTAGGCATGGACCGCATGGTTACGCAGAGCTAAGCTAGCTCACGGAAAGAGCTGGACATTCTCTACCTAGGCTGAGTCGGCTTAGCTATGCTCTTCCTCCACCGATCATTTCCCTTTCCTCTTAGGACGACGACTTCCATCCACATAATTAAAGAACAAGAAAAATGCAGTTTGATCGGCAGTTGCATGGAGACGGCTTATTATACGTACTGTACATCGCTCTTTTTGAAATCAGAAAAAACATTAGAAACGGCAGAGATGTATCCAACAAAATGCAAAATGAGATCTTATTAACACCCGGATAGCTAACTGTATGGGATGATGTAGATGGTAATAGGAAAATTCATTTAACCAACTTGCCAGCTTTGTGTATGAAAAAAGAGTTCGGTGGTCTTGGAATACCTAGCTTACATGATTTGAATATCTGTCTAGTAGGATCCTGGATTGAACAATACATACTAGGTGAATGTAATCTCTGAAAAAGAGTGATAAATGCTAAATATAATACAAAAAAAAACCTAATATCATGTGTTGCCAGGATCAAAACCCCTCTGTCGGAACCAATGTAGGCATCTAGGGCTGTAAAATTTATTATGAATGGATAATAGGTAGTGGTATGTCAGTGCGGTTTTAGGAGGACACTTGGTTTGGTAATGCTGCCCCTTTACCAAACAATTTTGGAATATTTACTTTGTGGTGAATCAACATATGAAAACTGTTGCTCATCTTTAGGATGGACATCAATTAAAGATGAGCAACAGTTTGCATCTGGGGTTGTAACCTTATTTTTTGTGGGTCAGACCTTTATCTTTGTGGTAACACAATCTAGGTCCAGTCTAGTGGGTGAGTGGGTCAAACCTAGGGATGTAAACGGATAGAATAATTTCCGCACCGAAATCGGTGCCGAATCCGTTTTAAGGTATCCATATTCGATTTTGAAGAATCCGACGGATAAGGATATCCAATTCCGAAGTGGTGCTCTGGATACGGTGTAGGATATGGTATAGCAAATAGCATGCGGATATGGATTATCCAAAATTTAATTAGGATAATCAGAAGGTTTTAAACCGGATAATCTAATTTTTTTGTCAAAATTCAAGGCCAACCTTGGAAAGTTAGTAATTATTGAGTTACCAAATTAGCTCTAAGTTTCTATCAATGCTTGATTTTTAGCGTATTATGTCTCTTTTTTCTTAACTACACAAGCCTAAAAATTTAAATCTCTCTCAAAGATTTGCAATGACTATAACTATCTACCGATGAGAGCATAAATCCTACTATTTTTGTTTCCGGTTCGAACCCGCAGTCCGAAATATCCGCATTCGAATCAAAAACCAATTAATATCCGCTCCGATCCGAATCCAAGAAAAATATATAGTAAAAATATAGTATGAGCAAAATCCGATCTGATCCGATCCGTTTCAACCCCTAGTCGAACCGGATCCATTGCATCTTGAGCGGCAGGTCAAATGTGGCAGGAGAGCGCGGGCCGCACTACAGTCTACTGCATATGTCACTCAGCTCCCACGTGGTGCATGCAACGAATTTCGGACTACTGCAACAACGTCCTCTCCTCCGGAAACATAGGATGTTCTTGTGTTGCACTTCCGAGAGGGGCCTAGCAGAGTATCTAGAAGCTAGAGCCCTCTACCTTTACACGTTTAGCCAACTATATACAGAAAATCAGCATCTTCGAATGTTACCTTTTCTTTTGCACAAGGTTTTGGTAATGGTAGTTGGGCGCGGGCCACGAATGGGCAAGGAGGGGTGCTGGGTCAAGCAGCTGTGCTAGACCTTTTTTTCTACACTGAAGCTGTGCTAGACATTTTCTCATTGTTGGTACTGCAATAGAGCTGCTGCACAAGAATAGTTAGGATGATAGATACTCTGAAGAAAGAGAGCAACCAGGATGATTGCCGCAGCCTTTTAATCATGGCGGCATATACATTTGGGGCGTGTAACAGATTGCGACGCGTCTCTCTGTGGACACGTCTGCTTCTTTTTTAGCAGCTTATAAAGCATGTTTTTCCCATGCAACCACAATAGCAAATAGTTCAGACAGTTAAGCATAGCTTCGCTCATCCTAATTTGACGACATGTATGTCCCTTAAAAACAGGTTTGATTTTAATTGTCGGCGATATACCCGTTGATAGCGAGCTACATTGCTGACTTAGTCATCCATTAAAACTCTTGTTTTCATGGATGAGTTTCCTAAGTACTACGTAGACATTTTGGTCTAAACGAACGATAAGTATTTAGAGCCAGAAAGAGTATACTTCGTCTAGTTAGGCGTATACTTCGTCTAGTTGGGCAGGGGACATCGCACACGTTGCTCTAACCAACATTTCGCCATTTCTAGAACCGTTTGAGGTGTCAAACACGAATGATGCTCCAAACTCCAGAGCACATGGCCGACTTCCACGACGCGTTACCGTGCACTAGGAGCCATCCGTCCATGGACGTACCACGTGAGGAACTCGATGACTGAGCAGAACATCACCCACAACAAGTTAGAAAGAAGGGAGATGAGATGGGGAAACGAAGAGGGAAAAGGAAGATTCTTTCTACCAACCTGTCTCCTCTCCACACATAGAGCTTGTGGTAAGAGCATCTCCACCGGAGCCTACGATAGCGGCCCCGATAGTTATTCGGGGGTTGGCGTTGTTTTTGGACTCACACCAACGTATCCTAAAAAGTGTCAGCACGATTTCAAGCCCAATAGAAGTGCCCGCAACCCCGTGTCGGCCCCTTCGCAAAGGGCGCTAATCGGGAACGCTGGCGCCAAATGCCACAGGGGATTTAGCGGATGGGGCCGCCTTGGGCAGTGACAGGAGGCGACTAGTCGCATTAAAAACAACACGTACTGGATGGTCGTCGGCGTCAATTGCATCGCTCGGGAACCGAGACAATGACGAGGAGGTGCCTGGCCACGCGGCATTCACCCACCTTCTCCACGCGCCTTGAATGCACGTCCGCCGCCACCCTTTAAAACCCCACCAACGCGCTGCTTTTCTCCCCCGTCGTCTAGGCGCCGCCACAAAGCTCTCAGACGCCGCACGACACTCCCACCACCACAAACACCTCGCCATGGCGCACAATGCCGAGGCCGGCGACAGACGCAGCGCACTCCGGTCACTGCAGCTGACGGCCGACGTCCTCTATTGGCAGCGCATTCCGATGCCGCTGCAATTCAAATTGCCGCACAGGTGGCATCTCTCCAACGCCGGCTACGCCGTTCCACCGCCGCCACCTAGACCGGAGACGCCGAGCGGCGGCCGGCCGGCCGCACATGCCACTGGTGGAGCGAAGCTAGCCAGCGAACGCGCAGAACAGCCCGGCGTAGTCACGACGCATCCAAGACTAGCGCGACCTCGAGCTCGCGTGCTCGGCCGACCAGGATGCCTGCCGCTGCAATGGCGTTGGCCGGCAGGCCTGGTGGCAAGGACGTGACGTCGACGCGACGCTCGCGGAGTATGGCTTCAAGCCGTGCATCCACGACGTCGACCGTGTTGACGTGCCCCTCTTCTACCTGCAGGTGCAATCCATGGCGCCGGAGCCGCCGCCGCTACGGAGGTCATCGGCAAGGACGACATAATCGGGCAACTGGCGCACCGGCTCGTCGACCGCTAGAGGCCACACGTGCCTCCTTCGGGCGACATCATCATCCACGACGGCGTGCGGCGCACCGCTTCGGCTCTAGCTTGGAGGATGCTTAGACGCTTCAACGCCGCCGCCCCAAGGAGGAGGATGCTGCGGAATCGCCACCGCCTCCGCTAGTGAATTTAAGAAATGGTGGGAGATGGAGGCGGAGGCGGCTTTCCGGGGTGGCGATGACCCGGAGGACTTCCCGGGGAAGCACCTCATCGTCGGCTGCTCCGTCAACGAGGAGTACCGCCGGATCATGCTCGAGCCGCGGCATGTGGCGGTGTGGTCCGCCATGGACCACGGAGAGAACTTCGTCGACCTCGCCGGTCCTTCGAGCCGCCGGCGCCATAGGAGGAGGAGGACGACTGGTCCTTCAACTTCTCTGATGAGGACGGTGACAGCGACTGCGACGACACGGAGAACCTTGACTTCAGCACCTACCGGGGTGACAAGGTATTAACTTGTCAATGCCTACGGATTGTAGACTAGGGTTTAGTTGGATGTAGAGGGCAAGTAGATCTCGAAGGTTTCAGCCGAAAAGTACTCGACGAATATGAAACTAGGGTTATGTTGACAGTAAATTCGATCCATTCTTTGTCCCTCGACTCCCCTTATATAGGAGGTGGAGCCGAGTTTCGTAATACACAAGTTTACAGAGTCCGAGAGGGTTTCTAACCCGTCCAAGATTACAAGTATCCTTTCCTAATACAACTCTAGCTTTCCTTGATAATATCTTGGGCTTCCGAATCTTCTTATCCTTCGGGTCGTGGGCCTTCAAACCCCGGGTACCATCTTGGCAGGCCCATTGGGGATGCCTATGTCGATAGCCCCGAGATTTTGCTTGAATCGCAGAATCAGGGAAAATCTCCAACTTTATATTCGTTCAATACATCTGCCAAATTTACCACATATCTTTTAAATATGCAATTCTATATTGTACAGGGATAACGGTAGTTGGGGCTAGTTCATCTGACGGATCAGGTACTAGTTAACTGCTCTAGTGGTAATCCGCAAAAACCTACTTCAAGATCACGTCCCTGGACATGATCTCGGGATACTGGTGTAAACTTCGACAGGTGCCGCTTAAGGTCTTACCATTCTGTCAAGTCGCAGTCATATTTTATCGGGTACCTAACGCGTCCGTTAGGATTTTTCTTCGTATCTGTTGATACGGAAAAAAGTAGCAAACCGACGTCACAGACGGCGCTATGCCACTCAGAACGGATCTGGGGTCTTACCTTCGCAATGTTTTGCGGCATTCAAAGTTTATTCGCTACTTTGGCGCTCTGAGAATACATTGTCGAGTGCTTTTTCGGCTGCTGGAATAGCACATTTTATTGAGTCAAAGTATGACTTATTTTGCCTTCCCGATGGGAGTATATGTAGAGTTATTTGTATAACTCGAAATATACTCACTTCTTATTCTTTCTTCTTTCGCTCTCTTTTTTTTTTATAATTTCATCGGGCACGCGAACAGCGTTCCGATGGGAGTAGCCCCCGAGGCTACAACCAAGGACTTGTACTTGGTTGTAGGCTCAACACTTTATTGCCTTATGTCAATATATTTTCATTCTGTCTTTAACTTTTCATATTTATCGGGTGCGCGACCAGCGCTCCCGATGGGAGTAGCCCCGAGGCTATGAACAAATGCTTGTATTTGGTCATAGGCTCTCGACATTTCTATTTTGTCATACTCGAATTTTTCTTTTTTCCAAAGTAGCCCCCGAGCATTTGGGCAAAAACTTGTATTTGTTCAAGAAGCTCCCAAAGCAATCTTCTGCTGTCGCCATTTTTATAAACTGTCGTCTCCGAGATTTTATTTTACCAAGGTGACATCATTGCTGACGATAGCCACGATCAGTATATCAGGAAATCGTGAGAACCTCTCTCTCTCTGGCTTGTAGGCCCAAATTTCGCACCAGTTTGACACGTCACGCAAGTGGGGGACACACGTCCTCCGCTTTTCCTGGCGCACGTACTGTAGTTGCTGCACTTTCCCGTTTATATGAAATTACCGTTTTACCCCTTGTCCACGTGTACACCATCTGTCCCGCAATCTTTCAATCCAACGGCGTGACGGTTCACCGCACCTCTATATAAGGGCGTCGTCTTCCTCCTCCAGTCCTTTCGCTTGCGCCGCTCCTCTGCTCTCCTCTGTCAAAATTCTCCCTTGCGCTTCAAAGCTCCTGAGCTCAACCATACTCTCACCTTACTCCGGCGCCATTGTTGATGCCTCCGCGCAGACTCACCAGGCACAGCACGCCTGAATCGAAGATGGCAACCGAGGATCTGGGGAACACGGAGTGGGAGAGATCCAAAATCTCCCCTCAAGACATCAACCTGCTGATGAAACTGGGGATCAGCAAGAAGCAGGATGCGCTTTGCTTCCCCAGCGAAGAAAGTTATCCAACTCCTCCAATGGAGTACCGGTTTAGTTTTGTCGACCACCTCATCCGCGTTCTTTCCGCCCCCATCCACGATTTCTTACGGGGGTTGCTTTTCATGTACGGACTACAACTTCACCACCTTACTCCCAATTCCATCCTCCATATCTCCATCTTTATCACACTTTGCGAAGCTTTCCTTGGAGTCCAGCCTAACTGGGCTCTATGGAAACGCATTTTCTTTTGTCGCCGTAATGGCTCTGCCAATGTTTCTTATAACATTGGTGGCGTTGTTATCTGCGTCCGCCCCGACGTTGAGTACTTTGATGTCAAATTCCCTGACTCAGTACAAGGGTGGCGCAAAAAGTGGTTGTACATTCATGAGGAGAATCATGGCTCTGTTGAAGACAACATCCCTCCTTTTGATGGTACCGAGAAAATTTGTCGCCGTTGTTCCTGGGACGCAGAGGCTACCGACGAAGAAAAAACGGCGACAGAAGCCTTGATGACGTGCATCCATCAGCTCCAAAACACCCGAGGACAAGAATTGTCGGGTGTCCAAATCACGGCGTACTTCCTTAGGATCAGGGTGCAGCCTCTGCAAGCCCGAAAAATCCCCTTTGGATGTATGCTGGCAACGAAGATGTAGATCGCTTGTCGACAGATTTATCGGTCAAGGACTTAGAGAAACTTGTCCGAAAGATCTCGTCGCTGAACAAGAAAGACACCGTTCCTTCAACTTGCCGCGTGACGCCATTCAGCGCCACCAACGCACTCCCTCAGGTGATATATTTTTGTCATATGTTTATTTATGGACTCCTTCTTTTTCCCCTTTGGTACTGCTAGTTCTTGGACTGCTATTACTGATATGAATCTATGTCGACATATTTCTATTTTGTGCAGAACCATGACACTACATCACCTCTTCCTCCCCTTCCTGAAGGTGGAGATGTCGAAGAAAGGGCCGTTGTCACCGACGACAACCAAGGCACCTCACGTCCTGCCAGTGAAGTCGCGGGTTCACACAAATCCGCGGCTTCGCTTGAAAAAGAAGCTGAGTCTGAGGCCACTGCCTCGACAAACTCTTCTCTTCCAGTTGCTTCTCCAAAGAACAAAAGGAAGAGGGACGAAGTTGTCGACTCAGACACCTCCGAAGCCGGTGCTACACATGCCGAAAAATCTGCACCTGATGCTGGAAAAAGGGCCTTTGACCCTTACGAGGCTGCTCTCGTCAGCTCGTGAGTTTTTTGATGCACTATACTTGTTTGTTTTCGACAATTCTCGCTTTTGTTTCTTATCCTTGTCACTTTATTTTTTTAGTGGCGACGAAGCTGAGGATACACCTATTGACGCGACTGCTCGAACGAGCACGTCCCGAACTTTAGTTGTTTCTAAATCTCGACCTGATGGGGACGAAACTTCGCCTCCCCAACAGGACACCGAGCATCCGCCACCAATTGAGAGCCCCCGAGCCTCTTCTCCAAAGAGAGCGAGGGTCGAGCTGTCCAAGGAACCTATCCAATTCCCTGGTAGCTCTTCGACACCTTCATTGGATGATGTAAGTTCCAAATCTGTCAATACTTCCGTCTCCCCTTTGTTTTTTGCTAAGTGTTGTCGAATTTATACTTGCTATATTGACTTCTTTTTCTCCCTTGGTTGTTTCTTCAGCCTTTGATGAAGGAGTTCATTCGTCTTGGTACCCAGTTTGTCGGGTACCGTGACTATTCCAAGAAGCTGGAAGGTACTACCTTTATTTTCCTCATCTGTTGCATGTGTACCATTATTTTGTCATAATTTTTGACTGTCGTTTATTTTTCCAGGAGATCTTGCGGAGGCCAACAAGCGTCCTGATGCTCTTGCTACCAAGTTAAAGCAAAGCGAAAAGGCACGCAAGAAAGCTGAAGAGGATGCCAAGAAGGCTAAGGAAGATGCCGGCATTGTCGAAGAACTCCGAAAAAGACTTCATGACGCAGAAACTTCCCTGAGTGAGAACATAACTCAACAATCTGCTCGTGAGCAAGAAATCCTTACTCGCTTGGATTCACAATGTCGACATTTTGTTAGTACGTGCTCAAATCCTTGCTTTTTCCCTGTGTCGTTTTTTGTTCCCTTTTTCCTTTTACCAACTCTTTTTCGCTCTATTCAGGGAGAACCGGTCAAGAATATGAGCTGGAAGGTCCCGAAGGTGACCAGCTCCTTGACACGCTTTCTCTTCTTGAGATCCATGCTGATGAGGCCCGCGATGGCCTTACTGAAGCGAAGATTGGCCTGTCGCGGCTTTTTCCATACTTTTTCAAGAAGAAGGAAGTGCCCGCGACTTTTGTCGCTCTCGCCAAGTGCTTCAGCTCTCAGGAAAACCTTGGACTCCAACTTCGCCAAGAGGGGCTGAAGGTTGGTGTTGAAGGTACAATTGATCTGGTTGCCGACAGCCAGCAAGACGTCGACTGGGCAAAAGTTGGCGATACAGAGGAAATGGAGACAAAGAAGTGGCAGGCACTGATTAAGGCTGCCAAGCCCAACTCGAAGAAGATCCTTGCCTATCTTGGATATCAACCAGCTCCTGCCCCCAGTTCTTCGAAGCCGGAGGTCAAGTAGACCGCCTTGCCTTCTCTTTTAGTTTTCTCTCTTTTGGCACTGTCGCCGTAGTAATTGTAGTGACAACTGCTTCAGTAGTTCGTTAGGAACCCTTCTTTTGTAATAGCCATGTATATACTTTGAGAATCAATGGAAATCTATCCTTGCTTGATGATTGATGTCGAAATTTTTGTTTTCAGTTGATTTTTGACAACTATACTTCAACTCCTCGTCCTTCCGAAGTTTTTCCTTCTTCATCCCGCTTGAAGAAAACACCTGTTGCTGCCGAAGTTATTGAAAATTCGTCGAGTAAAGGTTCAGTACCAGATTTGGAGGAACTTTGCCAAGAACTCCAATCCACGAAGAAGCAATCACTTGTACTAATGGAGCAATCTCGAAAATCTTCCGAGAGGGAAAAAATTGCACTTCGACAAGCTCAAGATGCCATAGCTGAAAAGGAAACTGCAGTTGCTGAGGCTGCTGCAGCTTCTGCTCGAGAGAATTTTATGCTTCAGCTACTGACAGATGCTAGTTTGGATATGACAGGTGTGCCTCAATAACGCAGCCTTTTTTTTTCTTTTTCCTCTTGCTTGTCTCCTCTATTTCTGCTGATTCTTTCAAAATAGGTTCTTTCTTGGACGCTGCCGCCGAAGATGAGCGTGTTGAAGCTCGATCCAATGCGCTTCTCAGACTTGCGCAGGAACATGGTTCTAATTTTTGGGGCACACCTGAACGTACCCGCCGGATCGTCAGATTTCAAGATCGTGCGCTTCAAGTCCGCGAATTTCTCGACTTCTGTACGAGGACTTTGTCTCTGGTCTACGACACCATGTTTCCGCGTAATAAAATGCCAGAAACCCTTCCTGCGCTGATGGAAAAATTTCGGGATGCTCCTCGAATCCATGGCTTTGTGCGAGCCCAATTAGCTGTTGGCGCACGGTTTGCTATGATCATGATAAAAATCTGCTGCCCGAAGTTAGACATGAGTCAAATTGTTCCGAAGTGTCTGGCTAAGATGAAGAAAAGGAAAAGGAACTTCGGCAAGTATGATGATGTTGTAACTCCTGTTGCTGAGGACATGATGGATGAACTTCTTCGGATGGACGCCGAATTCTTCGTGAAGGGTAGTTATGCGGAACATAGCACTCGTGCTGTAAATAATGAACGGTTGACCATAGATAATATATTGGGCAACAATTGAAAAGTTACTTCTTGTATCCTGTATGTTGTAAACATAATCTATATTGTAAAGTTATTGGATTCGTTATTTTTTCATTGCCAAGCCCCAGGGCGTTTTGTTGGCAATGCTTTCTTTTTATAATGCGAGGTTGACCCAAAGCAAAATAAAGTATATTGAGTGCTATTTTGCAGGTGTTAGCCCTTGAGCTTTATGTCGATAACTATTTTGCACCACTGTTTTATTTTTGCGAGGTGTTTTGCACCAAGGCGAGATATTTTGCATGTTGTATTCATCGATATTATATATATATATATATTGTATCTTCTGGGTATAAGCCCCCGAGCCTGTCGAAAAGATATCCGATTCAACTATCTTTATTATATTGCAGCACCGCGAGCCCGCCTCATTAAAAACCTTTTCCGGCCCCACTCGGTGCCCCGAAAAAGGAAAAGAGTGCGTCTGAAAACTCGCGGGCGTTTCAGTACATTGTATGTTTACAAGGAGAGCTATATTTCGGTGCTAGGCGTAGAAACGCCTTAGCTGCGCTACGTTCCAGGGGTTTTTCTCGGGAACCCCTGTCTTCTTATCTTTGATCCTATATGCTCCTCCTTCGATTACTTCTGTGACGATGTAAGGGCCAAGCCATGGCGACTCGAGTTTTTCAGTACGATCTTGATTGAGTCACAGAACTAAGTCTCCAACCTGAAAGGACCTTGGTCGCAAACGTTGACTGTGGTAATTTTTCAGGTCTTGCTGATATTTAGTGACCCTTGACAGTACTTCGTCTCGAGCTTCGTCAAGTGCGTCAACGTAGTCTTCCAATGCTCTCCTGGAAGCTTCTTCACTGTATTCTGTGACTCTCGGAGAGTCGTGCTCTATTTCTATCGGCAGCACTGCCTCTGCCCCATGGACCAGGAAAACGGAGTCTCTTGTGTCGCGTATTTGGTGTTGTTCGGATGCTCCATAACACGCTCGGCAGCTCTTCTGGCCAAGTGTGTCGAGCTTTTTCCAGTGGCCCTAACAAACGCTTCTTGATGCCATTGCAGATGATACCATTGGCTTTCTCGACTTGGCCATTGGTTTGAGAATGCGCGACTGACGCGAAGTGCAATTTGATGCCCACCTCTGCACAATACGCCTTGAATTCCTTGGATGTGAAGTTACTGCCATTGTCCGTGACAATGCTATGAGGTACTCCAAATCGAAAAACAATGCTCTTCACGAATTTTATGGCTGACGCTGCGTCTGGTGAATTTATCGGCTTCGCTTCTATCCACTTGGTAAATTTGTCGACAGCGACGAGCATATACTCGTATCCTCCTAGCGAGGCTTTGTGTAACTTTCCCACCATGTCGAGACCCCATTGAGCGAAGGGCCAAGATAAGGGTATTGGCATTAGTTCCGCTGCCGGAGAGTGAGGCTTTGCGGCGAATCTCTAGCACGCATCACAAGTTCGCACTATCTCCTTCGCGTCCTCAATTGCTGTTAACCAGTAAAATCCAGCTCGAAAAACCTTGGCCGCGATAGCTCGGCTACTTGTGTGATGACCGCATACTCCTTCGTGTACTTCCTTCAGAATTACTCTTCCTTCTTCGGGTGTGCGCACCTCTGTAGCACACCCGAAATACTTCGCTTATACAACTCCCCTTTGACCACGGGAAAAGCTTTAGAACGTCTAATTATCCGCCTTGCTTCAACTGGATCTTCGGGTATTGTTTTCCTAAGGATGTATGATATGTACGCTTGCATCCATGGAATTTGCACCATCATGACTAGCTCCTGTTCCTCTTCTTCTTCCGTGATTCTTTTGCAACACCCGAGGGTTTTTCATCCTTCTCCTTCTTTTTTGGTTTCATCGGCTTGGTGGATCTCTCGCTTATTTCTTCCCAAAACACGCCTGGAGGAATCGCCAGACATTGCGACCCGATATTTGCAAGAACATCGGCTTCATCATTGCTCAATCTGCTGATGTGATTTACCTTGCATCCATCAAACAGCTTTTCTAGCTCATTATACATCTCCTTGTATGCTATCATACTCTCGTTGACTGCATCACATTGATTCATAACCTGCTGTGCCACCAATTGTGAGTCGCCAAAGATTTTCAGTCGGGTTGCACCACAAGCTTTCGCCATCTTCATCCCGTGTATGAGAGCTTCATATTCTGCTTCATTGTTAGACGCGTTTGGGAACGTCATCCGTAAGACATACTTCAATTTGTCGCCTTCAGGTGATATTAATATCACGCCTGCTCCAGCATCCTCTAACCTTTTGGACCCATCAAAGTTCATAGTCCAGGTTCTCGATAAATCTGGAGGTCCCGTATTTTGTAGTTCCATCCACTTTGCGATGAAGTCTGGTAAGATTTGCGACTTTATTGCTTTTCTTTTTTCATACGTGATGTCCCGAAAAGCTCTATTCCCCAAAGGGAGAGACGACCCGTAGCTTCCGGGTTGTTTAATATATTTGATAGAGGAGCCTCATTGACCACTATTATCGGGTGCGCCGAAAAATAGTGTCGCAGTTTTCTTCTGTTGTAAAACTCCATACGCCAGCTTCTGGTATTGCGGGTACCGCTATTTTGAAGCGATAGTACTTCACGATGAAATATATCGGCCTCTGTACTCCATGGAGTTTTCCTTCTTCCTCCCTTTCGACTACGAGCCGTGCTGACCACCTGAGGTGTGGCTGCGATGTATAACAGGAGAGGTTCTTTATCGTTAGGCGCCACCAAGATTGGTGGTGTCGAAATTGTGCGCTTGAGATTCTCGAAAGCTCGATCTGCTTGTTCGTTCCATTGAAATGTCTCTCCTTGTTTGATCAATGCATAGAACGGCAGTGCCTTTTCTCCTAGCCTGGCGACGAATGCTTAAAGCTGCGACTCGCCCGTCAAGCTTTGTATTTCTTTCAATTTTGTCGGCTTTCTCATTGTTACGATGGCCTGAATTTTCTCCGGATTGGCCTCGATCCCTCTTGCTGATACTAGGAACCCGAGAAGTTCTCCCGAGCGCCAAAGGAGCACTTTGTCGGGTTCAACTTAAGGCAGAATTTGTCGAGGTTGTCAAAGGTTTCTTTCAAATCCTCGATCAGCGTTGTCCCCTTTTTTGATGTTATGACGACATCGTCAATGTAGACTTGTACATTTTTTCCAATCTATGTTGCAAGGCACTTCTGCATCATCCGCTGATATGTTGCTCCCGCGTTTTTCAGACCAAAGGGCATTGTTCTATAGCAGAACACGCCGTAAGGTGTTATGAACGTTGTCTTGGCTTCGTCATCTTCTTTTAATCTGATTTGGTTATAACCAGAGTACGCGTCCAAGAAGGAAAGACGCTCGCATCCTGCCGTGGAGTCGATGATTTGATCGATCCTTGGGAGGGAAAGTGATCCTTTGGACAGTGTTTATTGAGGCACGTAAAGTCGACACATGCGAAGGACTTTCGTGTTTTTCTTCGGCACCATCAGGTTAGCTACCCACGTGGCTTCTGTAGATATCTCTTTAATAAAACCAGCATCTTTGAGTCGATCGATTTCTGACAGCATAGCTTTGCGGTTTGGTTCCGAAAAACGCGTTGTTTGATTGGTCTCGCAATAGGATCCAAGTTTAGGTGGTGCTCGGCAAGTTCCCGGGTACTCCTGGCATGTCAGCTGGACACCATGCGAAGATTTTCCAGTGCTCACGGAGGAACTCGACGAGCGCGCTTTCCTATGCGAGGTCCATATTTGTTGCAATGGATGTTGTTTTCTTCGGGTCCGTCGGGTGGATTTGCACCTCTTTTGAATCCTTTGCCGTGTTAAAGGTTGGTTCCCTGAGTGGCCTCCCTGTGTCTGGCAACACATCATAATCAGTGAGCCTTGGCGCCATATATTCTGCTTGCATCCCGAAAGTTTCCGACAGTCGATGAAAATCTTTGTCGCACTTATCAGCTAACGCGAAGCTTCCCTTGAGTGTGATTGGTCCTTTGGGTCCAGGCAACCTCCACAATAAGTACGTATAATGAGGTACCGCCATAAACCTGGCATATGCTGGTCGTCCCAACAAGGCGTGATATTGCGACGGGAAATCCACAACTTCAAACTCCAGTTTCTCTATCCTGTAGTTTTCTCGGGTCCCAAACTGAACATCGAGATTGATCTTGCCCAACGGGTAACTTGGCTTCTCTGGCGTGATCCCGTGGAAACGTGTATCAGTTGGTATTAAATTTGCCAGGATATGTTCATCTTCCTTAATGTATCTGCGTACATAAGGTTTAAGCTGCTGCCGCCATCTATAAAGACTCTTGACACGTCGAAACCGGCAATTACTGCGGGTAAGATAAGTGCGGATTGCCCTGGTCGAGGAACCTGCTGCGGGTGATCCGCAATTGTGAAGCCAATGTCCTGTCCCGACCAATTTAGGTACTCGACTGTTGGTGGAGGCATCTTTTCGCCATGAACACTTGCCGCGAAATTACTTTCTGCGCCTGTTAGATGGCCTAGCTTTCGAATCATCGAGACCGCAGCATTAGAGTTAGGGTCGACATATGGAGGTGGATGTGGTGCTGCCGCTATTCTGAGCTGGTGCCGATTTTCGTCCGTAATTGCGGGGGGAGGTGGGAGGTGGATCTCACTCCTTGGCCCCTAGGGATTTTTATTTGTTGCTTGAGCATTGGCCATTCCTGCAGCTTGCAACATTGCTTGAAAATTTCGACAATCCTTCTGCAGATGACCTGACTACCTCTTCCCATTGTTGTCAAGATAGAAGTGCATCTGACATGGTCCATTCATCATTTCCTCGGGAGACACATATGGTCTCTGAAACCTTGGTCCACTATTTTTCCTGTTACCATGGAAATCACCTCTGTTGTCGCCTTGTTGCTCATTACTTCTTTGGTAATCATCTCGATTATTTCCTCCAGAGTTTCTCGGAAACCCGATATGTGGCCAGGAGCATCATTACTGTAGAACTGGCGAGAAAATCGCCTTCTATTTTGGAAATTTCGACTGCGGTCCTCCTCTAGCGACCTATGTCGCTTGTTGTGTATAGCATCTTCTCCATCTGCCCACTTGTTTGCTATTTCCATCAGTGCTGATATTGTTTTTGGGTTGGCTCTCCCTAGGTCTTCGACGAAATCTCCCCGTCGAATTCCTGCCACGAACATCTATTGCCCTTTCGTCGATATGTCCTCCCGAGTTTTTAATAATATTCCACCTCTGTATATATTTTCGCATTGATTCGTGTTTTCTACACGCCCTCAGCTGTTCCAGTGAAGTAGGTTTCTTGCAGGTGGATCGGAAATTCTTCACGAAGATGTCCTCAAAACTATCCCAGTTGTCGATGGAACCTTGGGGAAGTTTCTTTATCCAGGATCGTGCGGCTCCACTCAGATGTACTTGGATGCTCTGCATGGCTGTTGCCCTGGTTCCTCCTATCAACTTTACCATCTCGAGATAATCAACGAGCCAATCTTCGGGATCCTGTAAGCCGTCGAATTTCTTGAAATTTTCGGGTAGTTTGAACCCTGACGGGACTCGAGTTTTCGGACTCGTCTCGTAAAGCACGGAAGTCCGCACAGATCTTCATCGGCGACTTCTGGTGAATGTCGATGTTCTCTTCTTTCTTGTCGCGCTCTATCTACCCTTGCTTGAGCCGTATCTCTTGCTCCACTTGTTCTCGGTGGATCTTGCTGCTGAGTGGGTCGTGGACTATTTTGCCTTGCAGTTCCTTCGGGAGGTGTAGCTGTGAATGCTGTTCCCATGACTCCAACTCCTGCCATTGCCATGTTGAACAACGCTTCTCTCGGATCCTGGGGTGGTCTGGATGCGAGGATATAAGCTTGCGTTGCCATATACCCAGCTTCCGGTGTTTTAGGGATAATATTTCCCCTTGTGTCGATCGTCATGAAAGACATGTCGAGGTTTTGAACCAAATGCTCCCTCTCTGTTTCAGGTATATTCTGCAGTCGAGATCTTGCTCTCCTTTGAGCCTCTCTGTGACTATCTCCCGAAGTTCCTGATTGTCTACTTAGTTCTGCTCTTCGCCTGCTTGACGCAGAAGCTGCCTCCTTTCTTCTGTTCAGGGAAGCTGTTTGTTTTTCCAGTTCCCTACTCACACGAGCAAGTCTATATTGATAAGCTTGTAATTCTTCTACAGTAGCAGTTGTGGTCATTGGTTCTGAACCGTCCATGGCTCTTGCGGCTCTATCCCACGCTGCTTGCGGGAGTTGAACTCTTTCACGAGGTGAAGACCCGACATATTTAGTGCCTAGGCCTCTTCTGAGATCAGCGGGATCGACGTATGGGTTTCCCAAATCATCGAAAGCCTCTGACGTCTCTGGTTCTGCTCGGTTTGCTTCCTCGATTGCATAGACTTGATGATATTTTGAGTGTTGGTTTTTGTCAGGATTGGTGACACCATCATAAAGATTGGTGAAGACCTTTCCAATGGCAGATTTGTCGATGAAGTTGAAGTGCGACGCTGTCGGAGTCGCTGCTTATAAAGGAGTCCGCAGACGACTCGAAGGATGTGTCGCTGAAGATCTTGGCGAGCTTTCCGCCTACCTTGGTGTTGATGAAGCGTGGCGACGAAAGCTCTTCATCGCTCGATGAAAAGTCAGAATCGATCGCTAAAAATTCCGACGAGATCGGAACTTCGAGACGATAAGATCCTTCCTTGTTGACGCTAAATCGGAATTCTCCGAACGTCATGACGATGGGCTCCTCCAGATACGCACATGCATCCAAACGGGAGGGCGGGTGAGGAATAAAATCGACTAGATCAGTTTTTCTGTTTACCTCGATCCATCGCATTGCTTGCTACCGACGAAGTCGACGATTCTGGACGTGCCATCGAGATCAGCTTCTTGCAACCTCTAAATCCCACAGACGGCGCCAATTGACAAGGTATTAACTTGTCAATGCCTACGGATTGTAGACTAGGGTTTAGTTGGATGTAGAGGGCAAGTAGATCTCGAAGGTTTCAGCCGAAAAGTACTCGACGAATATGAAACTAGGGTTATGTTGACAGTAAATTCGATCCTTTCTTTGTCCCTCGACTCCCCCTTATATAGGAGGTGGAGCCGAGGGTTTCGTAATACACAAGTTACAGAGTCCGAGAGGGTTTCTAACCCGTCCCGCAAGATTACAAGTATCATTTCCTAATACAACTCTAGCTTTCCTTAATAATATCTTGGGCTTCCGAATCTTCTTATCCTTCGGGTCGTGGGCCTTCAGTAAACCCCGGGTACCATCTTCGGCAGGCCCATTGGGGATGCCTATGTCACGGGGGCACCGCTAATTTATTTTAATAAAATTAGTTCAAATTCGAGTCACTTTTGTACAAAACTTGTCTAAATTTGTATAAATTTCTCTTTTTTTTTTATATTTTCATATATGATTTTTTAGGAGCTGTCGTATAGGGACGTCGGTGTGGAACTACATCCCCAAATGGAGGATGATGTGCCGACGCTCTAATACGATAGTGTCGGTGAATATACCGACGCCTATTTGAAAGGCGCCGGTGAAGATGCTCTAACACGCTGTTGCTGTCGCCGAATGTATGGCCTTGTGCTATGCAATCTAAAGGTATAAACGATGCCCCCCATAGGGGGCTTCACAGCGATCCTCGATTCTGGACCGTTAGATCTTCCCATCAGCTAATCTCGGCCGTTCATTGTTGGCTCAGAATCTGCTAGATAAATCCATGCAACGGACGTATCCTACCCGCCTCAGGCTGCTCAAGGGTCCCACCATCGTTCGGGCCCGCCTATCGGCGACAGCGGCTGGGATCTCCGTCGGTATGCATTGGTGCTAGGGCAGTGGATCTCAACCCGCAGGGTATTTTCGGTATTCACGGCTCGATAAAAGCGGCGAAGCCGCCACCCGTTTCTCCTCCAATCCCCGCTTCTCCTCCTCCTCCCCCAATCCCATCGCTCTCTCCTGCTCAGGCCGCCGCCGGTCCCACCACCGCATCTCCGCGCAGCCGGGAAGGCGCGGCGGAAGCAATGGACGACGCGACGTCGCGTCACGAGCGGCGGCGCGACGCGCCCACGGACGCCGGCCCCGCCCGCGCCGCCGCCCCCCGCCACGCGGCGCCCACCGTGGCAGCAGACCGCCGCGCCTCCCGCTCCCCTCGGGCCGCGGCGTCGGCGGCCGCGGCGACGCTCTCGACTAGGATGGTGCTCCGGCTCTCCGGCGAGGCGCGGCTGGCGGTGGGGGCGCGCGGGGGGCAGTGGCCGCGGCGCGGGAGCGGGGGCTACTACCGGGCGCTCGTGCGGAACGACCTCCAGCGGCAGAAGCAGCGGCTCGGCGGCAATCACCAGCTCCTCTCCATCTCCCAAGGCGGCGGCATCTTCTCGGGCGGCAACGATTTGGGCTGGTGCGTTGCGCTCTCTCACTCATCTCTCCGTCGCCACCACCACATCACCTTTGATGGTTTAACTGATGGCGTTATTCTGAGTAACACGGTTTGCTACATGCTTGGTGACCTATGATTCAATTTTCTCTTGAATTTTTGGATCTCAATTTGCTTATATTACCTGATAGGCTGATTCAAATGCACAAACAACTGGACATTACAAAATTGGAAGCAGTTTTAGCACTTATTTGCAATGATTGATTGGCAGGTGCTCCATCATATATGGAGTATCTATTATGCAGGATAGAGATATGGGGATTTACAAACCAGCTGAATCAAAGACGAGTCGGCATCTGCCCTGCAGCCATGAGCTTTGCTCATTAGGTTCAGGCTGTGCAACCGCAAAGCAGCCTTGCCCATACAATATCGAGTATTTTCAAGAAAATACAACCAGCTCGGGTTTGCTAACTGAAGATACTCTGCACTTGGATTCCAGGGAGAGCCATGTACCAGTGAAGGCTTCAGTCATTATAGGGTAAGCTTCTGTACTAGCTGCGTTCACTTCCTTTAGGAGCTCTATGTTTGTGTCCAACTCTGTCATCACAAATGTGGTGTGGGGGTTGGGCAGTAAACAAACATTTCACTTCCTTTTCTGCTTGTCTTCTGATCTGGGTAGTTACTTACTTTGTAACTGTAGATGCATAATATTCATTCATTCATTATATTTGATGCACTCTTAGAACAAAATGGTTAATCTCCTGTGCTCTGGTACTGAAGAATTATAGTTTCATGATTAGTTTGCTTACGGAGATTTCCAGTTGTACTAAGTTTTCGTAATTTTCTGCCGACGAGGACGCGCTGCGGCGCACGCGCGCGGCCTGGAGGAGCAGACGGCGGCCCTTTCTGGGTTGTGAGACTACAGAAAAAACTTTCAATGATAATCAGTAAGTAATAACTCATCTTTGGCACTTTCCCCTTCGTTCATAGTTATGCACATATATTAGTAATGAATCATGTATTCCCATTCTGGGTTATTTACTTTGTTCAGATGGTCTGTGGCTTCTCCTGGTTCCTGTTGTGCCAGGTGATTAATTGATGAAGTTATCTGATATCTTCATAGCTATTGCACATGAACTGGTATGCTGCATGGTAATGAGAGGTTGGATGATTTATATTGATGTGTTATGGCACATGCTGATGCAAAAATATTGTTATGTATTTTCTTCTTTTGATACAAAGGCTTAATTCATTGCTTATAGGCACACTGCATGGTGCATTAGGTGATGATGTTAAACTTACAGTTGGGTATTCGAAGGATATAAGCGTAAATCCTTTATCTCGGAGGGTCTTTTCTTCGAAGTGGGTGTACATGGTATATTTATCTCCGCTATAAGAAAATCAGCATTCGTCATGCTCTCTGTTATTGCAGATGTGAAGAATCTTTTCAGTTTCTATATCTATCTCATGTTATTTCTTTGTATTTCTATTGCTTGCTTTATATTGTGTTTCCATTTACTTTACACTGATTTATTTTCGGTCTCTTCTTTAGTTTTAGGTTCTCAGATATTAGGTTGGCTAGAGAAGAAAATGGATCGACTATGAAAAATAAATTAGCAAGGCGTAATTAAGATTTTCTGAAACACTTCATTTAGAATTGGTAGGCTTTGTAGTGATTGCGCCACTGTCATTTTGTTCTACCTCTACAAAAGCCCCACAAAGTATAACCTCTGGATCTACAAAAGCCTAGGTTATTGTACATGCTCATACACATTTACTCTTCTGTCATTATATTACTTGGTAATTAGTATGAGGGTGCAAGCCATTGATCTTTTGCTGTGTAATAGAGGTAGGGAAAAGACTCTTCTACTTCTATTATAAAGGCTGGCTATAAAATGTCAAGTTATTAGATGCTTTGCCTTTTTCTGGTTCAAAACAAGTGACGCAACTCAGGTTTTCAGCCATTGATATTTTCATGTGTAATAAAAGTGAGATCTTGCTTATTTAGTATGCATGTTTTTATCCTTTGACCCGATGTTCTTATAGGTTGTCTTAATAACATGTTATATATGTACCGGGAATCCCCTTTTATTCCTGCTGTAAAGGTTAGAGTTGATTAGCAATTTGGAAGCTTTTCAAGTGGTTTGTGAAGCTCCTATGGTTACTTACATGCACATCATGAACAAATACATGTGTGATGGTCAGTACTCATTTGAAAAAAAAAACAATGGTAGTTGTGTTTCCATGGTCTGGTAATAATGTAGACTGAAGCTGCTCAGTTTTTTTCAGTACTCCGATATTTTTATTGCCCAAAACCAAACTACTCACTCTGATCCATAGTTGTCAGTGATTTAGTATAACTTTATTCTAAAAATCTAAGTGAGCGACAACTAATATCAATCGAAGGGAGTATAAGACTCAGTATGTAGTTATGTACTATGTAGCTTAGATCCAGGAAAAGTGCAATACTATGTATTTGTTCTGTAATCTTTTAAATGATGTGTTTCCAAATCTATTGATAGAGGTGACTTTGCGCTTGCAAAATTACCGAAATCTAATGACCTCGCATCTTCCTGGGTAATCAAATAATTTGTTGTATTTCTTGTGCATGTCACATTGTGTTCTTTCTACTATGTTGCCCTGTCCCAGGTGGTAGGTATTCTTTTTGGCTGAAATCAGCACATATGGCACAATTGTTTTACTGTGTGCTAGGCAGGTTACTGTGCTATGTTAATATATTTTTCCTTCAGTTTTTGGTATTCAACTCTGTATATGTTAATATATTTTGCCTCTAAATGAAGGAAATACACTTCATTTAATCCAGGACTGGAGTGACGCCGACGCCACTCTGATGGTCACACTACTGCATCTCGAGGTCGTACTAGGTTTAGTCAAAGTCAAACTTTAGAAAGTTTGACTAAAAATATATGAAAATATACTAATATCTAAAATATAAATTGGTACTATTAGAATCACCTTGAAATGTACTCTAATATTATATAATAAATATGTAATCGTGGATGTTGATATTTTTTGTAACATCTTTGGTCAAACTTTAAATTTCTTGACTTTGACTAAAGCCAAAACGAAGGGTAAATAAAAACGGAGGGAGTGCATTTTTCATCATTCTCTACTTACTTATTTGATGAATACTTATCATTGTTTTGTATTGAATGACAGGTCATGTGGTATTAAACTATTAATGATGATTAATATTGGATTTTACCAAATGACTACTACAGAAAAAATGGTGAATTATTTTTACCAAATGAATCTGTTTTCCTTTACATTGATGTTGACTCTTCCTGGGATAGATTGTAAGCAGATTGTAAGCACATTTAGGCCACTAATACCTTTCGTCATTCTCAGGGCTTGCTTCTTGTGCGGGCAGGAAAAAAGTTCTTGTTCTTTCATGAAATGTGCGATGGTGTTCAATGTGTGCGATGTTGTGTAAATGCAAGCTTGATATAGAATCTCTACGCGATATGCATGTGAGTATATTTTGGTATGGCTATCTCTACTGAGCCCCTTTTTCCTTGTTCATTGTGCAATCACAAGGCAAAAAACAACCAGTCTAAAGGAATGTAGCATTTAGAAATAAAGCACATTGAAGCTTCCGGTAATTTCCGGCATTTTGATTGCACCTCTGTCTGCACAAAAATTATGAATCGTAGATCTGTAGGTGTTTGTCCCTTATTGCCTCCTTCTTACTTTCTACTCAAAGTCTGTATCCTTTTGTGCAATGCCAGATATTTCATGAAATAAAAATGTTTATAGGGCTTTCTACCAAGTATCTGGATCTTACCTTGGTAATGGTCAGGTGCTAATCAACATCTCATAAAGAACTTGCATAGTCTCTTTGCCTTTTTGCTTCTGACCTAAAACTTGCTAAAACCACCCAAGTGTTGAGGAGCTTGACTTCCATGTGACAAGAAGGTAGCAGTTTTTATCCATGACAGTTAAACCACTCTATGCATGTGCCCTGCATCCTTTAGATGTTGCTCGTTGTTATGACTAAATAGGTTAATAGTCGCTTGCAGCCATGGATCTTAGACTATGAGTTTGGTTGCTGGTCCTAGCATAGTTGTCCATTATTCTTAGCTACTGCTTATTTATGTTCAGAAAGATTCATTACTCATTGATTAGGCCTGTTGTGTCTTGGCTATACATATTATCCAATGGCTCCTCTTACATTCTCTAGGTGTACTTATTAACTCACAGCTTATCATTGATTTATGTTAATGCTTCACATATCATTTACCAGTTGTTTACTAGTGCGAATTACAGGGCAGCGCGGCAAGCCCGCGCTCTATCTCATTTCGGTTAAAAACTAGAATGTGAGGTGTGTAAATATTCACTATAGCTTTTCCAGCAAAAAAATCACTACAGCTTGTGATCCAGTGACAGATGTTACGCATACAACGTGGATCAGGCTATAGACAAGAACTGTATGCCATGGATTCTTTGTTATTTTTCTACTCAATAAATACAAATTATTTACGCATTCTGAGTAGGTTAATGCTCACAAGAACAGTAACTCAGTTTCTCAGATTTCATTTCTTGTGTTTTGATTTGAAAACTCTACTATGTTATTAGGGGAATATTTGGTGAGTGCAGCTGCTGTGCTATTTTTTGAACTAATATTTTCATTATTTCTACTAGGTTTTTTTTGAAATAGAGGCAAAAGCTTTGCCTCATCTATTAATTAAGAAGAGAGTGCCCAGTTTTTAGGAGAAAACCGGGCGAAAACCTACAACGACAGGGCCAAGCCCACACAAAGAACACACCCACACACGCCCACAAACAAGATACTCCAACAGTTCAACACCGCAGCACTAACAAACACTCACGCAAGACACTCCAACATTGAGCCGTCAAGGACATGCTACGACATTGTGGGCACCCGTCAGCCAACCGTAGATCCAACCGCAGATCCAGGGTAGGCAGTAGCCAAGGTGGCGAGAAAATCGCAAACTTCCCTGGCGACGATAGCTCCAGGCACGAAAGCCGACAGTCCAGACTTAGGTACCCCATCATCAATAGGAACCATCTGTCTGTCGGAGTAAAGCGAGAGAGAGACTGGTCAAGCGAGAGAGAGACTGCGTCAACAACATCACATTTCTCAAAGCCAAGACACGTCGGAGAAGCCACATCCGAGGAAACGTGTGAGTCGGACCTCACTTTCTCGACGGAGGGAGGCGTAAGCACACCACCACACAACTCTAGGATCTCAGGCATGATCTTCATGACCGGAGCCGTGATCACCGAGCTCGCCCTAGCACGAGGAGAGAAACAACCATGAAGGCTCGCTCCGGTCGCACCCACTTTGCCAACAACAGGTAGAACCAAAGGATCGGCAGGCAATCGGGAGAGCCTATCCAACACAGCTTCCGCCCGTTCCAGAAAGCCCCCAATCGCAAGCATCCAGTCATGCAAGGAGTCAACAGCCTCGTGAAGAGGACGGACGGCCTCTTGAATCAACCCGGCAGATTGCATACTAGGTGGGCATCTTTGAGCTGAAAGAAACTTGATGGTCGAAGTCTTGCCATCAGTATATTCATAAACACAATTACATCCATAGGTTCAATATGTTCGATGTGTTTGCTCAACTCCTTCTTTGGTTCATTATCTCTACAGCGATATTGAGCCTGGTAATCTACTTGTCAGATAAGAATAGTCTTATAGTTGTTAGATTGCTCGAAATTCTTAACCTTGAACAAAAATGCGCCTATGCACATTGATTGAGCATACATGCTTCCTCGAGGCCAGAATCTTTTTTCCTCAACATTATTATTGAATCAAATGTTGACCTACGAATGTAATTGTCCTCTCTATGGTGCGTCAGTTGTTTTTTCAATGATATACTCTTTGGATTACATAATTGTTTACCTTACGACTTATCTATGAATCCTTGATACCAACTGTAATCTTGTGAAGGTTTGTACATACTTTGCGTGCTTGACTTTAGATCTTTCATACTCATTATTTCTTCTTGGATTATTCATTTTGTTTTTCTTTAGATTTATTCTTCTTTGTTCTGTTCTTACTCTTTTGGGTCTTCTTATGTTATACAAAATTTGAATTGACGAATCCCACAGTATCGTGCACTAAGGCTCATCCCTAAAACTCCTTCGTTGTTTTTGTTGCTTTTGACTGAATCAATCAATGAATGTTTGTTGCTAATCTGTTTGTAATTTTTTTTTGTGAGCCACTATGTTTTGTAAGATAAAAAAAATATTATTACTTTTCTATCTATACATGAGTCTCACGGGATCGTGCGCCAAGGCGCACATTAAAATCTAGTATTATCAAGGCCAGCAGCTTCTACGCAACACATTGAATACGTGTTGTCGTGGAAGTCACAAGCAACTGAGCGTATGTACGTGCATCCATGTAACATTTTGAGGGTTTACAGGACAGGAGATAGGGGTGAAAGAATAGGTGATGAGGAAAAAGGAATGCAATTATCTGCGCAAATGTACTTTTAATCTCAGGTGCATATGCTCCTTTTACCCGAAAAATTAAATTTAAAATATTAAAAAATCCAGAGAAAACATTTAGCGTATATATCTTCACATTCTATGTCATCCCTTATAGTTTCATAGTAAAATAATACTTTTTGTGTCACTTGCAAAAAAGACAAACAAATGCCTAGTTAAAAGTCTTATCTTAGCATTGATTTTCCCTTTTTGCACAAGCCACATAACAACTCGTTTTTTTTTTTCCCTGAAAAGACTTCATAAACACGTATGATGCTGAGATGTACACGTAACATTTTATTCTAAATATTTGTTGATATTTTTTAGTATGTTTAAAGTGTATTTTAAATAAACGAAGCATATGCACCCAAGAGCGAAAGCACCATGTTCAATTATCTGTACAAACTTTGGTACTCCAATTCTGGGTTTAGAAAAATATTAGTTGGTGAGAAAAAGATATCCATTAGGACATAGAGCCTCCTTCTGGAAACAAGTTATTTGAACTTTATCTAAATACAACTGTATTATTCACAAGAACACCAGAAGAAGAGTTTTTAGCAACACAGAAATACCACAGAGGGTCCACCAAAAAGAAGGGACGCTAGGGCGATCGGCGAGGCGATCGTGGTAGGCTAGGGTTTCCTTCCCGAGGGTGGTTGTCATCGGCGGCAGGATCGATCCCGACGGCGGGAGCGGCTCTGCGCGCAAGGAGGGAGAGTTCTCACCCTGTCTCACGGCGACGCGGGTCGCTGAGGTGGATCGGGTGATGGCGTCTGTGCGTTCTGGTGCGCGAGGTGGGGGTTCGTCTAGGCCCCCATCTAGGTCTCCGGCCAAGGCGGGTGCGGAGGAGCTGGCGGCGGGACTGTCGGCGAAGACGGGAGACCTTCTCTTAACCGACAAGGAAGCCACGGGTCTGGTCATCAAGAATTCGGTGGCGGCTAGTGTTCCAAAACCGAAGTGGACGGTGGTAGGGAAGGTTTGCTCCCCGAGGAAATTGGTGATTGGTGCCCTGGAGAAAGCTATGCATAGGGCATGGGGCCTCCATCGACCAGCTTTCTTCAAGGATCTGGGGGAGAACAGGTTTGTGGTTCGCTTTACATCTGAGGGTGATTGGTACCATGTGCTGAAGAAGGGTCCGTGGCAATTTGATTTCAATGTGGTGCTGATTAAGGACTATGATGGTTCAGTTCGTCCTTCAGATATGGTTTTTGATACCCTGGAATTGTGGGTTAGGGTGCTGGATCTGCCCATGGACAAGATGAATAAGCTGTATGGTCAGTTGATTGGAGACTGGGTAGGCAAGTTTATCAAGGTGGAAGTGGATGAGGATGGTTTTGCATGGGGAAAGGATCTTCGGATTAGGGTTGCGGTGAAAGTGGATCAACCTCTTATAAGGGGAGTTTTTCTGAAGGATGGCGAAGAGGATGAGGAAGGGACGTGGTTTGACATAAAATATGACAAGATTCCTCACTTTTGTTTCTACTGCGGATGCTTGGTTCACAAGGATGATATGTGCAGCGCGGAAAAGGTTGAAGAACCACAGTGGGGCGAGTGGCTGAGGTCGTTGCCTCAGAGGATTCAAAAGCAACCTGGTGCCCCAAGGCCTGCAGTTTCCTCGAGCAGCTTCAGTGGCAGATCCTCTAGCTCAGATGTCCGTGGCGGTACTGCTGTAAGAGTTAGGGACTTGCCACTAAGGAGGAACTTGGGGACGGAGTTTGCTTATTCTAGCTCATCACGCACTGGCGGGAATGAGCGGAGGCGAGTGGATGTTGAAGTTTCTAGTCCTGAAAAACGCCACTGGGCGCGAGAACACGACAGGGCGGTAGACCACAACGCTAGAGAACCGGCTGGGCTGCAGAGTTGGGCTGAAGAGAGACGTGGGGAGAACGACATGCAAGAAAAGGCTCCGAGGAACAAACAAGGGAAGTACACTCGCCGAGCAAGGAAGCAGGTTGATGCTGTGGGAGAGGGTCGAGCGCAGGAACCTCCAGGGATGCTCACTAGAAAGAGAGGTCCCAAACAAGTGTGGGTTCCGGTTCCAGTCCAGGTGGTTGGAGAGGATACATCTGGCTCGGCAGGTAAACGACAGAGAACTAATGTCTTCGAGAGGATCCAGGATCCTCGTTCTACCCCAGAGGGACAGAGGACGAGTTCGGTGTTTGACAGGATAGAAGATCCAGCGGCGGACCCTGCAGCGCAGGGCCGCCGAGAGCAATGAATACGTTAAGCCTTAACTGCCGTGGTTTGGGGTTGGATGCGGCAGTAGGCGAAGTCAAGGATCTCATTAGATCCTACAACCCGGAGGTGGTCTTTCTGTGTGAAACAAAACAGAAAAAGGGAGTGATGGAGAAAATACAGTGGAGCTTGGGGTTCAGAAATGGAGTCTGTGTGGAGGGCAAAGGAAAAGGGGGAGGTTTGTGTTTGTGGTGGCGAGATGGAGTGGATGTAACAGTGAGACCATGGTGTCAATACTATATTGATGCTAAGGTTACGACAGATCAAGGCTCGTGGCGTTTTACTGGTATATATGGTGAGCCCAAAACGGAGCTGAGAGGGAAGACTTGGGAGATTTTGCGCTATCTATTTGTACAAGATGATCTCCCGTGGGTTTGCATTGGCGATTTTAATGAAATTGTGTCTCAGGAGGAGCTGCTGTGGCAGAATGCTAGGAATGAGAGCCAAATGACAAGGTTTAGGGAATGCTTGACGGACTGCCGTCTCTCTGACCTGGGGTTTTCTGGTTACCCATTCACATGGGACAATAGGAGGGAGGGTCTGGCTAATGTCCAAGCCCGGTTAGATCGGGCTGTAGCGAACGCTTCGTTCCTGCAGATGTTTCCTCTGACCCATGTCCGCCATATAGCTACGGAGGAGTCAGATCACATGGCGTTGTTAGTAAAGATCGCAGCCGAGCCGGACCGCCGGTCGCTGTCGCTGTCTAGAGGGTTCATGTTTGAGGAGATGTGGATGACTCATGAGACCTATGATTCTATGTTTAAATCCGCCTGGGAAACCTCGGCGATACACTCGAATGGTCTGATGGGGATTGCGGCAAGACTCAAAGAGGTGACTGGCTCGATCAAACACTGGAGTCTGAACACGTTTGGTTCTGTCCGAAAAGAACTAAGAAGACTAAAGGCTGATTTGGAGGAAGCCAAGGTTCAAGGGCTCGTCTCTGAATCCTCACTGGAGGTCAGAGAAATTGAGAGGAGGCTGCATGAGATTTTTGAAAGAGAAGAAATAATGTAAAAACAGAGATCTCGGCAGGATTGGCTCAGAGCGGGGGATAGGAATACACGCTATTTTCAGAACAGAGCGACACACAGGAGGAGAAAGAACACTGTCAAGTTTCTTCTTAAAGGGGACGGTAGCAGGTGTGACACCGACGAGGGGATGCGTGATATGGCACATGCCTTTTACGCTGATCTTTACACCTCGGAAGGAGCTAACAACATGGATAGAATTCTGGATCGGATCACTTGATTCGTTACAGACGCCATGAACGCGAAGCTGTCCGCGCCGGTCTCGGACTCGGAAATTGAAGCAGCCCTTTTTCAGATGGGTCCGACGAAATCGCCTGGGCTGGATGGGCTGCCTGCCTTGTTTTATCAGCGCCACTGGGTCGACGTTAAGGGGCCGGTCTGCTCGGCGATTCGGGATTTTTTTGGCGGGAAGAGGCACCCCTGATGATTTCAATGACACTATATTAGTGCTAATCCCGAAGGTTAATTCTCCGGAATATCTGTCTCAGTTTCAGCCTGTGTAATGTGCTGTATAAGCTGGCCTCGAAGGTGGTTGCGAACAGGTTGAAAGGGGTTTTACCGATCTTGATCTCGGAAGAATAAAGTGCGTTTGTGCCAGGGCGGTTGATCACTGACAATGTTCTTATAGCCTATGAGTGCACTCAAGCCATTAGAACAAGGAAGAGAAAGACCCCTTTATGTGTTGGAGATATTCCCAAGAGGCAATAATAAAATGGTTATTATAATATATCTTTGTGTTTATGATAATGTTTACATACCATGCTATAATTGTATTAACCGAAACATTGATACATGTGTGTTATGTGAACAACAAAGAGTCCCTAGTAAGCCTCTTTATAACTAGCTTGTTGATTAATAGATGATCATGGTTTCGTGATCATGAACATTGGATGTTATTAATAACAAGATTATGTCATTATATGAATGATGTAATGGACACACACAATTAAGCGTAGCATAAGATCACGTCATTAAGTTATTTGCTATAAGCTTTCGATACATAGTTACCTAGTCCTTTTTGACCATGAGATCATGTAAATCACTTATACCGGAAAGGTACTTTGATTACATCAAACGCCACTACGTAAATGGGTGGTTATAAAGGTGGGATTAAGTATCCGGAAAGTATGATTTGAGGCATATGGATCAACGGTGGGATTTGTCCATCCCGATGACGGATAGATACTCTGGGCCCTCTCGGTGGAATGTCGTCTAATTAGCTTGCAAGCATATGAATAAGTTCATAAGAGACTACATACCACGGTACGAGTAAAGAGTACTTGTCAGGAGACGAGGTTGAACAAAGGTATAGAGTGATACCGATGATCAAACCTCGGACAAGTAAAATATCGCGTGACAAAGGGAATTGGTATCGTATGTGTATGGTTCATTCGATCACTAAAGTCATCGTTGAATATGTGGGAGCCATTATGGATCTCCAGATCCCGCTATTGGTTATTGGTCGGAGAGAAGTCTCAACCATGTCTACATAGTTCGCGAACCGTAGGGTGACACACTTAAGGTTTGATGTCGTTTAAGTAGATATGGAAATATGGAATGGAGTTCGAAGTTTTGTTCGGAGTCTCGGATGGGATCCAGGACATCACGAGGAGTTCCGAATGGTCCGGAGAATAAGATTCATATATAGGAAGTCATTTTCTAGGTTTGAAAATGATCCGGTATTTTCTCTGGAAGGTTCTAGAAGGTTCTAGAAGAGTCCGAAAGAAATAAGGATGGAAGGTGGGACTCCACCCACCTTGGCCGGCCAGCCTAAGGGAGGAGGAGTCCCAAGTGGACTCCCCACCATGGTGGCCGGCCACCCCACCAAGGAAAGGGGGAGTCCCACTCCCCCTAGGTTTGGTCACATGGAAGGTTTTTGTTGGGGTCTTATTCGGACACTTTGACCTAAACCTTGGGGCTTCCACCTATATAAAGAGGGGGGAGGGGCTGGCCGGCCACCACAACACCACCATGGCCGCACCCCTCAAAGGCTGCCCTAGCCGGCGCCCCTCTCCCAAACCCTAGCGGTTCCTCCTACCTCTCTCTCCCACATAGCTTAGGCGAAGCTCGGAGATCTCCACCACCACCGCGACCACGCTGTCGTGCTGCCGGGATTCCGAGGAGGATCTACTACTTCCGCTTCCCGCTGGAACGGGGAGAAGGACGTCGTCTTCATCAACACCGAACGTGTGACCGAGTACGGAGGTGCTGCCCGTTCGTGGCGCTGTGATCAAGATCTTCTACGCGCTTTTGCAAGCGGCAAGTGATCGTCTACCGCAGCAACAAGAGCCTCATCGTGTAGGCTTTGGAAATCTTCAAGGGTGAGTCTCGATGATCTCCTCGTTGCTCCCATCTTCTAGATTGCATCTTGGCTTGGTTTGCGTTCTCGCGGTAGGAAATTTTTTGTTTTCTATGCTACGAAACCCTACAGTGGTATCAGAGCCGTGTCTATGCATAGATGGTTGCACAAGTAGAACACAATGGTTTTGTGGGCGTTGATGCTTATGTTGTCTTTAGTTTGAGTACTTTGCATCTTTGTGGCATAGTGGGATGAAGCGGCTCGGGCTAACTTTACATGACCGCGTTCATGAAATTTGCTCCACGCTCGACATGCAACTTGTATTGCATAAGTGTCTTTGCGGGTGTCTGTCTCTCCTACTATAGTGAAGATTCAATTTACTCTTCTATTGACAACACTAGTATCACCGTTGTGGTTCATGTTCATAGGTAGATTAGATCTCACTCGAAAACCCTAAACCACGTAAAATATGCAAACCAAATTAGAGACATCTAACTTGTTTTTGCAGGGTTTGGTGATGTGATATGGCCATGATGTGATGATGAATATGTATGAGATGATCATTATTGTATTGTGGCAACCGGCAGGAGCCTTATGGTTGTCTTTAAATTTCATGTTGAGTAGTATTTCAAAGTAGTTGTAATAGTTGCTACATGAGGTGCACAACCATGAAGACGGCGCCATGGACCTTGACGCTACGCCGACGATGATGGAGATCATGCCCGTTGATGATGGAGATCATGTCCGTGCTTTGGAGATGAAGATCGAAGGCGCAAAGACTAAAGGGCCATATCATATCACATATGAATTGCATGTGATGTTAATCCTTTATGCATCTTATTTTGCTTAGAACGCGACGGTAGCATTATAAGATGATCCCTCACATTAATATCAAGATAATAAAGTGTTCTCCCTCGTATGCACCGTTGCACAGTTCGTCGTTTCGAAGCATCTCGTGATGATCGGATGTGATAGACTCAACGTTCACATACAACGGGTGTAAGCCATGTTGCACACGGAATACTTGGGTTTGCTTGACGAGCCTAGCATGTACAGACATGGCCTCGGGACAACGGAAACCGAAAGGTTGAACACGAGTCATATGGATGATATGATCAACATGTTGATGTTCACCATTGAAACTACATCATCTCACGTGATGATCGGTTTTGGTGTAGTGGATGTGGATCGTGTACCACTTAACAACTATGAGGGATGTTGTATTAAGTGGGAGTTCATTAGTAATTAGATTAAAACATGAACTAATTATCATAAACATAGTCTGAGTAGTATTTTGAATTAATTTTGTAGTATTGGCATCCGTTTTCTACCAAGCGCTAGTCTTGTTATTGAGATAGAAATACTGTTAAAATCTGACAATAAACTTTACGGACTGGTACCGTATTGTTAAAGAATCAAGAAATGGTTAAGTCCTATTGCAAACTTTTAGTAAACCTCACATTGTTGATTCAAAGAGTTATGGTTTCAGTTAGTACCTAAAGTCATCTTGTCTCCGTGAAACTTGAAGTTCAAATCTGTTTGAAAAGTAAGGAGCTGAAAATTTTAGTTTTCAGAAATAATCAAAGGTATGAGATATATGTGATATCTAAGACCTTATTGCAAGATGATAGAATATAATTTGGTGAGACTACATAAACTCATAAGTTTTATGGGAATGTACGAAGATTGAAGACGCAAGGCGTCCCAATCCTCCAACTATTGGGGCACTAACGATATTCGCATATCCATGAAATGATCGTCCTTAGTATGCGCCGTTGCTAAGACTCGTCGAATACTGAGGTATAGATTCTACGTGTACATACAACGGGTGCAAGCCAGATTTGCACATGCGAATATGAGGTTAAACTTTACGAGCCTAGCATGTACAGACATGGTCTCGGAAAAGTCGTCATGATATAATGGATAAAATTATGAGTGAAATTGTTCATCATATCACAAAGTTACTAATAGTGAAATTTGGAACACTTGTCATATGATGATAAACTTCAAAATAAGAACCTCAAGGTTATTGGTATTTTACCGACAAACCTAGAAGTTATTGAAGGTGAAGTGTTTTCTGAGAATGAGGAAAGCTAAAAGAGAAACTACAAAAGATATTTTTAGAAAGAAAGAAAAGACTAGAAAGTCTAGCTCAGGTGTATATAAATGATATACATGTGATGGATGTATTCCTCATTTGGTCACACAATGAAATTCTTGGGTATTTGTACCATATTGGTTGGTATGAAGTGTCATACAAAACAACGCAATACAAGAATACAATGGCCTAAGTGACTGATAAGGAATATGGTAATAATGCACGTCTGGAACATAATAAAGTGTTATTATGTTTGTCGTTGGCATTCTACCTAGCCCTTAGAATTTATAATAAAGAACTTAATAATTGTTATTTTGCTCTGGTCAAATGAGAACAATGAGTTGTTCAAGTTATGACATTACTCTATGTACGATGGATAAGTTATTATGAATCTTAATGGTGAAAACACACATACATAACACTGACGCTAAAATGCCATAAGGCAAATGATTTGAATTCCACTTATTTGTGGAACCGCCATTTAGGTCATATTAGAAAGGAACGAAGGAACTCCATGCAAATGGATTTTGGAGTCATTCGATTTTTGAATCGTTTGGCGCTTGCAAATCTTTTCTAAAGAGAATGACTAAAATACCATTCAGAGGCCAAGAGTTGAACGGGCAACTAACTTAGTGGAAACATACATGATGATATATGTGGTTCACTGGGCATAGTTGTGTGCGGGAGATTCTTCTACTTCATAAAAACTTCCAACAATGAGTTGAGTATATATATGTGGATATGTTCGATAAGGAAGAAGTTTGAAACATTTGAATAGATTCAAATAAATTTCAGCATGAAGTGGAAATCATCGTAATAGAAAAGTCAAATATCTATGATTGGATCATAGTAGAAATATTTGAATTACGAGTTTTAGCGAACATCTAAGAGAGTTATGAAGTTGTTCTATAACTCACGTTTCTTGGAGTATCATAATGATGATGGAGTATCCGAGAGATGAATCCAAACCTTGTTGGATCAATGATGAGATAAAATATTGATGCCATTATATTTTTGTGGATTATGCTTTAGAGACTACCGCTTTTACACTGAATAGAGCATCATCATGATCCGTTGAAATGACACCATACGAGTTATGGCATGGGTATGAACCCTAATAGTCCTTTCTTAAATTTTGGAATGCATAGCATAAAGTAAATAAGTTTACAACCAAAATCGGATGAATATCTTTGTTGGTTATCCCACAGAATTGATTGGGAATTCTTTCCACTATGGAGATAAAGACAAAAGTGTTTGTCGATGTTTCTTACTTATTTCCAAGAAATTGTTTTTAGCGAAGTATTTGAGTGGGAGGACAATAGAACTTGATAAGGTTTATGAACCTGAGCATAATGATCGAGTAGCGCAGCATCGGAATTGGTTCCGGAAGCGGCCACGACGATCATGGCTCCCATGTCTACAAAATTTTATAGTCATGGAGATCGAAGTACTTATTGAACCTTGTAGGTATGGTTTACTTTGTGATCAAATAAATGATTGTGAACAAAGGATTTGTTTTTTGAACAATGATAAACCAACTACATACAAACAAGTTATGATGGGCCCTGACTCCGTTAAAATGGCTATACGCCATGAAATCCAAGATAGATGAATACTTTTTGAAAGTAAATGGATCTATAAAATTGATGGACTTGGATGGAATATCCTTGAATAAGCTTGACTTGTCGAAAAGTTGTTTACGACAAAGTTCAAAGAGTTGACTACGATAAGATTAGATCTTCCGTAGCAATGCTTGTAGTCTATGTGGATTATTCTAGTAATCGCTACATATTTCTTTCATGAAATATGATAGTAGGATGGCAAAATACATTACTTAACAGAAGTGTGTAGTAAAGGTGTATACAAGATACAACCAAGAGTCTTGTTAGTCCATGGAATACTAGATAGGTATACGAACTTCAAATTGGGTGAAGTAAGTATTGCGGAGTTGGAATCTTCACCAGATGAAATAGTCAAAGAGTTTTTGATTTCATCAAAGACGATGAAGAGGCTTGCATTTGCAAGAAATTAAGTGGGAGCGCTGAGACATATTTATAATACTTTATGTAGATGACATATAGTTGGTTATAAATGATGTAATTATATACTTGATTAAAAGGTTTCATTGAGAATTAAAAGAATATGGACTGAAACATATTTAGTGTCAAGATCTATGAAGATAGATTAAAACACATAATAAGTTTAAGTCAAAGTACATAGAAAGGATATTGAAGTAGTTCAATATAGAAATATTAAGAAAATGTTCTTGTCATGTGAAGTTTTAACAAGACTTGAGTGTATCGACACTCAATGAGTAAAAACACATGAGTGATTTAGATCACAATTAATATGTACACAATCAGATGTCCTGTGCTCTAAAATATTAGGAGCATATACCAGAATGATTCATGTGATGATCATTGGACAAACAGTAAGAATATCCTGTGTACTTTAGAAGAACCAAGGATATATAAATAGTTTTGTATGGAGAAATGACAAACAAATCGCTGTAAGGTGTTGCACCGATATTGGTTTTGTCACATATAAAAATAAAATTTCAATCTCAAATTAGGCTAAGTGTTGTTTAAAAGGTAGCACAATGCTAGATTTAGAAGAGTTCTAAATATTGTGATGGATTCTACAAAAGAAGGCAGAGTAAGTCATTGTTTTGACAATGATTGAGGATGTTAAGTCAAGAAGTTCTTTGAGAACTTGGTGTAGTTCCGATAGTGTCAGAACTTTGAAGCTATATTGTGTATGACAATATTAGTGACATATTTCAGACTGCGGAATTAAGGTTCCACCAAAATACCAAACATATTTAATGCCGACTCATTTGGAAAATGAGTGATGCGTTAAGACGCAAATGAATTTCAAAATACATACGTTTCTGAGCGTGTCAGATCCGTTGACTGAAACCTCTCCCGTGAGCAAAACATGATAAAGCACCGGAAGGCCAAGGTGTTATATCTTTACAAATGTAAACTAGATTATTGACTCTAGTGCAAGTGGGAGACTGTTGGAGATATGCCCAAGAGGCAATAATAAAATGGTTATTATAATATATCTTTGTGTTTATGATAATGTTTACATACCATGCTATAATTGTATTAACCGAAACATTGATACATGTGTGTTATGTGAACAACAAAGAGTCCCTAGTAAGCCTCTTTATAACTAGCTTGTTGATTAATAGATGATCATGGTTTCGTGATCATGAACATTGGATGTTATTAATAACAAGATTATGTCATTATATGAATGATGTAATGGACACACCCAATTAAGCGTAGCATAAGATCACGTCATTAAGTTATTTGCTATAAGCTTTCGATACATAGTTACCTAGTCCTTTTTGACCATGAGATCATGTAAATCACTTATACCGGAAAGGTACTTTGATTACATCAAACGCCACTGCGTAAATGGGTGGTTATAAAGGTGGGATTAAGTATCCGGAAAGTATGAGTTGAGGCATATGGATCAACGGTGGGATTTGTCCATCCCGATGACGGATAGATATACTGGGCCCTCTCGGTGGAATGTCGTCTAATTAGCTTGCAAGCATATGAATAAGTTCATAAGAGACTACATACCACGGTACGAGTAAAGAGTACTTGTCGGGAGACGAGGTTGAACAAAGGTATAGAGTGATACCGATGATCAAACCTCGGACAAGTAAAATATCGCGTGACAAAGGGAATTGGTATCGTATGTGTATGGTTCATTCGATCACTAAAGTCATCGTTGAATATGTGGGAGCCATTATGGATCTCCGGATCCCGCTATTGGTTATTGGTCGGAGAGAAGTCTCAACCATGTCTACATAGTTCGCGAACCGTAGGGTGACACACTTAAGGTTTGATGTCGTTTAAGTAGATATGGAAATATGGAATGGAGTTCGAAGTTTTGTTCGGAGTCTCGGATGGGATCCAGGACATCACGAGGAGTTCCGGAATGGTCCGGAGAATAAGATTCATATATAGGAAGTCATTTTCTAGGTTTGAAAATGATCCGGTATTTTCTGGAAGGTTCTAGAAGGTTCTAGAAGAGTCCGGAAGAAATAAGGATGGAAGGTGGAGTCCCAGAGGGACTCCACCACCTCCCGGCCAGCCTAAGGGAGGAGGAGTCCCAAGTGGACTCCCCACCATGGTGGCCGGCCACCCCAAAGAAGGGGGAGTCCCACTCCCCTAGGTTTGGTCACATGGAAGGTTTTTGTTGGGGTCTTATTCGGACACTTTGACCTAAACCTTGGGGCTTCCACCTATATAAAGAGGGGAGGAGAGGGGCTGGCCGGCCACCACAACACCACCATGGCCGCCCCTCAAAGGCTGCCCTAACCGGCGCCCCTCTCCCCCTAGCGGTTCCCTCCTACCTCTCTCTCCCACATAGCTTAGGCGAAGCCGGAGATCTCCACCACCACCGCCACCACGCCGTCGTGCTGCCGGGATTCCGAGGAGGATCTACTACTTGCCCGCTGGAACGGGGAGAAGGACGTCGTCTTCATCAACACCGAACGTGTGACCGAGTACGGAGGTGCTGCCCGTTCGTGGCGCCGTGATCAAGATCTTCTACGCGCTTTTGCAAGCGGCAAGTGATCGTCTACCGCAGCAACAAGAGCCTCATCTTGTAGGCTTTGGAAATCTTCAAGGGTGAGTCTCGATGATCTCCTCGTTGCTCCCATCTTCTAGATTGCATCTTGGCTTGGTTTGCGTTCTCGCGGTAGGAAATTTTTTGTTTTCTATGCTACGAAACCCTACATTATGTGCAGTAAAGCTTGACATGGTTAAGGCATATGACAGGGTGGAATGGATTTTTTTGGAGAAGATGCTACTGAAACTAGGCTTTGCTAGTGCTTGGGTGGAGATGGTGATGAGATGCATTACGTCTGTGAGGTTTGCAGTTAAATTGAATGGGGATCTGTCCGCTCCTTTTATGCCATCGAGAGGTTTGAGGCAGGGAGACCCGATCTCACCATATATGTTTCTCTTTTGTGTCGAGGGGTTCTCGGCTCTTCTCAAAGAGGCGCAGCAGCAAAATCAACTGCGAGGTGTGCAATTTGGAGCCGGAGGACCACACATTACCCACCTTCTGTTTGCTGACGACAGCGTTGTTTTCCTGGAGGCCTCGGCAGATAGTTTGCAGACATTGAGGAGGGTTTTAGCGGACTATGAAACCAGCTCGGGTCAAAAAGTGAACTTGCAGAAATCTTCGGTTTACTTCGGATTGGGGTGCACGGAGGATGCAAAACCGGCCCTCAAGAAAGTCCTTGGCATTACATCTGAAGCTCTCTCTGAACGATACTTGGGACTGCCCACGGTCGTTGGTCGATCAAAGGAAGGGTGCTTTAAAAATCTGAGAGAGAGAACTTGGGGGAAAGTGAAGGGACTTAAGGGTCAGGGCATGTCGAAGGAGGGGAAGAGCGTGCTAGTCAAGTCTGTTCTCCAAGCAGTCCCGGCTTACACGATGAGTTGTTTTCAGCTATCTAAGAAGCTATGCAAACAACTGAGCTCTATTTCCTCAAATTTCTGGTGGGGAGATAAGGATGGGAAGAAAAAGGTCCATTGGATTGCCTGGGAAAGAATGTGCAAGAGCAAGGAGACAGGGGGCTTGGGATTCCGAGATTTTGAATGTTTCAACCAAGCATTTCTGGCCAAACAAAGCTGGCGTTTGCTCACGGCTCCTGACTCGCTGTGTGCGAGAGTGCTAAAGGCGAGGTATTTTAGGAACGGTGATTTTATGTCGGCTCCTTGCCCGAAGAGAGCTTCTTATACTTGGCGCGGTATCATCTATGGAAGAGATTTGCTCAAGGCGGGAATTATTTGGAGGGTGGGCGACGGGCAATCAATCAATGCTCTTGAGGATAATTGGATCCCTAGGAGTGGTGCTCTTTTTCCACTGGGAAGAAGAGTGCAAGAATGCCAAAAGTTAGTCAGCCACTACATTAGACCTGAAGGGGGGGCGTGGGATGAAGCAAAGCTTAATGAAGTGTTCTATGAAGCGGATGTTGCGGATATCTTACGCACTCCAGTTGGCTGTGCTGGTTCTGGTGATGTAATCGCATGGAACCACACAAAATCTGGCATCTTTTCGGTGAAGTCAGCCTACCATCTTGCGGTGAAACGAAAGAGAGAGAGAAGAGGGAACGCTGGTTCCTCCAATTCTTGCAGTGAGCATCATGGGTGGCTGTCTCTTTGGGCTGCTCAAGTTCCTGGGAAGATTAAAGTTCACGTGTGGCGTATGGTGGAGAATGGGTTCTGAGCTCAGTCATAGGAAGATAAACGACGGAGTTTTCTGTCTAGCGTGCGGCAGAACTGAGAGCTTGGTACACCGTTTTTGGCTTTGTCCACACTCTGCTCAGGCCTGGACAATGTTGTCCGAAAAAACAGGTCTTCTCTGGGAGCCGCCGCCGAAGAGACTGGCGTGTCACGCGGATCTGCGAGGATGGCTTCTCGACTGGATAGGAAAAAGCGATGGGGACAAGATGACCTGGGTTTTCTTTCTGCTCTACAATCTCTGGCAGGCAAGAAACGATGCGAGGGAGTCGAAGGTAATGAGAGATCCTTCCGTGATCGTGGCCCAAACTCTAGCGGGTGCTTCAGAGTGGAAGGAGATCCATGCTAAGTCTCCAGGGACCAGGACCAAGGCTGTGGAGCGTTGGTAGCGCCCGGAGGATGGTTTCCTCAAGGTGAATGTCGATGGTGCTTTCCGTCATGCGGAGAACAACGGAGGGGGCGGTGCAGTTGTTCGCAACTGTCACGGTGAGTTCTGTGCAGGAGCAAGCCGTTTTTCCCCCAGGTTGCCGACGCAGAAGGAGCTGAGCTCCTGGCTTGCCGTCTGGGCTTGGTGTTGGCGAAGGATCGTGGGGCTCGAAAGATTATGCTGGAAATGGACTCTCTGGGGGTGGTGGCAAAAATCCAGGGGGAAGACAGGGATCGATCCCTTCATGGCCAGTTGGTGGAGGAAATCAAAGGTCTTCTATCAGGTTTTGAAGACAAGGTAATCAAGGCAGTTCGTCGATCTGCTAATGGTGTTGCTCATGAATTTGCGAAAATTGGCTGCGTTAATAAGTGTAATAGGTGTTGGTTAGAGGTACCCGTCGGGTATTTCGGAACTCATTGTATCGGATGCTATGTTTGATTAATATAAGTCGCAGCCTTTTGATCTCAAAAAAAAATAAATACAACTGTATTGTACTAAAACGCGTCTAGGTACATCTATATCTAGATAAAGTTAGGTTACTTATTTTTGAACAGAGGAAGTATAATTTTCCGACAAATTGAGAGATATCAAAGAGTTCGATTTTTTCTCCGTGCCAAATAAGGCGACACCAATTTGCAGCTTGAACTGAACCAGACTCAGTTTTTTTTTTTTTTTGGTACAGATTACACAAGTTGCGGACCTGCCTGAAAGAGAGGAGCGTGGTAGTGGGCTTTGCTTTCGGCTAGATGGAGAGCCCAGGAGGGTATGGCGTCCTAGGAGAGAAAGGCCCACTCGTACCGAATGGAATCAGGGTCTCAAACGAAAAGGATGGGCTTAATTAAACATGGAAAGGTTCCGGTCTGTGCAAATTGGGACAACTAGGAAAAATCTTCTTTTTCTCAAAAAAAGAAAGATCGCCTCTACTTGCCACTCGCCAGGGGTAAGAGGCGTGAGAGGATTTATTAATACGGCTGATAGACAACTCAATCTCACCGCCGCCTCCAAACACTTAGCGTCTCCTCCATCTCCGTTTGCACCGGAGATCAGTTTTCCTTCATCTAGCCAGCCTCGTCGGCGTCAGGAGGGATTGAAAACTCGATCTATGCATACAGTTTTTTAAATATAGTTTTCATAAATGTTGATAGTTGTTTTTTCTTGGCCTCCGCCCCAACCGAGATGTTTATAATAAGTGATCTTCAACTTTTCGTTTGATGGCGAAATTTTTAATGGTGGTACTGAAAAAATTACAACTCTCTATGTACGAGTATTTAGATATTGCTTCGCGAGATCAATTTTAGATCTTTTTTCAAGGTTGTCGCAAGGAGAATTTTCCTTGATATTTCTCTAGGTTGTTATGCAATGGCGATTCGTATTTTCGACTCTCCAACAATAAGTTTCAACACGTCAACGGTCAAGGAAGAGTGTACGTGCACGCCTAGTTTTGCATAACTGATAGATGAAATACTTAACCATGTAGTGAAGCGTGGCTAAATTTAACCATCTTCGTAGGCGTTCACATAGTGTCTATGTTCACTTGTATTGCGTCATTTATTTATTTTACTTTTTAAATAACAAAGTGTCAAGTTGAACAACGCAAAGGCACCGTTGCATCTTTTTGACATTCGACGCTGAATTGATTAGAATCGGACAGCGGTGCGGTATGTTATGAACTAGTTGTGAGGGTGGTTAGGGAGGGACCAACTAGTAAACCCGATCGATATCTTCCTTGTTCATATGTGATTCCATGTAAGGTCTTTTGTATTGTTCTTGTAAAGTGTTGTGAATAATCTAATAAAAAAAGTCGTGTGCATCTCTTGGATAGAAGCTGGGGCGATATTTCCCCATTTCAAAAAAAAAAAGTGATTCGAGTGATATCTACACAAGGACCTTACATGCCGGTCGACATAGAAGCCGCAATGAAGCGAGCTCCTGCACAGCAGCAACGACCGGCTCCGGTGAGGTGGCGATAACTGCGGATCTTATCGTTCAGCGGATGACTACACCTTGGCCGTTTTACAGGTATGTGTGTTAGGTCTAGGAGCTCCGCCGTGGTACATGAGCTTCATCGAGGTCGACCTCGGAGAGGTGCATGTGCGAGGTCCACGAGCATCGGCGTAGTACAGGAACATCAACAAGGTCGACCTCAGACGGCGGTATTCAAGAGATTCCCTCCACCCTAAATGAGTGATGCAAAGGCATTGAATGTCGGAGGATTTTGACTTCAACATAAAAATTACACGCGGCTTAGGTTTAGAAAAAACAAAAACAAAAATGGTCTGATGAATATCATGAATTTATGGACCGGTGGAAAACACTATTAACTAGACTTGTTTCAGAATATGCAACGAAAATCAAGTAGTTTTAAAACACATAAGAGAAATGAGTAAAACGGAGGAAATTAGAACTAGTGAGCTGGCTAGTAAAAAGGAGGTTTGTGGCGGTGGATCAAACATAATATAAATACAGTCAATAGATCTCAAAATTCTTTGGGCAAGAATATCACACTGCAAAAAGATAGTTTACTGATCTTTTTTTTTTCGTGGTTGGATAGTTTACTGATCTTAAATAGCTGAAACGAAATACAAGCTGCACTTTTCACGAAACTGAACATATACTTGTCATGATGGATCTGATCTACACATAAGGAATCTTTGTCGTCTTCAGTCTAGTTTTCTCAAAAGAAAGGAAAACATGAATTACATCTCCGGTCGTCAGACCATGGTCTACATCACAAACACACAATAATAGTGTACTAAATCTTACAAACACTTTGTACACACGACAATGACTGCATCCACTTGACAGAAACTTCGAACACTAGTTGCAATCTGAAGCACTGAAAGAAGTTCAGTAAGTTGACTGTACCCTAGGATAAGTTAAGATTTTCACCGATAGTTAATACTTCCAATTAGAGCCTGAACAGGTAGTCCAATTACAGAGCCACGACATTAGTCCATCCAAGCTTAAAGTGAGTTCCTCGTCGAGGGCGGCAGCTGATCAAGAGAGTCGAACATGTCCGGCGGGAGGTCGTCGAAGAAGTCGTCCCGGGCCTCGGCCTTGACGGGGCCACGTGCACAATCTATTCCGAAGAACGGCATCGTCATCAGCACCGGCTGCACAATGGGAATCAGCTCCTCGTAGGGGTGATAATCCATGGTGCTCGGTCCGACGAACCCGGGACCGATGCTGCATCTCCCCGTCATGTCCGGAAAGTCCATCAGTTGATACGGGTGCTGATAAAACGGCAGCTCTGGGGCCATCTGATGAGCCGCGTTGGACGAGCTCGCTTCAGCGTCACTGGCCGGTGCAGCTGCCTGCAGCGGCAATGGCTGCTCGAAACTGAGGAATCCAGAGCATATCTGATCATGGGAGATTCGGGCGGCGTCCTGGTACTCCATGAGCGGTGCAGCTTGGCAGCATTGGCCACCGGATGAGCTGCCCACGAATGGAGCATGATCCTGGCAAGAACCCTGACGGCATTGCAACTGTTTCGTCAGAACACTGAAAGTTCAGAGTTTCAGAGAGAAAAAGCGATCGCTTACTGGAGCCACCAGCGAATACATTACTACAGATGGCTAACATTTATGTGGTTAATGCGAAATTGCGAATGAATAGCTAAGAGAAAGATTGGGTTTCAAGTGCTCACCATTGCAGAGTCGACAGAGGAAACGGGCGCTTTGGTGTTGGTGTTCCTGATCTTGCTGGAGCGAGCGCGGAGGGGAGCGCGCAGGAGCCTGGCGAGCCGCTTCTGGCGCGTGCTCCAGAAGTTCTTGACATCGTTGTCTGTCCTGCCCGGCAGGTAGGTGGAGATCCTCGCCCACTTGTTCCCGAACTGCGCCTGCAGCTCGATCACTACCCGCTCTTCCTCGGCAGAGAACTTGCATCCACTTCAGAGGAAAAAAAAAAACGTTAGATTGCATAGCCATTAGTTGTGACTTTTGAGCCAAGATAGAACAAATTGCAGTGGATAAAAATTAAAATACAGTGCGAACTCACTGTCGTTGTCTGATATAGACAATTTTTCCTTTTACAACTTCTTAACACGAAGCCATTTTCTACAACCACTTGTTTTAAAGAGGACATACGAAATGTTCCCGTGTATGAACTCTGAGCAGAAAGTTTTATATGGCCGAGTTGGAAGAGGCGAGCACTTGTATAAAACTGCCGTGGCTGCTCCCAGTCAAACAAGCAGTGCCAGTCGTTGTTAATGGACGGTGATAACTAGGGCAACTTCGATTATACTACCGCAAAAGTGCAAATGCAGCATCAACTTCCGATTGCATACACAAAATTAACGGAAAGTGATCGATGCCTGAACTGAACCATGGGAAGAAGCAGGACATGCAGACAAGGAGAGGAATGGCGCTTACGTCTTGAGGTTCGGCCTGAGCTTGTTGACCCAGCGGAGGCGGCAGGACTTGCCGGTGCGCTGCAGGGCGCCTTTGGATCGAATGGAGCTCCAGTCCCGGGGGCCGTGGACGCGGACGTGCTCGAGCAGCACCGCGTCCTCCTCCGCCATCCACGGCCCTTTCCGCACCGCCTCACCGGCGTCCCTCCTGCCGCCCCTCCGGCGTGCACCGCCGCCGGGTGCTCGCGCCATTGCTGATCAGCCGATCGAGAGGAAGACAGACGACGCTGGTGCTTGCGAGTAGCGGCAGTAGTGTTCCGGAAGAGACGCGGGGGCTTTCTTTAACCGTGGGTTTTGGGACAGGGAGGACGAAGCGGGGCGCGTGGCGCGACTAGGAGCGTCGGATGGAGATCGGACGGATGAGCCCGTTTCGCGAGGAGCACGCACGAACTCGAGGGTAACCGCCTCGCGTCCCCCACGAACGCCGATTTCCGCGGCCCTGGCCTGCATGTTCCGTGTCTAGTCGCCGTGTTGCTCACCACTTCCTGCATGCAGCGAGATTTCTTCTTGTTGCCCACAGCAAGAAAACGAAGTCCGCCTCACGGCGCGTCAGCTCCAAATTGCGATCGTTGAATTTTGAATCGTCTTATTTTGAATCGAATTTCGACCAAATGTTATTTCTTTTTTCAAGAATTTAAGTGAAAGAGTAAACACACACATGGTTTACCAGTACCAGCCATAGGCGGGCACAGACTTATTCATGTGTATTCAGCTAACTACCCATTATTTTTTGCAACAAAAAAATTGGTATTATTTATCCCACTGTCTAGCTATCCCATGGTACCATTCACCTCCAGCTGTAGGCAGATCAGTCTCGCTCCAGTCAACATGTGAATCCAAGCTGATCTATTTCCAGTTTTCAAACTAGCAAATCAGCAATTCGCCTTTCAATTAAAATTAGCTATTGACAAGTAGGCTTCTGTAACAAGCTTTGAACCTTTGATGTTTTTTGCAGTTGAATTTTTTTGGCTTTGAATATCCATTGTAATTATTATGTGCCCGCCCACCAGCTTGCCACCAATGTGTGTGTTTTAGGCATGTTCGGATTGTGGCCAAAACTTACTCCACGAATATCTGATCATGGCCAAATCTTTGATCTTTGTTTCTACATTTGCCTAATATTTGGCATGACAATGCCTTTTTGGCTAATCGTTCATTCTTTTTCTGCAGTCTTGCCAATATTGGTCAACTCATGGGCAACCAAAAGGTCAAGCAATCTTTTTGGCTAGCCGAGGCAATCATGGGCTAGAACTAAACATAGCCCTAGTCACCCAAAGGTGCAAACAGTTGCGGGCCGGTAAACAGCTTGCGAGAATATGGGCCTACTACCATTCCCTCAGAATAGCCACAATTACTAAGTAACACAAGTAATAACATGAACAAATGCAGTGCCACTACTCCCTTCGTCCACGAAAGACTATATTTCCACCTTTCTTGAAAAGCTAAACCATTTCAAACTTTGGCTGAGTTCATGAAAGATAACAATATTTATGAAACCAAATAGCTATATGATGATTTTTTTACCATGAATCTAATAATACTAAATTATGACATAAATGTTGGTGTCCTTTTGTTTAAACACGATCAAACTTATAAAGCTTTAAATTTCCAAGAAAGTTGCAACTACACTTTTGTGGGCATAGGGAGTAGGCATTCGGGTGGCATTGCATCAATAGCGGAGATCCCAGTAGGTCAAGGTAGGGCAGCCAACGCATCTTCATTTTTGGCAAAACATTTCTGATGCACATGTTATTCTGAACAACTTGAGTAGTCATAGGTTGAAAAAGGGCTCCATAAGAGAAATTTGTGTTTTTTTAGTAAACATTAGGCAAAACCAACTTCCTATAAAAAATAACAATTAGATTAAGTATAGTAGGAAACCAACTCATTCTCTTTCCAAATATCTTATTCTCAATCCAACAAAACCTAACTCCAAAAAAGTCCTAGGTGAGGTATTTAAGGATGGCTTGAGGGTATTTTTATTAGCTTGTTGTGTGGCCAAAACCAGCTTGTATGAGATGCATTATGTTTTATGGTTATACTTTTGTTTTGTCTATTTTATTGACCTAAACTTATAATTGTATTGGTTCAATCAATGTATTTGGTTAAGGATGTGAGGGCATGTTTGCTCAATTTGAAAAATGATGTTTGAGAGCCCACATGAAGATTTCCATTTGCGTAGAAATGACATCATCGTCCTAAGTATGAATGAAATGGTAACAAAATTTGGAGCTCTTGTAGGGTTGCTATAAACAAGGCATGCGACATCATCTGTTGTCCCTCCTTTAGCCGCAGACCGGGGTTTTCGTGCTACCAAAGCTCCTCCCGAAGCTGCCTCTCGATGGCCATGGCGAGGAGAAAGAGTAATTCAAAAAATATATTTAGGTCTCTTGATGATGGGGGGTGGATAGCATGAATGCGAAATATGCATGTACCTGCTTTTACAAATGAATCAAGGAGAAAACATTCATATTTCCTTTTGCAAGCAAAGGACTACCCATGACCGTCACATGTGATCAATAAACGGCTTTTTGTCACCTGTGCGATATCACACCAAATAGAAAAGTTTGCGGTCCACATAACAAAATGACACAAGTTGGCGACGGCTCCACAAGTTTGCAACTTGAGTGACTGAAGTGCACATCAGTGACAACTTGGTAAACAGGGCAAGTGTGTTTTACTATAAGATCTTGTTTGATAACCATCATTTAATGCTGAAATTGGGAATTCAATCAAGATTCCATACCCAATGTGTTTGGTGTTCATGAAATTGAACAATCATTTCAACGGGAAATTTTAGGGGATTTGTATTATATGTTAAATCAATTCATGCCCCTACCCGCCATTCTTCTAGATATCAGTTGGTTTGATCAATTTTTGTAGCAGCTCCTGATTTTACAGCTTGAAAATGCAAATTGACAAATTGAATGATGCCATCAGTGTCATTTCCCTATCTAAAGTACGCATGAGAGTCGGCCTCCTTCATCGAGCCCTCTTCTACCTCGAATCCGGCGGCGCCGCTGCTTGGAGGAGAGATGGTAGACTGGCTTGGCTTGTACACAGTAGAAGTAGTTTTCTAGGATGGTTGCCCTTTGTTAGCTTGAATCCATATAATGGCGTGATGCCAGTAGATGGAGCAGAGCACCAGATATCGTCGACCAGACCTGGGGCTGTGTAGGGCTTCTCTTTTTTACTCTTTCAGAGGCTAGAGTGCATAGTGAAGAAGAGGGTTCTTGTTCCCTTCAATAAGGTCGTGGTTTGTGCCTTCCTCTCGGTGAGGATTCGATCTGCTTCCGTGTTTCCTCCGGCTGGCCGTGGTGGCGAGGGGAGGAGGTGGAGTTCTGCGCCGTTCTTCTCTCCGGGAGGACGGAGGGTTGGTGTGTTGCTGAATCTTGGAGAGAAACACACGATGGCCAGGATTGCCACCGTGATCTACGACTGTTCTGGAGGCCTCTCCAGACGCCATTATGGCGTTTTCTTCGACCTCCTATGTGGATGCCCCTTCACTGCTTCTCACCGGAGGAGTTCTCTGCCTTCTCGTTGCCAAGTGGTAAGTCCTCGGCGATGTCTAGGCGTGCGACAGAGAGACGGTGGAGAGGACCAACGACCTGATTGCTTTCTTAGTTCTCGTTATATGGTCTTTTTTGCATTTAGGAGGTCTATGTTGTTATTTCTTTTTCTGTTAGGTACTGTATCTAATTTGTAACACCGACTGAATTAATGGCAGCTTAGGGGTCCTTCGAGACCCCTCTACTTGTTCAAAAAAGAAATCAGTGTCATTTCATTTCACTTCCGTCGAATGAAATGAAAGGAGGGTGCCAAATGAGCTCTAAGAGGGAAAAAAATCAACAAGAGATTTGCAAACTTCCATATGGGGGGAGTGTACAATGGCTATTCATAAGACAAAAAATCAAATTTGATTAAACAAGCTTTCGCTACAAAGTTACAAAGTACATATGCGATTATTGCTCTGCATTGCATCTCCCAAAATGGGGAGTAGTCTCTGAGATCAAAATACAACTCTGCCGCTCCAGTTTACTAGCAATGGAACTCCTGCGTTGCAGACTCCTGCTGTTCCAGTAGTTGGCTGACCAAATCCATGGAGCTACTACTCTCCTCCCTGGACCCGTCGAGGAGGAACTCTGCTCCACCTCCTGATCCTCGCGCCCAAGTCCTTCATCTCCGCCACCTGCAGATGCAGAGAGTCAGAGACGGGATCGGCGAACAATTCGTCCCAGCCAGATCGCAGAATCCGTCACACAGGGTGAAATGGTTTCGGCTCCGGGGACATACCGATCCGACGCCCGCCGCGGACACTCCGGCGGTCACGGCCGTGGCGCCGGCGCCGACGATGAGGGTGGCGATGGCGAACGCCCTGAACGGCATCGTCATGTCCCCGCCGCCCTTGCCTCGCCGGAACCAAACCAGCCCCGTAGTGAGCTGCGCGGCACTCGCTCCCGCCCACCACGGCCACATCTCGGCCTTCTTCGCGCCGCCCTCGCCCAGCTCATCCATCGCCGCCGCCGCCGCCGCCGCCGCCGCTAGGGTATTTGGGGGACACTAGCTCTGTGGGGGGTGAAAAATGCAAACTACTATGCGGTCGCACGCAGAGTGCTAACCGACATGCGGGCCCACGAGTGGCCTTGTCATGTCTGCCCGCTGACATGTGGGACAGTTCACCACAACCTCGAACTGATCGACACTGATTCACCTCGATCTCAGCTGAGCTCCATGGCTCCAAGCAACGCGGGCCTTCTCCTAGGGCTCATCCTGCTGCGGTTCAATTGGTGCTTGGTGAGTGTTGATCCGATCCGATTCGATTGTGTTGTGTGCAGGTCGGATTTGTTTGATGGACAGATGCGGTTGGGGATTTTTCTTTTTAGGCGCTGGGTGGCGGAGGGGCGGCGGGAGGGGGCAGCGTGTTCCCGGTGGTGGTGAGCACCTGGCCGTTCCGGGAGGCGGTCAGAGCGGCGTGGGAGGTGGTCAAGGCCGGTGGCGCAGGGGGGTCGGCTGTGGACGCTGTCGTCGCTGGCTGCTCCGCCTGCGAGGTGCTCCGCTGCGATGGCACAGGTCCGTTGTTGGCTGCTGCTCTTCTCTCGTCTCTGTAAAATTCATTCATCCGAGCTGTGTAGGGTTGGTTGTGGCTAGTGGCATGGCCATGATTTGGCTCACGGGTCACTAACCTGAGATGGGAACACTGGTTAATGGTGACGGTATATTATGGAGTATGCTGATACATTGGTCAAATTACATAGAAAAACCTGCTAAAATCATTAGAGTTACCAAATTATTTCGTTCTCCGGAGATTGGTTGACAAAATATTGGGTTGCAACTCCAAGAGGCTCGCTAACAGAATTTTTTGTTGATAACATTAGCCTTACTACTGAATTTTGCAAGCCTACACAATGACAATTCTGGCATAACCTTAATCCCATTAAATTTTTCCATAACATATCTATTCAGGAAGCCCCTAAGTGCTGTTCTGCACTATTTTAAAATTGTGTGTACTCTTTATTGATGTGAAACTCTGAGGAGCAGTACTTCTTGGAGCTTAATTTTATTTTGAGATTATAGTGCTGGATGTCAGGATTTAAGCCTCCATCATCAAGTGAAGACAACATTAAGTCCAGTTTCCGTTACGTTGCAGATGCAGTGTTTTCAGAAAGTAATCTTTAGTTGGGTCTATTGCCTAGCATCTAACTCCATCAATATATTATATGCTGGAAATATCTAGCAAAACCCCGTGATTGTGTGTTTAAACTTCTTTAGTTTGGCACTTGTGTATTTTTGGCGCTTGTCCTGAATCAACCATAGTCCTGATTTTAACTATTTTACACTTTACGCAGTTGGTCCAGGTGGAAGTCCAGATGAAAACGGTGAAACTACTTTAGATGCTCTTATCATGAATGGGGTAAAAGCTGCTTTACATACTCAGGCTACAGTACAGATGCCGTTTTATGTTGCAGCGTTCGTGGTGGATGTAATAGTGTTTTCTTTTGCTTAAGGAAACTGGCAGATAACGATGGAAATTGGAGCTGTGGCTGCCATGCGATATGTGAAAGATGGAATTAAGGCTGCAAAGTTGGTCATGGAGCACACCGGCCATACTCTTCTTGTTGGAGAGAAGGCAACCGCCTTTGCAATTTCAATGGGTCTTGCAGGACCAACTGACCTGAGCTCACCGGACTCAATGGAGAAATGGTCAAATTGGAGACAAAACCATTGCCAGCCTAACTTTTGGAAAAATGTTGATCCTGCTGGCAACTGTGGTCCATACCATCCTACAAATATACCACCATTTGGGTCTATGGACCCTGTTCAAAATGCTGTGGTGGAGACTCAAGGGCCCACTTGTCAAGGATGGTTCGAAAGTAATAATTTGCTGGAACCGACAAACTCCCATTTCAAGTCTGTTATTAATCGCCACAACCATGATACAATCTCTATGGCCGTGATTGACAAGGTACCTAGCTCATCTAAAATTAAACTGCCCTTTCCATCAATGTGAAACTCAGTTGTGTTTATTTGTTAAGATGGGTCATGTAGCAGCTGGCACATCAACCAATGGTGCCACGTTCAAAATTCCTGGAAGGTGAGCATCTTGTCTTGCTATTGGTAGATTTGACATTAAAGTTTCGGTTGACACCTCTTTTTAGAGAAATATATATTATTTGTATTCATTGCATCTGCAGCTACATGAACGAGCTAGTGCATTATTTAGTTGGTCTCTTGTATATTCAAACTTCTGTCAGGTGGATAATGAATTAATGATATCCATAATAATACTTTCCATGCCGAGTCTTCTTGTAGTGCTGAACTATCGGTGTTGTACACTGGTAATCTGGTATATTTACAAAGTTACTAGTGTGTGGTGACTGTTGACGATGTTAATTTCTGTATGGCAGAAGAAATCTAACAGCATTGATGGTGCATATTAAGAAGTTACGTCAACTTACTAATGATGGGGTTGATATGTAGATTTATACTCCATCCGTTCCATATTAGTTGTCGTAGATTCGAATGCATCTATCTAAACACATTTTGTGTATAGATACATCCGAATCTACGACAAATATGGAACGGAGGGAGTAATATTTATCCTGAATGGATTATGGCAAGACATACTTATAGTTGTACTTTTAGTTTGTTCACTTGTATTTTACATACAAATAATAATACTACTTGAAGGCTGAAGCTGCCTTTTGATATGCGTATCATCATTCTCAAATACCCTAAACAGCTATTTACCTCCTTATAGTTGTGCAGAGTATTGAGTTACTAATCATTTGATTCCAGGGTAGGTGATGGACCAATACCAGGTTCTTCTGCATATGCTGATGATGAAGTTGGGGCTTGTGGAGCTACCGGTGATGGTGATATTATGATGCGCTTCCTTCCATGGTAATTGAGAAGGACTTTCAAGATTTATTACCTTTTATCCAAAGAACAATATATTTTCTTGTTGTGATCACTGGCTCAATTAAGACCTCATTAGTCACTACTCACTAGCAAGCTGCAATTATCCTGAGAAGGGGAGATACGATAGGATGCCATCTTTTGATATTCATGCATCCTTTTCCCCTATGGTGTTATTTGAAAGTTGTATCCTGAGATATATTGATATTCAACCATGTCCATATTTTTCCAATCCTGATTTAAGACGACTACTTCCATATGAATTTAAGCTTATGTTAGCTTTGTTATTAGTAGCCTAAGTTAAGCAATGGTCCAATGGACTGCAATTTTTGTTGCAGTTATCAAGTAGTAGAGAGCATGCGGCGAGGGATGGAGCCTCGAGATGCTGCCATGGATGCTATATCAAGAATTTCTCGGAAGTACCCCGATTTTGTTGGTGCTGTATTTGCGATTAACAAGAAAGGAGTGCATGCCGGGGCATGCCATGGATGGACATTTCAGTATTCTGTTAGGAATTCCAGCATGCCAGATGTGGAGGTCTTCACAGTAACATCTTGACATAGGCAGATCTGTAGTACAAAGAGCTGCGTCAACAAGAAGGCATACTCATCGTGTTAAGTTCTATTCAATCACTCCCATGGTAATGCAAGAAATCGTGTGGGGATCGTTCCCCTGTCATCTATTGGACTGCAATTTTATATTGAAACTGCAATGAAATATAGTGGTAGCAGATTCAGTGAATGCGCTGTAGTCTTCTCGAAATATATTTGCAATTGAATTAGTCAACTTGTGTACTGCAACTACCAGTTTAATGTATTAAGATGTAGATGGGTGTACTTCCAATTCATTTTTGGAGTATTTTGTGGAATAAGTCATCTTCAGAGCTGGGAAGGCATCTAATATGTCACCTATATGTTTCGTCAGCGAGAGCTTAGAGCTTACACCTTCGTTGCTGTTTTTGCATTTGGTTATTTCGCAAGTTTGATTCCTGGTCGGTGTGAGTTTGTTGCCGTATAGAGTTGACACCCATTGCCTTTGCTCTGTGAATGTATGTGTTGTCTTGTTGTTTATTTTCATCAATCATTGTGCCTTGCATATCTCAAGCAACAACGCAGGCTTGGCCTTATCGTCGGCAGGAAAAACACTGGTGGATCCAACCCAATTTGTTAGTGCAGGGCAGGCCTAAATTGGGTTGAGCCTTTTCTTATTTCCCTATTTTTCTAGCTGATATATTGGCTGGACCCACTCTTCCCCCACATGGCTCTGCCACTTCAAAAATATTCGTTGGCTATACTGTTTATGCCAATGGTTGCGTGCCTCCTGTTTTTTCGCTTGAATACCTCCCTTTTTTTTTTCGAGAAATCCACCGATCTATTAATAATCATCAATAGTAGTACAATCTATACCTAATAATAAAGGAGGCTAAGGTTTCTGCCAAAATTTTCGTCCAACTTTTATTTAGACGGGTTTACCCTCCCACCAAATCACATAATACTGCACTTTACCATTATACCGATTCGGTTTTCTTTTTCTTCCGAGGCAACCGTACTTCTATCGACACAAATCGACTGGGTCCTTTCCCCAACCAGGTCACTCCTCGATCTCCGGCGAGCAGCGGCAGCTACCGCCTCTGGCCGGAGGAAAGGAACCACCCGTCGCTGGTCCCTCGGATCCAATCCCTCCCGCGACTTAGAGCATCCCCACTCGTTGGCGCTCCCCACGCCCCAATCCGGACGAAACTACCGCCGGATTGGACGAAATTAAGGCGTGGGGAGTACCGTATTTCCAGTCGTCCACCGGAGTTCGGCGGATAGAGTTTAAATTCAAACAAATCGCCGTCCCGCGCTACAAGTACGGCCAATTGATCGGCAAAAGGAGCAAAAAGGATCAGCCACGGATCGGCGATCGGAGGAAATTACACGGAGACAGGCTCGTCGGCGTCCCGGCCGGCACGCGGTGTCCGACGGACGATTTCCTCACACGCCGTGGCGAAGCGGCTGCGGCGGGCGACGATGAAGCGGTGGACGTCGGCGCCGCAGTCGGCGAGGTAGATGGTGAGGTAGACGAGGTAGGAGCCGGCGGAGACGACGTAGGGCTCGGAGGATGTCGTTGCGGTGGCCCTGGTACCAATTCCTCGTCTCCTCGTCCATCGGTTCCATGTCGCCGCCGCCCAGAAAACGCCAAGTCTGTGTTCCTCTTCTTCGCCGCCACCGTCGTCTTCAGCGGGCGATCCGGCGCCTTGGTTGGCGAGCATCTCCCGCCACCTGCCGTCGAACTTGTCGTTCCTCCCGTCGGCGTGCGATCTCAAGTCGGCCCCACTTGTCGATCGGCCTGCATCCTGTCGGCGGGATTGTCCGTCCGTTTGAGCTCTTTGCTTCTTCGGCGAGCTCGGGCGCCCTTCCGCCGCGCAAGCCGCCGGAGCGTCGGGGTTATCTTGCTCGGTCTTGCTTTTCGAGAGGGACGTGCGAACTTCCTTCCACTTCTCGCACTTCTCGAGGCGGGCGTAGACGTTGAGGAACTTGAACTGCAGGCCGGTGTCGTCCGTGTACATGTCCAAAGCTCGGCGCAGCTGGGGAAAAAAGAGCACGGCGATACGGGTCAGCTAACGACGATGTACCTCGGGGCTGCAGGGCCGGCAGAGCATACCCTTTGCTCCAAGTCGTGGCCGCTGATCGGCCGTTTGTCGATCTCCTCCTGTACGCCGTGCCATTTGCTGCACGCCGTCTGCATGATCCCCCAATGGGTGGCCATTGCCTTGTCTCCCCGGTACACGTTCATGTTCGTCTTGTTGAAGTAGGGATCGACGAGCTTGCGTTCCTCGTACGCCTGCCTCACTCGAAACCAGTACGTGTCGATTGGCCCCGATTATGCCGTTCGTGGACACGGTCATCCAAGCTTCGGCGAGGCACTCCTCTTCCTTCGCGTCCATTTGATACGCGGTTCGGCAGGCGGCGAGTCCTTCTTCCTCTTCTTCTTCCCCTTCGACAGGTTGGCGCGGCTTGAGTTGGCTCTTCTTCTTCCTCGCCTTCTTCTTCGACGGCTTGGTCGGCAACATCCTCCCGATGCTCGTTGCGCGCCGCCACAGCTGCCGTCGCCCTCGTCTCCTCTTGCGTGAAAAACCCGGGCACGCAGCGGCGGCGGTCATGAAGAACCCGGGCTCGCGGCGGCGGCGGCGGGCGGAGGTGATCATCTCGTGGATCTCCTCTTCGTTCGGCGCCGCCATCGCACCGAACGGGAGCGGCCCGTCGCGAGGGCCGGCGAGGTGCCCTCGAACAGGCCGCCGCCGTCGACGTCAAGCCCGGGCGGCGACGGTGTGGACTTGGACGGTTGGACGTGGCGCCCTCTTGGAACAGCGATCGGCAGCCGGTGGCGAATACGCGGCGAGAAGGACGGGGAACTTGTTGTACCTTGCGTCGGCCATTGGCGGGAACATGCCGCCGCTATAGGCCATGCTGATCAGCCTCGCTTGTTCGTCTGGGCCGCCTCCGCCGACCTCTTGGCGGCGGCTCTTTTCACCCTCTCCGCCCTGGCGCTTGTTTCCACCTCGCGCCGTTTCTCGTCCGCCGCCCACGCGGCGTTCGACATGCCCGGCGGTTTCATCTTCTTCGCCCGCACCTTCCTCGCCGGCGCCTTCGGCGGCATTGTGGTGGACGAGAAGACGAGGAGGAGAGTGGTGGTGGACGAGAAGACGCCGCCAGGAACTGGAGATGGAAGACGAGGAGATTGGGGGATTTCGGCGGGAGAGAATGGGGATATGCAAGCAAATTGGAGGGAATGGGGATATGCAAGCAAATTGGAGGGAAAATCGACAGGATTTGGTTTTCCAGTCGCCGACTACGCGGGTCCACACGCCGTTTCGCGCCAAAAGCTTTCGTCCGGAGTCCCCGAGCGCTCCCCGGGGGGCCGGGGGTGGCGTGGGCTCGCCGGATGGATGAAGGGCCAAATCCGGACAACGAGGAAGGGCGCGGCTGGCAGGGTTCGCCGTCCGGATGGAAAAAACGTCGCTCGGGGGCCTCGTCGGGGGGACGAGTGGAGATGCTCTTAGTGCCCATCTTCAACGCCTCTGATTTGGCTGCCCACCCTGACCTGCTCTGCCTCTTCAACGGCTGACTACTGGCAGGTACGTCAGCGGCGGACGGCTATATCTCGGAGGGGGACGAGGGGGCACCTAATGGGAGGAGGAGAGCAGCTACGAGCGGGAATGATGCCTGGCCCCGGTGTTGAATTGTGCTGGCGGAGTCGTTGGCAGGCGCTTCGACCTGAACTCTTGTGGTAGAGGTCCAGGATATGCCGTCTTCAGAGAAATAGCAGCAGGGCGTCTTACGCCTTTGAGCGGCGGGGGAAGTAGCTAGCTCATCTGGTTCGTGGCTAGATGCAGGGACCGAGGGGAAAGCCGGACTGCTGCGCGGCTTGTACGAGTCTCCATTTGTGTGTTTGCTGTTAGTGCATACTGATGCACGAGACTCAGAGTTCTGTGGAGCTTTGTGCAGACAGGGGCGGTCGCCAGGGTACGTCGTCGTCGTCGGGAAGCTGCACACCATCAGCAGACCGAAGGCTCTGAGGAGCACGAGCGCTTCCTCGATGACCTGCCTCAGTACATGACACGAACATGCCATTGACCGGATGGCTTCCTCTGCTCTGGCTCCTAAACGAGCCACCCTGAAACTCCAAATCCTCTCAGAATATTTTTCAGGTTCAGGCAAGACCGCGGCACAGGGCAAAACAAATTCGGTCTCTCAACAAAAGCAAAGCGTCCACCGGTATGCAACTACTCCAAAATAAATTCTCTATGTATATTAGAAGGGATAATATTGTTGGGATATTAGGCATTTTTAATAATTAAATCTAGAAGATATATCATCTCGAGGGAGACGAAGACCTTACGAAGTCGGGTGAGGTAGCGATAGCGGTGCATGCCTCTACTGGCACCTACGAGTATCTGACATGCAAGGCACTAGGCGTTAGCCTGACCGTAAGGCGCTTTAAGTACGTTTTTCAACGAAAACTCCCAATCCACTGTTTATTTGATTATCGAACATAGTTTTGCAAACAAGTCTACGGAATTACAGTGTGGAGATAGAGCATGCATAAATTTTAAATTACATAGAGGTAGGGTCGACCATCAAGAACATCTTCTTAGGACTAATCATGTTCATCATCAATAGGATAAAACATGACCAAATTCTTTGATGGTGGCACATAGGAGAAGTCTCATTATGAATGGAGTGTTTAAGTTTTTTTCTGGTGCAACGCACAGGTATTTTTTCTATATCTATCTATATTTAGTCTATACCTAATAATAAAGAATAAGATTTATCTGGGCGGAGAAGAACTCAGATTTGTGTGCTTCCAGTTAGGTAGTGTGGAAGAATGCAAAAGTAATATATACGATAAATTAGATGCAGGCCGCTCAATCAAATTAATAGCATGTTTTGATTGCTATTTGATATTTGAACTAAATTTTATTGTACCACTCGTGCACTAACTTATATTCAGTAGTAAAATTCTTCATGACTTTAAAAGAAATTATACTTAGTAAAGATCAACATGGTGGTGTGCAGAGGGGAAAGTCGGTGACCCGACATAGGGTGGCATGCGATGCATGTCGATGTGTGCTTGGGCTCAACGGTACACTGGAGAATTCGTGGTAGGTAGATAGCACGGAGGCGACGTGCAGATATATAGGAGTGGTGCGCTATGATAATTTCCACGGGGTTGGCAAAGAGGGCGAAGGAAACATACCAATAATTTTCAGGTGGGCACGAGAATTGTTAGGTTTTTTAATAGGGTATTTCAATAGATATATATTTAATAGAAACCATGCCCGTAGCAACGCACGGGTTTTTTGCTAGTTAACCTAAAAAGTAAAAAAAATTATAAATTGGTACTCGGACCACCTAGCGACGACTACAAACACTAGCACGAGCCGAAGACGCGCCGCTGTCCTCGCTCCTCCATCGCCGGAGTCATCGCTCCTCCATCGCCAGGCAAAGCTTGTCGTAGTAGAGCTTGTTGTAGTAGACAGATGGGAAGTTGTCGTGTGTGCGTTCATAGGGGTGAGTGTATACGCGTGTATGTGAGCGTCTGCGTTGTACTGTGTTTCTCAAAAAAAAAAAGGACCAGCGTACCAGAGCTGCAACCATCGCCAATGATGACAACCGTAGATCGAAAGAGACTATCATGAAACCACACCAATAAACACGATAGACGGGAAGTTATCGTGCTAAGATTTCAAAGGACCAACACAGCAACCATCGCCAATGATGACAACCGTAGATCGAAAGAGACTATCATGAAACCACACCGATAAACACGAAAACCGACCGGATCCCAGGAGATCCGACGGGCACACAATTCCACGCAGCCTTCGTCAGTGCTAGATGCACCACCGGAGCGAGGATAGGGTGGGGATACCTCCCTTCCCAGTATTGTTTGCATGAAGAATGTGTATGCTGATTAACTGTTTCTGTAAGTAAATTTAGAAATATAGCGTGAGTCCATTGTTAATAATTCGTCCTGAACTCCCGAAGGGCCATCAGCGCGCTAAAGATTATTCTTCTGAAGTGAACAGTTACAAAATTGCACTGTTCTTGATAGCTTATCCGATGAGAGGTCCCCATCGAAGTTATGGGTCTCATGTATCAGCCGGCCAGATAAACACAATGCACGAAAATTATCGTGTGTCCTGCCGATCAAAATGTTGGTGGATAGTAGAAGTCCATTTCTAAGTCCATCTCTAAGAGCATCTCTATCAGCGGCTCTAAATAGGTGTTACAGTGCTGTTCCTTCCATTTAGGGAGGTTTACCCCCATACCGACGCACTCAAAACGGTGGCTCCAATAGAAATTTTTGATAAAAAAAGAAATTAAAACTTACAAATAGCGATAAAAAATTGAATAAAGTTCTTTTTGACTCAGTGAAGTCACTATTGAGGTCCAACATGAAGCCGCGATGTCGTGGCACCGACACTAGCAAGAACGTGGCAATAGTATCGGCAGTCACGTCGCTCTCTCCGAACTCGGGGGAGTACCGGGCACGTCTCTCCATCTGCGACAAGAGCACCCGTGACAACAACGACAGCTCCGTGAAGAATGTCGACAACGAGCTGGGAGGGGGCGTTCTTGAGCTTGGTAATGGCGTCGTACCCGCTCCCGGCCTTGGACTGCATTTCACCGAGGCTGAGACATACCTGCACCACTGCTGCGACCAGGCTCGCCTGGCCATCATCGCGACTTTTACGGTCCGCCGTCAAGATTGTGCAGCGGGCGCGCTTGGCCATCTACTCCTCCTCCGGCATGGTCAATGAATTCTCCTTCAACGTGACTTTGTGTGGCTTTGTCGGCCCCTTCGCGGGCGCCTTCTTGTTTGGAGGCATGCCTAAATTGGTGGCTGCGAGGATATGGGTCGAGCTGGAGCGAGAGCTGGAGTGGCGGGCAGGAGAAACGAAGTGGCGAGCGGGAGGAGGAATTGGGAAATAGTTGTAGGATTTTAAGGCTAGTGGCTACCAGGTGGGGTCCGCAGGCAAAACCCGACGTGTCACAAAGCATCGGCGTGCCCGATTCACGCCCCATCCCGCCCCGCTTCGTAGTCAAAATTAGTTAGGTTAGTTTAAATCTTTAAACAGATTACTCTAGATTAAACTACATAGTGCATTCGCGGCCTTAAGAGGAATGCCGCTTGCAATCCCTAAGTCGACATGCAAGTAAGCTCCATGGAGAATAAGAGCATCTACAACCAGGTTCTGAAAGTGCATGGAACCCCATGTGTGGTCTTGGTAATTGATGACAATCCCTATTGACTAATGTTTGCATTGAGTTATATTTGTATAAGTTGTCCATAGACAATGCGGAACCATATGTTGGCTTCAAGGTTTCAATAAAAATTAACGAAGATCAAGTGATAAGTATGTATTGAAGAAAAAGATTGGTTGAGCTATCATGTGTATCTTCAAGACGGAACATAATGAAGAAGGAACAAAGGAGGTGCAAGTTCAAGATGAGCCACGTCGAAGAGATCATATGCTTGAAGCTTGCCATGCATATGGTGATCATGGATATGTGAAGATTCACCAAATAAAAAGCTCTCCATAGTGGAGTATGGAGGAGCAATCCGCAAGACTTCATACGGGCAAACACAATCAAGAAAGGCGTTCCATCTTGTTGCGGTTAAGATCGTCATCATCGAGCTCAAGTGAAATGCACAAGGTTAAGGTTTGCTTTTGATAGGGGGTTCTTTCTTACCAGTCTCGTGGTTTAGTTGGGACACCGGTTTATAGGTTAGTTGCTGTACTATCAAGAGGGCTCTCGAGTGACTAACTCGATCATATCGTTCGGAGAGAGCTCAAACCTTTGCATCCTTACTCATCTTTCTTGTTAGTTATTTGGATCTTATCCATGTGGTGATTTATAGTTTGCGGTTATTTCCATGGGAAGCTCTAGTTCACCGAAAACGGATTCCGCATGAATCACTTGTTGTGTTTTCGATATTGGAGTTTTTCTTGGTTTCTCGTATTGAGAGGTTTCACTATAAAATACATAGAAAATATACCCCACTTATTATTAAGTTTTTCAATCTTTGTAGGGGTATCTCTTGTCATCCTCTTTACAACAAAATTGGTTTCACCTAAATCCGAGTTTTCTAACTCAAGTTGTTGCATTTAATTTCCATATTGGTGGATTTACCGTTTTCCTTTTTATAGATATGTAAAAATTATTCATTTGTTTCTATCCTCCGTTGTTGTACTATGATGTTTCTATGCATATTGTTTTAGAGCTCATTGTTTTGATTTCAACGATCCTAAGATCATCGAAATCGAAGTCCGGATGCAAAAGTTCTTAAGGTTTTCGTATCAGGGTGTTTCGGTATTCCCAGGGTGATACTGCCGCCCACACAGGGCAGAACTGTCAACCAGAGAGGGGCAGCACTGCCGCCCAGAGAGGACAGAAATTTGGGCCCCAACAGGTACAAATCTGGGCCCCTTTAAATAGGCCTTCTTCCTCCTCTCATTTTGTTTCTTCTTCCTCCCTTTTGCTCTGCTTCATTGCTAATATTTGAGAGCTTCCTCTCCCTCTAATCCCTCCATGAGTCTTGCTCATATTTGAGGAAAAGGGAGAGGAGATCTAGATCTACAATCCCACCAATCAAATTCCCCTCTTTGTGTGGGAATCCTTAGATCTAGTTCTTGGAAGAGAATTTTGGTGTTCCTCATCCTATTTGTTTTCCTCTCTCTTTCCCCAATAGCTTTATTAGCTTTGTTGGAATTTGAGAGAGAAAGACTTGAGCATCTTAGTGGTGTTCTTGCCATTGCATTTGGTGTATCGGTTTGAGTACTCCACGGTGATTCATGGGAGTGAAAGTGAGAAGATTGTTACTCCTGGGTTTTTGAAACCCTAGACGGCTTAGTGGTCTTAGTGGTGTTCTTGAGGCCTCCAATTAAGTTGTGGAGATTCCTCAAGCTTTGTGAGGCCTTTGTGGCGAATTTCTTGGGAGCCTGCAACGAAGTTGTGGAGATTGTCCCAAGCTTTGTGCGGGTTCAGTGACTGATACGTCCAATTTGCATCACTATTTTATATCATAATTTGCTGTTATTCATTGATATATTTCATATTTAGGGATGATACTTATGTTATTTCATCTATTTAGCATGTTTCATGATTATTTGGGGATCGCGCACCGGAGCCAGGAAAAAGCGCCGTCAGAATGCAATATTTCGGAAGATCAACAGTTGACGGAAATTATATGAAAAACCCTATTTTCCGAGAGAAGGGAGCCGGAAGGGGGCCGAGGGGACCCGAGGTGGGCCCACCTCATGGCCGACGCGGCCCAAGGCCTGGCCGCGCCGCCTGTGAGGGGGGGGCCCTCTCTCGCCTCCTTTTCTTCGCGTACGTCTTCGTCCCGAAAACCTAAGCTCCGGGGTCGCGAAGAGTCACAGCCGCCTCTGGGGCGGAGAACACCAGAGAGAAAGAGCTCTCCGGGGCAGGAATCCGCCGGGGAAATTCCCTCGGAGGAGAGTCGACGCCATCGTCACCGTCATGGTTGGACATCATCTCCATCACCATCGCCATCATCATCATCATCATCACCGCCATCTCCACCGCTGCACCTCGTCACCGCTGTAACAATTTGGGTTTGATCTTGTTTGTTTGATAGGAAACTCTCCCGGTGTTGATTTCTACTTGTTATTGATGCTATTGAGTGAAACCATTGAACCAAGGTTTATGTTCAGATTGTTATTCATTATCATATCACCTCTGATCATGTTCCATATGATGTCTCGTGAGTAGTTCGTTTAGTTCTTGAGGACATGGGTGAAGTCTAAATGTTAGTAGTGAATTATGGTTGAGTAGTATTCAATGTTATGATATTTAAGTTGTGGTGTTATTCTTCTAGTGGTGTCGTGTGAACGTCGACTACACGACACTTCACCTTTATGGGCCTAGGGAATACATCTTGTACTCGTTTGCCAATTGCGGGGTTGCGGAGTGACAGAAACCTGAGCCCCCGTTGGTATATCGATGCAGGAGGGATAGCAGGATCTCGAGTTTAAGGTTGTGGTTAGATTTATCTTAATTACTTTCTTGTAGTTGCGGATGCTTGCAAGGGTATAATCACAAGTATGTATTAGTCCTAGGAAGGGCGGTACATTAGCATAGGTTCACCACACAACACTTATCAAAACAATGAAGATTAATTAGTTGTATGTGTAGCGAAAGCACTAGACTAAAATCTCGTGTGTCCTCAAGAACGTTTGGTCATTATAAGTAAACAAACCGGCTTGTCCTTTGTGCTAAAAAGGATTGGGCCACTCGTTGCAATTGTTACTCTCGCACTTTACTTACTCGTACTTTATTCATCTGTTACATCAAAACCCCCTGAATACTTGTGTGAGCATTTACGGTGAATCCTTCATCGAAACTGCTTGTCAACACCTTCGCTCCTCGTTGGGATCGACATTCTTACTTATCGAAGATACTACGATACACCCTATACTTGTGGGTCATCAAGACTATTTTCTGTTGCCGGGGAGTGAAGCGCTATTGGTAAGTGGAATTGGTAAGGGAAATTTCTACTGTTTGTGCTGATTTTATTTCTGCCTGCTATAACTCATTATGAAGAGATCTTCTCTTGAGTGTTTATTTGGGAAATCTACTACTACTGCAAAGGTAGTTGAGGCGCCAGGTGGGAAAAACAAAATACCTATGAAAATTATTGAACGTGTAGTGGGTAACCGTTATACAGGGGATGGAACTGTCCACCCTGGAGATCATTTACTGTTCTTACATGAATTATGCGGTTTATTCAAGTGTGCAGGTATTGCTATGGATGAAGTGAGGAAGAAACTATTCTCTGGTAAGCGGCGCATTGGTATAAATTACTGGATAATGGGGATTCTCTTGAATGGAATGATATTGTGCCCCGGTTTTATTCTAAGTTCTATCCTCCAAGTGAGATTCACAAAGATCGGAATCGCATATATAATTTTTGGCCTCATGAAGGAGAGAGTATTGCCCAAGCGTGGGGAGATTGAAGTCTTTAATGCTCAAATGCCCCATTCATGAGCTTCTGTAATATTATTATTGATAATTTCTATGCAAGACTTTCTTTTCAAGACAAGACCTTGCTGGATACTTCTTGTTCTGGATCATTTACACGCAACAAGGAAGAGTTTAAAAGGGACCTTCTTAATCGGATCCAAGAAACTGAAGGATGGGAGAACGACAAGGATAGAGAATCAGGTATAAATTATGATTATAAATGCATTGAAGCTTTTATGGATACTGATAAATTTCGTAATATGAGTGCTACTTATGGTCTTGATTCTCAAGTTGCTGCAAATCTTTATAAATCTTTTGCTTCTCATTATGAATTGCCTAAGAATAACTTTGATAAGTATCATGAACCGTATAAAGATAAAATTGATTCATCTATAAATAAATGTGTTGTAGTTGAAACTGTTGATCATGTTATTCCTGAAGCTTATATTGAAAAAACTCTTTTCCTGCTAAAATGAAGGAGTACTCTATTATAAATAGTGCGGTTCATAAAAGTGAAAAGAAACCTATAGAACCTGAAGAACAAATAAAAGTTGAACCTGCTGTTGCAATTATTAAAGATCTTGTGACTGAAAATGTGGAGGATGGTCATATTATTTTCTGTGAAGATGCCTCTAATATTGTTTCGCATCCTAATAAGTCTAGGAAAGCTAGTGTTCCTATGCTCTCTGTTAGAATTGGTGATCATTGTTATTATGGTTTATGTGATATTGGTGCAAGTATTAGTGCTATTCCTTATGAGCTTTACACGGAGATTATGCACGAAATTGGTTCTTGTGAACTTGAAGATATTGATGTGGTTATTCGGCTGGCTAATAGAGAAACTATCTCTCCTATTGGTATTATTCGAGATGTGGAAGTTCTATGTGGTAAGATTAAATATCCTGCTGACTTTTTGGTACTTGGTTCTGCTGCTAGTAAATATTGTCCTATCATTTTGGTAGACCTTTTCTAAATACTTGTGGAGCTATTATAGATTGTAAGAAAGAGAAAATTTTGACTAAATTTGCTGGTGAATCTTATGAGTTTAACTTCTCTAAATTTACCAAAACTCCTTATAAAATTGATTCGCCTAATAGTGATTTTAAAGTTGAACAGTGTGCATCTATTGCTCTTGCTCCTAGTAATCCTTTGCAGCAACATTTGGAGAATAGTGAGAGTGAAGTTTTTAGGGAAGAAAGAGATGAGCTTGATGAAATTTTCCTTCGTCAACCTATTCTTAAGCATGATTTACCGGTGGAAGATCTGGGTACAACACCACCACCAAAGGAAGATCCTGTCTTTGATTTAAAACTATTGCCTGATAATCTTAAATATGCTCATATTGATGATAAGAAAATATATCCTGTTATTATTAGTTCTAAGCTTTGAGTTTGAAGAAGAAAGGTTATTGGAGATATTGAAGAAACACCGAGGTGCTATTGGCTACACTCTTGATGACTTGAAGGGGATTTCTCCCTCTATTTGCCAACACGCCATTAATATGGAAGATGATGCGAAGCCTGTTGTTGAACCTCAGCGTTCTAATTCCTAAGATGAAGGATGTGGTAAGAAATGAGGTATTAAGACTCCTTGAAGCTGGTATTATATATCCTATTGCTGATAGTAGATGGGTTAGTCCTGTGCATTGTGTTCCTAAGAAAGGAGGAATGATTGTTGTGCCTAATGATAATGATGAGCTCATACCTCAAAGAGTAGTTGTAGGTTATAGAATGTGCATTGATTTTCGAAAAGTTAATAAGGTTACTAAGAAAGATCATTACCCTTTACCATTTATTGATCAAATGTTAGAAAGGTTATCTAAAAATAATCATTTTTGCTTTCTTGATGGTTATTCTGGGTTTTCACAAATTGCTGTTAAAACTAAAGATCAAGAGAAAACACTTTCACTTGTCCCTATGGAACTTATGCTTATAGACGTATGCCTTTTGGTTTATGTAATGCTCTGCTACTTTTCAAAGATGCATGTCTGCTATTTTTCATGGCTTTTGTGAGAGTATTGTAGAGGTATTCATGGATGATTTTTCTGTCTATGGGAATTCTTTTGATAGTTGCTTGCGGAACCTTGATAAAGTTTTAGAGATGTGAAGAAACTAACCTTGTTCTTAATTGGGAGAAATGCCACTTTATGGTTAATGAAGGGATTGTATTGGGACATAAAATTTCCGAGAGAGGTATTGAAGTTGATAGAGCTAAAGTTGAAGCCATTGAGAAGATGCCCTATCAAGGGATGTTAAAGGTATTCGTAGTGTTCTTGGTCATGCTGGGTTTTATAGGAGATTTATTAAAGACTTCTCTAAGATTTCAAAGCCTCTTACTATTCTTCTTCAAAAAGATGTACCTTTTGTTTTTGATGATGATTGTAAGGAAGCTTTTGAAACTCTAAAGAAAGCCTTAACAACCCCTATAGTTGAACCTCCTGATTGGAACTTACCATTTGAAATTATGTGTGATGCTAGTGATTTTCTGTAGGCGCTGTTCTTGGACAGCGAGTAGATAAAAAACTGAATGTTATTCATTATGCTAGTAAAACTCTTGATGCTGCTCAAAGAAATTATGCTGTTATCACCAGATTTTGGACAAATCTAGAGGTGGGCCGTAAGAGAGATGGGCTTAGAAGACTACACGTGGAAGATCTCTGAAGCGGCCTTGCATGGAGGATTTGGGCTAGTTTGCCCATGTATCTTTAATTATAGTAGATTATATCTTAGATCGAGATTTAGAGTTTGTATCGCATACGGTGGGATATTCCCACGTTAGAAAGTCCCCTGGACTATAAATATGTACCTAGGGTTTTTGGAATAAACAACAACACAACGTTCACCCCAAAACAAACCAATCTCGGCGCATCGCCAAACTCCTTCTCCTCGAGGGTTTCAATCAGGTAGCGACATGCTGCCTAGATCGCATCTTGCGATCTGGCAGCCGCTCCACGTTGTTCATGCGTTGCCCGTCTGAAGCGTCTTTGATGGCGGGCAGCGTAGTTATCGTAGATGTGTTAGGGTTAGCATAGTTCTTCGTATAACATGCTTACGTAGTGCAACCCGCATGTCTAGCCGCCCTCACGCCTATCTCGGGTGTGGGGCGGCACCTGCTTGTTCTTTATTTAGTAGATCTGATCCGTTCCGATTGCTCCTTGCTCGCAAGGATTAGTTTAATATCTGCAATAGTTAGGCCTTACAAAGGGGGAGGATCCAGGTGGCACGTAGGGTGGCGTTCGCAAGTCCTAAACGGGATGTTCCGAGGATCGACGTCATGTTGATCGTTTGGCCTTGTTTAGGATCGGCTTACGAGCACCGTGCGTGGCCACGAGGCCCAACCTGGAGTAGGATGATCCGATTATGCGGTGAAAACCCTAAATCGTCGTAGATCTCATTAGCTTTATCTTGATCAAGCGGGATCACCAAGTATTCGTGCACCCGCAGATCATGGGTGGATCGGCTCTTTGAGCCGATTCACGGGATAACTGAGAGCCGATCGAGGCTCGATTTAATGTTACGTGTATGCCATGCGAGGAACTAGCGAGGCATCCCCATCACCTTCGACCGGTATAGGTCAGGTGGCACGCCTTTGCACGCCGCCGCGTGTGACCGGAGAAGAGCATTGCGGGCCGTCGCTAGGGTCTCAGCCAGCCGCCTCTAGGCTCTTCCGGCTCTACCGTGTTGACGGCCGCTGCCCGCCGGTGGGTTTGGCGTCAACATTCGCTGCGCCGTGGGACAATCGTCTACATCAACCACATCGCCATCTACATCGACGGCACCCCACGAGCACCTACGAGGAGCTACCTGCCGAGCTCAAGAAGCAATATGACGAGATCAAGGTCACCCTCCGAAGCCGCCTCATCGGCTCTTTTCGAGAACCCGTACCCATGGCATCGGATGGAGGGGTTCTCACCACAAGGTGCACTCGATGGGATAGATCTCTCGCCCCGTCGGAGCACTAGGGGCTACGGCAGGAGATCAACTACTTGGTGGCTCACTCGCTACCGCCACTCTGAAAACTTGGTCAACATGTTGGAGCGTCTCGCTGCGCGTGATCCAGGAGATCATGAGCCACCGGTACTCGCCGTCGGGACCAGCTCTCGGGACGCATCAAGGAGAGTTCCAGTCCCGTCCACCGCTGCCATATGCGTTGGCAGCACCAGAAGTGCCGGTTACACGGCATTCGTCGTCTACAAGATCGGTGGTGACTCTAGTGACTACCGAGTTCTTGGCTGAGCGCCCAAGGAGATCCCCCAAGGATACGCGTGCACGTATGTGCGAGATTGTGGCAACTGGCCACTCTCGAACCAGGCCACAACGTCGGGACTCCGGCGCAAACAGGAGGAACGTCGCAACGAGAGAGAAGCGACGTGGCTAACTAAATGCGCCACCCCGACGAAACTCCCGAGCCCAGCTCCTGCAGTGGCTCGAGCTGGAAAAGCAAACATGGCTGGCTAAGTACGCCACCGGCGAATCTTGAGTGCATCTCCTGCAGCCACACGGCGGATCAGATCGATATCATGAGAGACCAGTTCGGCATCATGCCGAAAAGAGGCAATCGGCTATTCCAAGCCGTACCCCGAGAGTACGAGATGATCCCGCTGCCACCTAAATATCGGCTCCGACTTCTCTAAATTCATGGATCGGATGGCTCCAGCTCATCGACACATCGCCGATATTTGGCGCAACTAGGACCGCTTCAGTGTCGGATCAGCTACGCGTGAGGCTCTTTTCACAGTCCCTCAGGATCGGCTTTTGGATGGTATACCTCTTTGCCGGCAAACTCCATCCAGTCTTGAAGCAATTGGAAGAACAGTTCCATATGCAATACCATTCAGAAGCTTCCGAGTCTAGCATTGCCGATCTAGCACAACTACGTCGTCGACGCGGAGAAACGGTGACAGTACATCCAGCGCTTCGGAATCTTAGGAACCGATGTTATTCGGTTCGTATAACTGAAAAGGAGCGTCGAGTTGGCGGTAGCTGGCCTTGCAACACAGCTCAAGGACATGGCCTCCCAAGCAGATTATCCCTCAAGCGCATGGTTCGAGCGGCATATGAACAGCGCCACCCGACTGTACCAAGACAAGTTCAAGCGTGCAGTAGTCATGGTCGATACGAGGAAGGTGAAGTGCCTACGGGAGACCAAGAAGTAGCAGTGGTGAGTGGACTCGGGAGGAACCCCGTGTCTGCAAATGGGTAAAGCCACCAGGGGCCCGATTTGATTTTGACGTGACCAAGTGAACAAATCTTCGACCTCCTGCTCAAGGAGAAACAGTTGACGATTCCTGAAGGTCTCAAGTTCCCCACGGCGCAAGAGCTAAAGGAAAGCCGTATTGCAAATTCCACAACTCGCTCTCCCATGCATTGCCGGGGTGTGGCGTCGGCACATCAAGCGGCGATAGAGAAGGGCGTCTAATTTTCAACCATCGCCATGAAGGTAGACACCCAGCCCTTCCCCGCCGTTAATATGGTAAGTCATCTAGGGTTGCCAGCCAGGTCCCACATTCAGCATCAACATGGTAGGACACGGAACCACTCGCAAAGATGGAGATGAGGGCAGCTGCTCTCATAGCAAGGACACGAGAGGCCGCTCCACGCGATCGGCTCCATCATGATGGCAAGCGCTACGTCACAGAGGAGAGGTGAAAAACATAAGATATCAGCGACCCCTCTCGATCACCTCCTCAACAAATATGTGAGTCAGTGACCAACGCCGACGGTCCAACTATGATGATGAAGGAGATCGTCTGGCTAGAGAAGCCGAAGACATCGTCGGCGGGATCGCGATGAGGAGGAGCACGAGCGCCGTGCCACGGACAAGTCAAGGGAGCAAGATGACAACGCAGACACTGGGATTGCCCTTCTTCATTGGGATTCAGGAATGAGCCGATTGCCTACAATCGGCAATTGCCCAGAATGCAAGAAGAAGGAGGCAGCCAACGTATCTGTGTTCGAGCGCCTAGGGCCTCTCCCACCACAAAGCAAACGCGCTGAGTCACCTCGTTGGGCAGATCTTGAGGATTCGGAAGACGAGGGACAAGAAGAAGAAGAAGACAGTACCACCGTCAGGTGGTGCCACGTGACTCAGCCGTTCCCGAAAACGAGGGTTCAACGATTGCGCGGCTGAAGAAGCGAGAGGTTATACTTGCATACCTTGAGGAAGGCAAGGCCTGATCTGGCTGCGAGGTTCAGCGAACCCTGGATGAAGAGGGTCGTCCACAAAGAAAAGAGTGGCGCCCAAGCAAAGGAGAGCCGATGATGAAGCATCGGTGCAGCACAACATGGTGCTTGTCTTGCCGACAGAGCTTAGTGCTCCACGATTATACGATGCACTCAAGGTGGATGATAGCAGGCGCATCAAATCAGAGGTTGGGTTGGTTTTATCCAGCCTAACCGAGTAGCAAGATTAAAACAATGAGCAAACCGGGTGAGGCTGATCCTTGTGATCGGCCCCAAAAGTTTATGGAGGAACATTACAAAACCTTCATCGAACGAGCAATGTGGAGGCCGATTCCAGCAATCGGCCAGAAATATCTTCTGCACATATTCTATTTGTGATCAGCAACGATCTACTGGGCAGCGGCCACGTCGGCGAGATGAAAGTCAGCATGAATCTTTGCGAAGCCGACGTACAAATGCGGTGCCACGACTAACCATGAAGCCGATATCTGCGGTCATTTGGATTCGCTCGGAAACATATAGTCAGATGAACATATGCAGGTAACACGTGCAGATATGCGTGCAGTGTAACATTGGGGGCCGATTAAGAAAAATCGGCCAAAATAAAAAAAAATTTTACAGCCGATACAGCAGACATCGACTTAAGGATACAAAAGCCGATGCATGGCCATCGACTCAAGAGAAATAAGAGCTCGGATCTTCCCTTCAAGGTCAAGGCCAAGAGCAGTCTGGACGTGCCGATCCACCAAAGGAAAGGAGCCGATCTAACTGGCAAGGCGCAGGGAGAACTGAAGAAACTCGGGGGGCAGTTCACCTTGAAGGTTCTCTGCTTGGGGCTACGTCATGATTTAAGGCTAATTTTGGCACGTATGTCTGGCTCGCCTTCACGAAGGCTCGGGGGGGCAGCTTACCCTAAAAAGTCATTGCTCCAGGGAGCCGATTTGGTTGGGATCGGCTAGCCCTGCGGCACAACTGGTTTGGAGAGCGGTGTTCCGTTGCGGAATCATCAGTTTGAGCATCCAAGATGGTTCCAGGGCTCTGTTAAGGTCACTTGCTCAAAGATCAAGCCGCCAGCTTACCAAGATCGGCTGTGTCATCGTCATCGGCAGAAGCCAGCTAGTTTGGAGGGATGGCTAAATTGGCCCGTCTCGCAGATTATCATGAAATTGATGCGTTACCAGCAGTCACTAAGCGTGGATTAGGCCAACAGTCGGCAAACTCAGCATGAAAGAAATCGGCGAAATCAGGCTAAGGGAATTCTTCATTAATATGGAGATTTCTTACAATGGGGAGCCGATTGCTCAAGAAGGGAAGAACAAGAGAAGGGTCTATTGACCAATCTACTACTGCTAGGCCTATATTATTAGGTCCTAATCTATGGGCCATTTCTGCCCTCATCGTCGTCATCGCCGTCATCGCCACTATCGGCGCTACTCCCTACCAGCTCCTCATCGCTGCTCCAGCGGCCGTCAACAGGACCCTCATTGTCTTCGTCCTCTTCGTCAGCGTCGTCGTCGCTGTCGATATCGCTGAGATTCCCGGGCCAGAGGTGGCGGCGTTTGGCCGGAGGCTCGTCAGAGGAGGTGCTGCCCTCCTCCTCCTCCTCCTCCTCTTCTTCCCCCTCCTCCTCCTCGGGGGAGGTGAGGTCGCAGGAGAAGCGGTCATCGTCGCTCTCCTCCTCCGCGTCTCCGTCGACGAGGGAGCGGAGGTCACTTTCCCCGTCGGTCAGAGACTTGTCGTCCTCCGACCAGAGGGAGAAGTCATGGCTAGACTCCTCCCCGGCCTCAATGGCGCGGCGGACATTCTCCGCGTGAACCTCCGCCGGGTTCGGCTCCGGCGTCGGCTCGCGAGACGAAGAGGACCCAAGGGAGAGATCCGATGAGGTGGAGGGAGAGGAAGACATGGTGGCAGGGAAGGGTTTTTTTGGTGCCGATGGCTGGGACAGAACAGAGGAGAAAGAGAGCTAATCAGTCGGCACGGTTAAATAATGAAAGATCTGGTGAAGATTTAATGCCATTGCAGTTTCCGAGGAGGTGATGCCGAAGTTATCGAATTTTGCAGAGAAGCTGAGGAGACAGGGCATAATGATGAAGGATACTGCAACGGTTCTGCTCTGCCACGACATGACCCGACGAAGGAAAGCATAATGATTTTGGAAAAATTATTTCCAAAACCAGGGGGGCATGTGTTATCACCAGATTCTGGACAAATCTAGAGGTGGGCCGTAAGAGAGATGGGCTTAGAAGACTACACGTGGAAGATCTCTGAAGCGGCCTTGCATGGAGGATTTGGGCTAGTTTGCCCATGTATCTTTAATTATAGTAGATTATATCTTAGATCGAGATTTAGAGTTTGTATCGCATACGGTGGGATATTCCCACGTTAGAAAGTCCCCTGGACTATAAATATGTACCTAGGGTTTTGGAATAAACAACAACACAACGTTCACCCCAAAACAAACCAATCTCGGCGCATCGCCAAACTCCTTCTCCTCGAGGGTTTCAATCAGGTAAGCGACATGCGCCTAGATCGCATCTAGGCAGCACAAGCTCCACGTTGTTCATGCGTTGCCCGTGAAGCGTCTTTGATGGCGGGCAGCGTAGTTATCGTAGATGTGTTAGGGTTAGCATAGTTCTTCGTATAACATGCTTACGTAGTGCAGCCCTGGCATGTCTAGCCGCCCTCACGCCTATCTCAGGTGTGGGGGCGGCACCCTGCTTGTTCTTTATTTAGTAGATCTGATCCGTTACGATTGCTCCTTGCTCTGCAAGGATTAGTTTAATATCTGCAATAGTTAGGCCTTACAAAGGGGGAGGATCCGGTGGCACGTAGGGTGGCGTCGCAAGTCCTAAAAGGATGTTCCGAGGATCGACGTCATGTTGATCGTTTGGCCTTGTTTAGGATCGGCTTACGAGCACCGTGCGTGGCCACGAGGCCCAACCTGGAGTAGGATGATCCGATTATGCGGTGAAAACCCTAAATCGTCGTAGATCTCATTAGCTTTATCTTGATCAAGCAGGATCAAGTATTGGTGCACCCCGCACGAATCATGGGTGAATCGGCTCTTTGAGCGATTCACGGGATAACTGAGAACCGATCGAGCGTACGATTTAATGTTTACGTGTATGCCATGCAGGAACTAAGCGAGGCATCCCCATCACCTTCGACCAGGTATGGGTCAGGTGGCACGCCCTTGCACTTCGCATCGCCGCGTGTGACGAGAAGAGCATTGCGGGCCGTCGCTCGGAGGGGTCTCGGCCAGCCGCAGCTCTAGGCTCTTCCGGCTCTACCGTGTTGACGAGGCATTGCCATAAAGGTGGGTTTTGGCAGAGTCCATGACTACTACTGAAAAAGAATTGTTGGCTGTAGTCTTTGCTTGTGATAAGTTTAGATCTTATATTGTTGATTCAAAAGTTACTATTCATACTGATCATGTTGCAATTAGATACCTTATGACAAAGAAAAAGATGCTAAGCCAAGGCTTATTAGATGGGTAGTTCTTTTCAAGAATTTGATTTACATATTGTAGATAGGAAAGGTGCTGATAATCCTGAAAAAATGAATTTGTCTAGATTGGAAATTTTTATGATCCTGTTCCTGTTAATGATAGTTTCCAAATGAGCAATTGGCTGTAATAAAGGTGAGCTCGCGAGACCTTCAGGTATGCTGATTATGCTAACTTTATTGTTTCCAAGTACTTGCCTCAACCTTTTCAGCTCAGCATAGGAGGAAATTCTTTTATGACTTGAGGCATTATTTTTGGGATGACCCACACTTATATAAAGAAGGAGTGGATGGTTATTCCGCGAAGGTGTGTTCCCGAATATGAACAACAAGAGATATTGAGTAAATGTCATGGTAGTGCTTATGGAGGACATCACGCTGGAGATAGAACTGCACAAAAGGTTCTACAATCAGGTTTTTATTGGCCAACTCTCTTCAAAGATGCAAGAAAATTTATTTTATCTTGTAATGAATGTCAAAGGGTTGGTAATATCTCCAGACGCAATGAAATGCCTATGAATTATACTCTTGTTATTGAACCGTTTGATTGTTGGGGGTTTGACTTCATGGGACCTTTTCCCTCTTCAGAAGGTAACACTCATATACTTGTTCTTGTTGATTATGTTACTAAATGGGTGGAAGCCATACCTACAAAAAGTGCTGATGGTGAGACCTCTTTAAGAATGCTTTTAGACATTATTTTTCCTAGATTTGGAGTTCCTAGATATATTATGACATATGGAGGTTCTCATTTCATTCATGGTGGTTTTAGAAAAACTCTTGCTAAATATGGTATTAATCATAGAATTGCTTCCGCTTATCATCCTCAAACTAGTGGGCAAGTAGAACTATCAAATAGAAATTAAATCTATCTTGCAAAAGACTGTTAATAAAACTAGAAAGAACTGGGCTATTAAATTGAAGGACGCACTATGGGCTTATAGAACTGCTTATAAAAACCCTATGGGTATGTCGCCCTATAAAATGGTTTATGGAAAAGCTTGTCATTTACCTTTAGAATTAGAGCACAAAGCTTATTGGGCTGTTAGAGAACTAAACAAAGATCCTAAACTAGCCGGTGATAAGAGGTTGTTGCAATTAAGTTCTCTAGATGAATGGAGAAGTGAAGCTTATGAAAATGCTAAACTCTTTAAAGAGAAAGTTAAGAAATGGCATGATAGAAGAATTATCAAAAGAGAATTTAATGTTGGGGATAAAGTCCTATTGTATCGGTCTCGTCTCGGATTCTTTGCAGGGGAAGTTGCTCTCAAAATGGGAAGGACCATATGTCATTGATGAGGTTTATCGATCGGGAGCAATTAAAATTAGCTCTCTTCAAGGTAATGCCACACAGGTAGTGAATGGACAAAGACTCAAGCATTATATCGTGGAGATTCTTATAATGAAGATGTTGATATTATCCAAGTGGTAACTCCGGAAGCTTTCATCAAAAGTCAAGTTGGTCCTGAGAATCCGACTTTGAATAGGTATTGTTCTGGTAAGAAAAAGTCCGCGATTTACTTTTCCGAACAATGTTTTGCTGTTTTTGGAAAATATGAAAAATTACGAGATCGAAACGGAGTGGAGGAGACGCAGAGCGTGCCCCCATAGGCAGCGCGGGCCCCACCTGGCGCGCCGCCCTATGAGGACACCGCCTCGTTGTCCCCCTCCGACTCCGGTTCGACCTGGTACTTTCCTTATGCCGTAAAAATTCCTGCTATATAATCCCCGGACCCCTGGAGGTCCGTATATCGTTTTCTCGACGTGTTTTGTTTCGAGTTGTTTGTGCAGGATTTGCTTCGGATCTAGAGGTAACATGTCTTCGTCAGAAACTCCAGACAGCTCCTGCAAGGACTTTGACAACTTGTACATGAACAGCTGAGTATGCATCCCAAGGAGTTGCTTGCTCGTTGATGGGGAGATGCAGATCAAAGATGTCCAGGGCCCTAAAGGAAAGCTTGGAAGACAGGATGGAGAAGCTAGAACAAGAGGTCTTCAACTACAAGAAGATGGGGAGCGTGAGGTGGATATCTTCCACAAGATTGTGTCTGAACTCATTCTTTGAACACGAGAAGGAAACTGCAAAGCTATGGTGACATCCTCTCGCTTCACGACACCACCAACAAACTCCAAGCTCAACTCTATGACGTTCAGAATCAAACTGTGAGTATGAAAACAGGTTTAAACACATAAGCCATGCTGCTAGTTTCAGGATTCCCGAGACCAAGATGTCGTTTGTTGATGGAGAGCCTCTTCCTTGGAAGTCTGATGATGGGAATTCATCACCACCATCGCCGGAGGAGTAATTCATCATCGGTATTGGCATCCCCTTGGTTTGTTCCAAGCTTGGGGGAGTGCCGCGGTATCACATCATCACTATCTTTTATCTTTTTATTATCAAGTAGTGTCATATCATGAGTAGGGAAGTTATCATATAAGATGTGTTGCGGTATGGAAGTATCTCTCTTTAGTTGGTTATCTATGTATCCCTTGGTGTGAGTTATCGTTATGAAATATTAATGAGAAGTCTTATCATTTACATATTGCACATCTTATTTTAGTTTGCAATCTCTATTATGTGATTGATCTTGTTGTTAGTATTGGCATCACTTTGGGAGCATTGAGTAAATCTATTTGGTTTTGGCAAACTTAGCATTGGTCAATAGCAACAACACTTTGAGTTTTAAGTAGAGAAGAGGAAATACATGTAGATATGTTATTATCTTTCTTGTTAGTTCTTAGCTTAGTATTCTGAAGTTAAAATTGTTTGTACTTACAAGTAAGATGCATGATTGTTTCTATCACATGTATATTTGTTTGTTTACCTCAACTCTTATGCTTGCTAATCAACCTTGCTAGCCAAAGACCTCTACCGAGAGGGAATGCTTCTCATGCATCCAAACTTTTAGACCAAAAACCCACGCCATGTGTGTCCACTATAACTACCTATTATGTGGTATTTCTGCCACTCCAAGTAAATACTTCATGTGCTACCTTTAAACAATTCAAAACTTTATTACTCCTTATTTGTGTCAATGTTTTATAGCTCATGAGGAAGTATGTGGTGTTTATCTTTCAATCTTGTTGGGCAACTTTCACCAATGGACTAGTGGCTTCATCCACTTATCCAATAACTTTGCAAAAAGAGCTGGCAATGGGGTTCCCAGTCCCAAATTAATTAACTTTCGTAATTTTACAAATAGACACTCCTCCATGGTATGTGATTGATTGGATGGCACCCGAGGATTCGGTTAGCCATGGCTTGAGAAAGCAAAGGTGGGAGGAGTGTCATCTAAATAAAACTAAAATAAGGGCACTCCTTCATGGTATGAGATTGTTGGCAGGCACCCGAGGATTCGGTTAGCCATGGTTTGTGAAAGCAAAGGTTGGAAGGAGTGTCAACAAAAAGAAAACTTTATGACCGCTCTTTGAGAGTTTGTCGACAAGGGGGTTAGAGTACCCGCCACGGTCGTTGACAACAACAAACACCCCTCAAAACTTTACTTTTATGCTCTCTATATGATTTCAAAACTTGAAAAGCTCTAGCACATGATTTAATCCATGCTTCCCTCTGTGAAGGGCTGATACGTCTCCGACGTATCGATAATTTCTTATGTTCCATGCTACTTTATTGATGATATCTACATGTTTTATGCACACTTTATGTCATATTCGTGCATTTGGAACTAACCTATTAACAAGATGTGATGCAGTTCTGTTTTCTGCTGTTTTTGGTTTGAAATCCTAGTAACGAAATATTCTCGGAATTGGACGAAATCAAGACCCGGGTTCCTATTTTTCGAAGCTTCGAACACCGGGAAGGACCGGAGGGCCACGGCCACTGACTTGGCCGGCTACCTGCTGGGTGTGCCGCGCACAATACGTCTCCGACGTATCGATATTTCTTATGTTCCATGCCACATTATTGATGTTATCTACATGTTTATGCACACTTTATGTCATATTCGTGCATTTTGGAACTAACCTATTAACAATCTGAGTGTAGTTGTTTTTCTGCTTTTGGTTTCAGAAATCCTAGTAAGGAAATATTCTCGGAATTGGACGAAATCAAAGCCCGGGGGCCTATTTTTCCACGAAGCTTCCGGAAGTCCGAAGACGAGACGAAGAGGGGCCACGGGTGGCCAAACCCTAGGGCGGCGCGGCCCCCCCTGGCCGCCGGCCTATGGTGTGGGCCCCCGTGCCGCCTCTTGACTTGCCCTTCCGCCTACTTAAAGCCTCCGTGACGAAACCCCCAGTCGAGAGCCACGATACGGAACCTTCCAGAGGCGCCGTCGCCGCCGATCCCATCTCGGGGGATCCAGGAGACCGCCTCCGGCACCCTGCCGGAGAGGGGAATCATCCCCGGAGGACTCTACGCCGCCATGGTCGCCTCCGGTGTGATGTGTGAGTAGTCTACCCCTGGACTATGGGTCCATAGCGGTAGCTAGATGGTTGTCTTCTCCCCATTGTGCTATCATTGTCGGATCTTGTGAGCTGCCTATCATGATCAAGATCATCTATATGTAATTCTATATGTTGCGTTTGTTGGGATCCGATGAATAGAGAATACTTGTTATGTTGATTATCAAAGTTATGCTTATGTGTTGTTTATGATCTTGCATGCTCTCCGTTACTAGTAGATGCTCTGGCCAAGTAGATGCTTGTAACTCCAAGAGGGAGTACTTATGCTCGATAGTGGGTTCATGCTGCATTGACACCTGGGACAGTGACAGAAGTTCTAAGGTTGTGTTGTCTGTTGCCACTAGGATAAAACATTGATGCTATGTCTAAGGATGTAGTTGTTGATTACATTACGCACCATACTTAATGCAATTATCTGTTGCTTGCAACTTAATACTGGAAGGGGTTCGGATGATAACCGAAGGTGGACTTTTTAGGCATAGATGCAGTTGGATGGCGGTCTATGTACTTTGTCGTAATGCCCAATTAAATCTCACTATACTCATCATGATATGTATGTGCATTGTCATGCTCTCTTTATTTGTCAATTGCCCAACTGTAATTTGTTCACCCAACATGCTTTGTTATCTGAGAGACACCTCTAGTGAGCTGTGGACCCCGGTCCAATTCTCTTTACTGAAATACAATCTGCTGTTGTACCTTTTCTTATTTTTCTCGCAAACAATCATCTTCCACACAATACGGTTAATCTTTTTACAGCAAGCCGGTGAGATTGACAACCTCACTGTTTCGTTGGGGCAAAGTACTTTGGTGTGTTGTGCAGGTTCCACGTTGGCGCCGGAATCCCTGGTGTTGCGCCGCACTACATCTTCGCCATCAACCTTCAACGTGCTTCTTGACTCCTACTGGTCCGATTAAACCTTGGTTTCTTACTGAGGGAAACTTGCTGCTGTGCGCATCACACCTTCCTCTTGGGGTTCCCAACGGACGCGTGTCGAACGAAAGACAATACGTCAACCACGCGCATCAAGCAAATTTATGGCGCCGTTGCCGGGAGATCAAGACACGCTGCAAGGGTCTCACTTCTCAATCTCTTTACTTTGTTTTTGTCTTGCTTAGTTTTATTTACTACTTTGTTTGCTGCACTAAATCAAAATACAAAAAATTAGTTGCTAGTTTTACTTTATTTGCTATCTTGTTTGCTATACCAAAAACACAAAAAAATTAGTTACTAGCATTTACTTTACTTATTTCATCATGTTTCCTTTTAATTTTACCAAAAGAACATACCGGTAGGACGAGGGTCTATAGTTGGGAGAAATAATATAGAAGAATTCTTCAACCATGTTAGTACCATTGAAAATTTTGAAGATAGACACTTGGTAGACCTTGCGCCTACTTATGAAATTGCTGCTGCGCATTTAGTTCGCTTGTTGGAAACTAAATTTGTTAATCTTAATCCTATAATCCAACACATGTTTTTCACACTTGGTGATATGGAAGAAGGGGAAAAGAAAGATTTTGTTTAAAACCCTTCTTAGAGAATTTGGTGGTCTAGCAAGAGAAGCTAGAAAGGTCTTTGCTAAATTTAATATGCTTGGTTCTCCTACTAATTTTGTTAGTCTCCTTGAAAAGATGGATATGGATAGAATAAGATACACTAATAATATTGATGATGGTGGGGAGATCAAAGCACCAATACCATGTAAGCTCCTAGCTATGAATGATGCGCTAGAAAATAACTATGCTTGGCTTGTTCCCGAAAATTTGTTTGATGAGAGTAGCATGCCTAAAACTAATGAAAAGGGAGATGCTAAAACTTATGTATCTAATATACTATGCCTGGTTGAGAAAACTCACACCCCGCTGTAGAAGTACCACCCTTCGATAATACTTGATACACACTTTCTGCGCCTAGCTGAAAGGCGTTAAAGAAAAGCGCTTATGGGAGACAACCCATGTTTTTACCTACAGTACTTTGTTTTTATTTTGTGTCTTGGAAGTTGTTTACTACTGTAGCAACTCTCCTTATCTTAGTTTGAGTTTTGTTGTGCCAAGTTAAGCCGTTGATAGAAAAGTAAGTACTAGATTTGGATTACTGCACAGTTCCAGATTTCTTTGCTGTCACGAATCTGGGTCCACCTCCCTGTAGGTAGCTCAGAAAATTATGCCAATTTACGTGCATGATCCTCAGATATGTACGCAACTTTCATTCAATTTGAGCATTTTCATTTGAGCAAGTCTGGTGCCATTTTAAAATTCGTCAATACGAACTGTTCTGTTTTGACAGATTCTGCCTTTTATTTCGCATTGCCTCTTTCGCTATGTTGGATGAATTTCTTTGATCCACTAATGTCCAGTAGCATTATGCAATGTCCAGAAGTGTTAAGAATGATTGTGTCACCTCTGAATATGTCAATTTATATTGTGCACTAACCTCTAATGAGTTGTTTGAGTTTGGTGTGGAGGAAGTTTTCAAGGATCAAGAGAGGAGTATGATGCAATATGATCAAGGAGAGTGAAAGCTCTAAGCTTGGGGATGCACCCGGTGGTTCACCCCTGCATATATCAAGAAGACTCAAGCGTCTAAGCTTGGGGATGCCCAAGGCATCCCCTTCTTCATCGACAACATTATCAGGTTCCTCCCCTGAAACTATATTTTTATTCCATCACATCTTATGTGCTTTTTCTTGGACGTCGGTTTGTTTTTGTTTTTGTTTTGTTTGAATAAAATGGATCCTAGCATTCACTTTATGGGAGAGAGACACGCTCCGCTGTAGCATATGGACAAGTATGTCCTTAGTTTCTACTCATAGTATTCATAGCGAAGTTTCTCCTTCGTTAAATTGTTATATGGTTGGAATTGGAAAATGATACATGTAGTAATTGCTATAAATGTCTTGGGTAATGTGATACTTGGCAATTGTTGTGCTCATGTTTAAGCTCTTGCATCATATGCTTTGCACCCATTAATGAAGAAATACATAGAGCATGCTAAAATTTGGTTTGCATATTTGGTTTCTCTAGAGTCTAGATAACATCTAGTATTGAGTTTTGAACAACAAGGAAGACGGTATGGAGTCTTATAATGTTTACCATATGTCTTTTATGTGAGTTTTGCTGTGCCGTTCCTCCTTGTGTTTGTTTCAAATAACCTTGCTAGCCTAAAACCTTGTATCGAGAGGGAATACTTCTCATGCATCCAAAATCCTTGAGCCAACCACTATGCCATTTGTGTCCACCATACCTACCTACTACATGGTATTTATCCGCCATTCCAAAGTAAATTGCTTGAGTGCTACCTTTAAAATTTCATCATCCACCTTTGCAATATATAGCTCATGGGACAAATAGCTTAAAAACTATTGTGGTATTGAATATGTAATTATGCACTTTATCTCTTATTAAGTTGCTTGTTGTGCGATAACCATGTTTACTGGGAACGCCATCAACTCATTGTTGAATTTCATGTGAGTTGCTATTCATGTTCGATGTGTCGGAAGCAAGGGCGATCTACACTGAGTTGAATGGTTTGAGCATGCATATTGTGAGAGAAGAACATTGGGCCGCTAACTAAAGCCATGATTCATGGTGGAAGTTTCATTTTGGACAAACATCCTCAAATCTCTAATGAGAAAAGAATTAATTGTTGTCAAATGCTTAAAGCATTAAAAGAGAGTCCATTATCTTGTCTATGTTTGTCCCGGTATGGATGTCTAAGTTGAGAATAATCAAAAGCGAGAAATCCAAATGCGAGCTTTCTCCTTAGACCTTTGTACAAGTGCATAGAGGTACCCCTTTGTGAAACTTTAAAGCATATGTATTGCGGTGATAATCCGGTAGTCCAAGCTAATTAGGACAAGGTGCGGCACTATTGGTACACTATGCATGAGGCTTGCAACTTATAAGATATAATTTACATGATGCATATGCTTTATTACTACCGTTGACAAAATTGTTTCATGTTTTCAAAATCAAAGCTCTAGCACAAATATAGCAATCGATGCTTTTCCTCTATGAGGACCATTCTTTTACTTTCAATGTTGAGTCAGTTCACCTATTTCTATCCACCTCAAGAAGCAAACACTTGTGTGAACTGTGCATTGATTCCTACATACTTGCTTATTGCACTTATTATATTACTCTATGTTGACAATATCCATGAGATATACATGTTACAAGTTGAAAGCAACCGCTGAAACTTAATCTTCTTTTGTGTTGCTTCAATACCTTTACTTTGAATTATTGCTTTATGAGTTAACTCTTATGCAAGACTTATTGATGCTTGTCTTGAAGTGCTATTCATGAAAAGTCTTTGCTTTATGATTCACTTGTTTACTCATGTCATACACATTGTTTTGATCGCTGCATTCACTACATATGCTTTACAAATAGTATGATCAAGATTATGATGGCATGTCACTCCAGAAATTATCTATGTTATCGTTTTACCTGCTCGGGACGAGCAGAACTAAGCTTGGGGATGCTGATACGTCTCCGACGTATCGATAATTTCTTATGTTCCATGCCACATTATTGATGTTATCTACATGTTTTATGCACACTTTATGTCATATTCGGCATTTTCTGGAACTAACCTATTAACAAGATGCCGAAGTGCCAGTTGTGTTTTCTGCTGTTTTGGTTTCAGAAATCCTAGTAAGGAAATATTCTCGGAATTGGACGAAATCAAAGCCCAGGGAAGCTTCCGAAGTCCGAAGACGAGACGAAGAGGGCCACGGGGTGGCCAAACCCTAGGGCGGCGCGGCCCCACCCCTGGCCGCGCCGCCCTATGGTGTGGGCCCCCGTGCCGCCTCTTGACTTGCCCTTCCGCCTACTTAAAGCCTCCGTGACGAAACCCCAATGCAGAGAGCCACGATACGGAAAACCTTCCGAGACGCCGTCGCCGCCGATCCCATCTCGGGGGATCCGGAGATCGCCTCCGCACCCGCCGGAGAGAGGGAATCATCCCCGGAGGATCTACGCCGCCATGGTCGCCTCCGGTGTGATGTGTGAGTAGTCTACCCTGGACTATGGGTCCATAGCAGTAGCTAGATGGTTGTCTTCTCCCCATTGTGCTATCATTGTCGGATCTTGTGAGCTGCCTATCATGATCAAGATCATCTATATGTAATTCTATATGTTGCGTTTGTTGGGATCCGATGAATAGAGAATACTTGTTATGTTGATTATCAAAGTTATGCTTATGTGTTGTTTATGATCTTGCATGCTCTCCGTTACTAGTAGATGCTCTGGCCAAGTAGATGCTTGTAACTCCAAGAGGGAGTACTTATGCTCGATAGTGGGTTCATGCCCCATTGACACCTGGGACAGTGACAGAAAGTTCTAAGGTTGTGTTGTGCTGTTGCCACTAGGGATAAAACATTGATGCTATGTCTAAGGATGTAGTTGTTGATTACATTACGCACCATACTTAATGCAATTGTCTTGTTGCAACTTAATACCAGAGGGGGTTCGGATGATAACCGAAGGTGGACTTTTAGGCATAGATGCGCTTGGATGGCGGTCTATGTACTTTGTCGTAATGCCCAATTAAATCTCACTATACTCATCATGATATGTATGTGCATTGTCATGCTCTCTTTATTTGTCAATTGCCCAACTGTAATTTGTTCACCCAACATGCTGTTCGTCTTATGGGAGAGACACCTCTAGTGAACCTGGACCCGGTCCAATTCTCTCTTACTTGAAATACAAATCTGCTGCAATACTTGTTTTACCGTTTTCTGCAAACAATCATCTTCCACACAATACGGTTAATCCTTTGTTACACAAGCCGGTGAGATTGACAACCTCACTTTCGTTGGGGCAAAGTACTTTGGTTGTGTTGTGCAGTTCCACGTTGGCGCCGGAATCCCTGGTGTTGCGCCGCACTACATCTCGCCGCCATCAACCTTCAACGTGCTTCTTGACTCCTACTGGTCCGATTAAACCTTGGTTTCTTCTGAGGGAAACGCTGTGCGCATCACACCTTCCTCTTGGGGTTCCCAACGGACGCGTGTCGAACGAAAAGACAATACGTCAACCACGCGCATCAAGCCCCCCTATGGTGTCGTCGCCACGTTGACCCTCCGACTCCGCCTCTTCGCCTATATAAAGGTCCCAGACCTAAAACCTCGATACGGAAAAACCACGGTACGAGAAACCTTCCAGAGCCGCCGCCATCGCGAAGCCAAGATCTGGGGACAGAGTCTCTTCCTACGCTGCCGAACGGGGAAGTGCCCCGGAAGGCTTCTCCATCGACACCGCTGCCATCCCCACCGCCATCTTCATCACCGCCGCTGCTCCCATGAGGGGAGTAGTTCTCCATCAAGGCTCGGGGCTGTACGTAGCTATGTGGTTCATCTCTCTCCTATGTACTTCAATACAATAATCTCATGAGCTGCCTTACATGATTGAGATTCATATGATGATGCTTGTAATCTAGATGTCATTATGCTAGTCAAGTGAGTTTTACTTATGTGATCTCCGGAGACTCCTTGTCCCACGTGTGTAAAGGTGACAGTGTGTGCACCGTGTGGGTCTCTTAGGCTATATTTCACAGAATACTTATTCACCGTTATGAATGGCATAGTGAAGTGCTTATTTATATCTCTTTATGATTGCAATGTGTTTGTATCACAATTTATCTATGTGCTACTCTAGCAATGTTATTAAAGTAGTTTTATTCCTCCTGCACGGTGTAATGGTGACAGTGTGTGCATCCGTGTTAGTACTTGGTTTATGCTATGATTATGATCTCTTGTAGATTATGAAGTTAATTATTGCTATGATAGTATTGATGTGTATTATTCCTCCTACATAGCATGAAGGTGACAGTGTGCATGCTGTGTTAGTACTTGGTTTAGTCGTGTCGATCTTTCATGCACTCTAAGGTTATTTAAATATGAACATTGAATTGTGGAGCTTGTTAACTCCGGCATTGAGGGTTCGTGTAATCCTACGCAATGTGTTCATCATCCAACAAGAGTGTAGAGTATGCATTTATCTATTCGTTATGTGATCAATGTTGAGAGTGTCCACTAGTGAAAGTGTAATCCCTAGGCCTTGTTCCTAAATACTGCTATCGCTGCTTGTTTACTGTTTTACTGTGTTACTTCTGCTGCAATACTACCACCATCAACTACACGCCAGCAAGCTATTTTCTGCACCACTACTGCTCATACTTATTCATACCACCCGTATTTCACTATCTCTTCGCCGAACTAGTACACCTATTTGGTGTGTTGGGGACACAAGAGACTTCTTGCTTTGTGGTTGCGGGGTTGCATGAGAGGGATATCTTTGACCTCTTCCTCCCGAGTTCGATAAACCTTGGGTGATCCACTTAAGGGAAAACTTGCTGCTGTTCTACAAACCTCTGCTCTTGGAGGCCCAACACTGTCTACAGGAAAAGGAGGGGGCGTAGACATCAAGGGCCTATCTTTTACTTTATGTTGAGTCAGTAAACCTATTTCCCTCCATCTCAAGCAAGCATTTGAGTTGTTGCGATCAAACTATTATATTGTGATTTATTTCATCATGTCTTTTATTCTTTCTTGTTTAGTACAAGTTTTATCTAAATGAATATAGCTTTGGAAGTTATCAATGATCATTATGATTGAGTATGCAAAATGAGCCATATAAACTTTAACATGAGAGCGCTGCTCAATAGATAAGTATAATCTGTTAACTGTTCTCTGACCAATGTGATTCCTTATGCACCTTTATTTGTGATTACCTTATACTTATTTCGAGTTGAATTATATGAGGAAGTTGTTCACTAGAATGCCTTGTGTGAATTAATATGATGCTTCTTGTCCGTATTTTATTTATCGACTCTTCACTCCATAAACATGTGGTCTTGTTTATGAGCTCAGTTTCGCTTGGGGACAAGCGAAGTCTAAGCTTGGGGAGTTGATACGTCCAATTTGCATCACTATTTTATATCATAATTTGCTATTATTCATTGATATATTTCATATTTAGAGATGATACTTATGTTATTTCATCTATTTTGCATGTTTCATGATTATTTGGGGATCGCGCACCGGAGCGGGATTCTTGGAAAAAGCGCCGTCGAATGCAATATTTCGGAAGATCAACAGTTGACGGAAATTATATGAAAAACCCTATTTTTCCGAAGACGAAGGGAGCCGAAGGGGGAGCCGAGGGGCCCGAGGTGGGCCCTCATAGGCCGGCGCGCCCAAGGCCTGGTCGCGCCGCCCGTGAGGAGGCCCAAAGCCCTCTCTCGCCTCCTTTTCTTCGCGTACGTCTTCGTCCCGAAAACCTAAGCTCCAGGGGTACGTCGCGAAGAGTCCACCGCCTCTGCGGGGCGGAGAACACGAGAGAAAAGAGCTCTCCGGCGGGAATCCGCGGAAATTCCTCCCGGAGGAATCGCGCCATCGTCACCGTCATCGTGGACATCATCTCCATCACCATCGCCATCATCATCATCATCATCACCGCCATCTCCACCGCTGCACCTCGTCACCGCTGTAACAATTTGGGTTTGATCTTGTTTGTTTGATAGGGAAACTCTCCGGTGTTGATTTCTACTTGTTATTGATGCTATTGAGTGAAACCGTTGAACCAAGGTTTATGTTCAGATTGTTATTCATTATCATATCACCTCTGATCATGTTCCATATGATGTCTCGTGAGTAGTTCGTTTAGTTCTTGAGGACATGGGTGAAGTCTAAATGTTGGTAGTGAATTATGGTTGAGTAGTATTCAATGTTATGATATTTAAGTTGTGGTGTTATTCTTCTAGTGGTGTCGTGTGAACGTCGACTACACGACACTTCACCTTTATGGGCCTAGGGAATGCATCTTGTACTCGCTTGCCAATTGCGGGGTTGCCGGAGTGACAAAACCTGAGCCCCCGTTGGTATATCGATGCAGGAGGGATAGCAGGATCTCGAGTTTAAGGCTGTGGTTAAATTTATCTTAATTACTTTCTTGTAGTTGCGGATGCTTGCAAGGGTATAATCACAAGTATGTATTAGTCCTAGGAAGGGCGGTACATTAGCATAGGTTCACCCACACAACACTTATCAAAACAATGAAGATTAATTAGTGTATGTAGCGAAAGCACTAGACTAAAATCCCGTGTGTCCTCAAGAACGTTTGGTCATTATAAGTAAACAAACCGGCTTGTCCTTTGTGCTAAAAAGATTGGGCCACTGCAATTGTTACTCTCGCACTTTACTTACTCGTACTTTATTCATCTGTTACATCAAAACCCCCGAATACTTGTCTGTGAGCATTTACAGTGAATCCTTCATCGAAACTGCTTGTCAACACCTTCTGCTCCTCGTTGGGATCGACATTCTTACTTATCGAAGATACTACGATACACCCCCTATACTTGTGGGTCATCAGTGACCACCCACAAGGCTCCATAGTGGATCGAGAACTTCCCTTTTGGTGAGAAGGCTCGAGGAGAATATGGTGAGGACTTCATGGCGTTAGGAGTGATTTTTCCTCCACTCCGCTCCAACGAATAGTAGCAATCTCAAGAGTGTGAACTTCAGGATACATCGTCGTCTTCGCGTCAACTCGATTATTCCTATACCCGAGATCTTTACTTATGCACTTTGCTTTGTGATAGCCTTCATGATTGAAGTCATATATATTGCTATCACATATAGCATAAATTGTTGGTGCACATAGGTGAACCCTAGTTATATAGGTTTTGTGCTTGACAAATTAAACGCTAGTTTTATTCCACATTTGTTAAGCTCATATCGTAAAAGTTTTTAAACCGCCTATTCACCCCCTCTAGGTGGTATCCATGTCCTTTCAGTTTCCCAAACAGCGTCCAACGCAAGCGTTGGATATACCATTTGAGGCACGCCTGATTGGGTTGCTGTTTTTGGTGAACGGCTCTGCCCAATGGCATTCCCCAAACAAAGGATTGGAAACTTAATTTTCATTCATGTTTTTTTATATATTACAAGTTTGAATGAAAGTAACTAAATATAAAATACATTTACCCTACTTGCCGTCAGTTGTCACTACTCGTTGTCTAGAGGAGGGTGGGATGGCCCTGCTTCGGCGTTGTTCTTCGCTCGCTTCCTCCTCTCATCGTCGTGCTTCTTCGGCCTCGTCATTTGCCCCGCTGCGATGAACTCGCGCCAGTGCTGGTGCTGGATCGCCGTCGGTGAGGCTTCCTCGCAAGCGCGGCACTGCTCCATCACCCACTATAGCTTGCTGGCGAACTCCTTGTTCATGTCGACTAGCACAACATTGCGGCGGAGCTCCTCGACGAGGGTGCAGGAGTTTTGAGCCGATGCCTCTTGCAGCCTCCATGAAGAGGCAGTCAGACTCCTCCATCTGCAGGCGCTCGCGGGAGATCTCCATGCCGCATTGGAGAAGAAACTCATTCGCCTCGTCCAGATTGCGGGCGGTGATCCTCTGGTCGTGCGCCCAACGATGGGACTCGAGGATTGCCTCATGCTATGGATCGCCATGCTGCTCCTCATCATACTCATCCTCCTCCTCGGTGGTGGCCTGGCGATCCACATCGGCTAGGATCTGCTAGTCGAGGTCGGCCATGCAGGGCTCCTCGTCCTGCGAAGGCTCCAGCTGCGGCGGCGAAGGCGACTGATGGCTGTTGCGGCTTAGCATGGAGTATGTGGTCGCCAGTCGGCGCACCATTTTGGCTAGGCGAGGGCGACGAGGTTGTGGATATGCACTGCTCGATTGTGGCTCGGCGAGTGTGGTGGTGAGATGCGACAACGTTCGTGTTTTATAGACGGAGAAGAGGAGGTAAACAAAGGCGGGCCGGGGAGGGTGAAATGGCGGGAAGGAGGAGCGGTGGGCATTAACACCGTTTGTGTGGATATACTTCATAGATATGATGACATAGACCAATTCCGGCAAGCTCAGGTGGCCCACATATGGTGGATAGGCCTATAGCCCAACCGGGCGGCCCAGTTGTTGATTGACTAAGATGGAGAGTCAAGGATCAGAAACTCTAGTCGGATCCTTCTCTGCCTTAGCAGGCCAGACCCTTAATGTGTACGGAAAGTTGTATAAATTAGGTTAGTGCTAGTATAATCCGATCGGCTTGGACTATTTTTTTAACCCTACATCATGACGCCTTTATAAGCCGGATCCCGGGAGCCCGTGAGGCAGAACCAATCCTCTCACTGTAACCGCACATTTATTGCCCTTATAGTGAATTATAGCAACATGTAGGATTTCACAACCATTGCGAGATCCGAAGCTAGGTAACTTATGTCTCGCCGTCTCGGAAGCTCCCCGCCTTACGCCTACCATTATCTCTACATGCCGTGAGGTACCCTCCATGGCCGGCTTACTCGTCATTCACACAACGACAACAACCGCCGTGTGGAGAAGGCGCGGAGGCAACGCGTGGGTACGACGCAGCGATCACGGGACATATCGGTTGCCTTTGCCTCGGAAACCGCCGCACCATGTGGTTCGGAGAAGGCCCCAAGACGCCGGACAGAAAATTGGGCCGCGCCAGACGCGATATGCGTTTGGGGAACGCCAGTGATTTTGTTCGATGCCCCCCTATTTTTATTTGGAGACCCCGACTAGGATGCTCTAACCCCCAAAACTATAGGCACATAGTATATGGAATAAGGGTGAGTATTACATGGCTCTAACCCCCAAAACTATAGGCACATAGTATATGGAATAAGGGTGAGTATTACATGGATACCAGATCTCCTGTGTTTAGTTTGTAAGGTCCCGTACCCACCGTACCGTTGATTTTTTTTCTCAAAAATATTCGTAACGCTTTGAGGTTGGCCCCATCTCTGCCAAGCTCCGCCACTGATAGGCCTCCCACGTTCTTCTTCATAAAAGAAAACCATTTCCGTAACGCCAAGTTAAAGAAGACATGGACGCATCTGAAAAAAAAAAACAAAAAAAGACATGGACGGGCATGTAAACTAAGCGCCACCATATCCCAATAATCATCCAGTTCCAGAGAAGCGGGCGTTTCTTTTTCCTAGAGAAGGTTATATATGCAAGCAACTACACATGGCAAAGCAAGTCCACATGTACAAGCTACCTAGCTCGTGGTCGTGGAGTAGGAAAGCCGCACAGCAACTCAGTTTGCCCCGTGGAGAAGGAAAAGCCTTGGAAGCCCGATCAAGCGAAGCAAAACCGTTGAGCAGCCAGCCATGCTGATACTGGAGCTGGGCGCGTGCATCATCCCGGTGACGCTCATCCTCGTGCCGGCCCGGCGGCTGGTGCTCCTGGTGGCCAGGCTGCAGGAGCTGGCGCAATGCATCAGGCGGCCAAGGCAGCTGTCGTCGGAGATGTCTCTCCACCTGCAGATGTCCCCGGCGATGTTCGGCCGCGTGTCGGTCCGACACACGATGGCCATGATGGTGTGAAGGGTTTCGCGCTCTCCTGCCGGATCCTATGCCGGAGGCCGGCCGGTGATCGTCGGCTTCGTCCGTAACCCCCGTAAGGTTGGAGCTGCTCGTGATTACTCATCCTCAGATTTCTGTGGGGATGATGGAGCGAAAGCTAGCTTCCAATAATTAATCGTAGGGCATGTCACTGTGTGAATACCTCTTCTTCTTGTCGCCATTGTGGCAATGTTTCTTCAGACATATTGCTGTAATAAAGAGAAACGACGAACACAAAAACCGCAGAGATTCTGGCTTTATGTGCTTGCTTTAACCCTCTTTCTGGCGTGTTTTGAAGCGCCTAAGCTGCAGCAGGCAAGTGTTCTTTTACTGCATTAGTGTGCCAGTTAAGTGGTTAACATGGGCGGACCTAGCGCCCATACAGCCCGGCCTATTTTATCATTCTCTATAAGTGATTTTGTTCGAAATTCTCTCCCAGGCAAAAAAAAAAAGGAAGACACAGCATACTTACATAATTCTTCGTGCACAAATCCAGCTCCTGTTATACTTTTTTTTATCACATTCAGGTTAACCATCCACCACAACATGCTCTAACAGCTGGTTGCAATTTTTTTTTGTTGAAAAAAGAGCATCGCCCCAACCTCTGCATCAGTTGATGCACACGTCTTTTCCTTATTAAAAGTACGAACACGAAATAGTTAAAATTTACAATTATGAATCAGACAAGGTCGATACATGTATCAATCAAAGAAACATCAAACACATAAAGAAGCTACTCATTTGATATTCTGCTAATATGCCATCACCCAGTAGTCTGGAAAAAGAAGTCCTGAGCAACCGGCTGCATCTAGTAACCATAGCCTCCCGCTGATCCTCCGGGAGCAAGAACACTTACAGCTGAATCCAGTGCGTAACTCGGGAATAACCTGCAAAAAATTGGTCCCCTTCTGCTTGTTAAGAAAATGTCATTTCTACATGTCCAAATGTACCAACACAAGGCTAAAATACCAATTCGTATTCTAGCCTTATCATTCTTGCTTACTCCATTTAACCAGTTACCAAACATATTAGTAATGTTACTTGGAGCCGGATTGTTACAAGCAAAATAAACCATGCGCCACACAATCTCTGCAAATGGACAAGAAAGAAACAAATGCTCGACGGTTTCATTAGAATCACAAAAACAAAACTTTTGACAACCATTCCAATTCCATCTAGCCAAATTATCTTTAGTCAACAAAACTATGTTATGATGAAACCACATAAATATTTTATATGGAATTTTAAGTTTTCAAAGGCATTTACGAAGAAATCTAGTATGTCCATTCATCAAATCAAGATACATATATTTAACCATAAAAATACCAGAATCCGTTAGTTTCCATATAAATATAACTTGAAAAGCACAAAGTTATGTAAATTACATGCATAAGGGGACTGAACTGTTGGCTCCTTAACACGCAAGTCCGAACTGAAGAATAGAATGCAGTCAAGCCCACTAGTAGTACAAGTGCCAGTACTGGAAAGATACTTGCCATATGTTCAAATCATCCTCCCATGAGGAGTTTTGGAAGCTAGGCAAGGAGGAGAGGAAGGGCACGGTTAGCTGTGCCTACAGTGTGGCAACCCCCTGATAAGGACTGGATCAAAGTCAATGTTGATGGCTCTTTCAAGCCTGATGTCCAGAGAGGAGGTTGGGGAGCTGTGCTTAGGAATTCTGATTGTGTTGTCTTTGCGTGTGCTGGAGGCCACCTTCCATACCTCCATAGCGCTTTGCACGCTGAATGGCTGGGGGGCTGAACATGCTCTCCAGATTGCCTCGGGGTGGGGAAGGTTCTGCTGGAAACTGATGCTTTACTTCTGAAGAATGCTATTGAAGACACCAAAGCTGATCTATCTACGGTCGGAGTCATCATCGTCCGTATCAAGGAGCTCATTGGGATCAATTTCCGTGTTGTCAAAATCATGTACTGTCCTAGATCTTGTAATCAGGACGCTCATGCCCTTGCGGCTAAAGGAGCACAAATGGCTGGTGGGCTTGTCTTTGTGTCTGACGGACTTGGTCCGTTTGTATCTGGTTTAGTGGCGAGCGATTCAGAAAGTGTCTTTGACACACGGGCACCAGTGCTCCCTTCAATTTCAGATTTTTTAAAATTTTAAAACCTCACGCTTCTGTGTCTCTAAAAATTATGGTGTTAAATATATAGATAGGTATATACCACTACAACAAAAACATGCAGTAGAGACATATCTCTAGAGACACTGTCTATTATGTCTCTTAACACCTTATCCAATCACTATGTAAAGACACTATGAGAGGCGTTGTAGGGAGTGTCTTAACAGTAGAGACATATTCATAGAGACACTTTGTATTATGTATCTTATTACTTATGTAAAGACGACATTTTAGAGAATGCCTTAACAGTAGAGACGTATTCGTAGAGGCACTCCATGTTATGCCTCTTAACAGTTTTGTAAATACATTAAAAAAGACATTTCAAGAAATGCCTTAACAGTAGAGACGTATTCGTAGAGGCACTCCAGGTTATGCCTCTTAGCAATTATGTGAAGACATTAAATGAGACATTAGCAAATGCCTTAAGTATAGAGACATGTCCGTAGAGACACTACCTGTGGTGCCTCTTAGAAATTATGTACAGACACTATAGAAGACATTTTAGAGAATGCCTTAACATGGTAGCCACTACTCCATAGAGGCACTACCCAAATGTCTCTTAGCTATGCTATGTAAATACATTGAAAGAGACAAAGAATTAACACAAGAGACAACTCTCTAGCCATCTGGTTGACAAGTAGTGGTCTTAATAGATCCTTAAAAGGCAAGTGAAGAATTAGACATCATATATGCGTAAAGTAATACAATTCAGGAGCCAAGAGCCCTTAAAAAAGTAATATCATGTTGGCACTATCTTTTGAAGCACCCTATCACAGATTTTAAAAATATAGATGATTAAAAAGTGTGATATTTTAGAAGTAAATATGCATATTTGTATATATATGTTCTTGCTAATACTCAGTAGTACAATAATTTCTTAGTTTCTAGTCAATGTCGAGAATCAGCAATCAGACTTTGAGCTCAATGTAAGATTTCACAGGACTTTGAGCTCCGCGCGAGATTTCACAATTTTTTGAACGCAATTATAAAGACTACTTTTTTGCACTTGATGAAGAAATTATTACAACTCGATGAATATTCTGTAGATTTCCATGGATAAATTTATAAAATTAGACTTTATTAATGTTTAGATATTACTCCCTTCGATCCATATTAATTGTCGAGGATTTAGTACTAATGGTACGAGTTTTCTCCACTAGATAGATAAATTATTACAACATAGTGAACACATGAGAATCAGTTTTTTTTACGGAAGACTGAGATTTTTTTTTACAAAGATTGAGAATTAGTTGATTCTTAATTGAGTGAGTTATCGACGTCATTTTAATATGTCTTGTAATTTGTCTACCGGTAATTTTAAAAAATATAAAGGCACTCGAACGAAAACTGAATGTTAATTTTTTGCCCAAATAAATTTTTTTTGAGACAGGAAGTGACACCATACAGAGGAGGCTGGCCATACAATCCCTGAAGCTTTTACTCAGTCAAACAGCCTAGTTCAACAAACTTGGCCATGTCCGTAAGTCTGAAATCCTGGGATATTACACGCTGCTTGGCAGGCGCATGTCCGGCAGGACAGGGTACCGCGCGTGGTACAGCGCCCACGCCTCCGTCACCGTGAGGATGCCGCACCCGTAGGCGTTCGCGGCGAGGATATTCTTGTGGGAGGACGACATTGGAATGTGGCGAGAGGGAGGAAGGAGGCGGCGGCTGTCGAGAACGGAGCGACGAGGAAGGAGGGGGTGCTCTTTATTGTACAACGGTGGCAGGCGAGGCGACAACGGGGCCCTGGCCGCAATAAACGCCGGCGTGGATGGCCACGCAGCCATGCACGACGAGACGCTTCACTACGCAACCTGGGAAAGCCTAGGGGCCATTGTTTCGACGTTTTGAGTCGCGGCGCAGAATAAAAACCGAAAAAGCGAACCGACGCCGCTTCCGGCTCGGTCCCGCAGGTGAGCGGCGACCCGTCTTCCTCGTCGTCGTCGTCGTTGTCGTCGCCGCGCGGCGGAAGAGCCGGCAGCGGCGGGCTGCACGCGTCAGCTGGCGGCGCCTCGGCTTCCCCCTGGCCCGTCTCCGAGCGTGCAGGCCGGCGCACGAACTGGGGTGGCCACTTGCGGACCGCCCGCTTCCAAGCTCCGTCGGAGCGCGACCGCCTAGCGCGGTCCGCCTCCGACCGGACACCCGACGGACGCGGTGGCTTTTATGGCACGAAACCATCCCAGTGAAGATTGGATGAACGATGTGATGACTGCTGGAAATGAAGTTAGTACCTTCTGATTGTGACATTCATGTCTATTTACTTTGCCTGTTCCACCATTTCAAGAACTTGTTCTTGTTATTCTTTGATAGATCAAGAAGGGTAACCAACCGGAGGATCCAGCCCCCATGCTCCAGTCCAATAACATCACGGTAAAGCCCTAATTTTCACTCTTTTTTGTGGACTCTTTGCTGTAAGGTTATAATACTATTTTCATTGCTGACATTCATGTCTGCTTCAGTTCACTTAATATGTCATTTCAGAAAAATTCTCTTATTCTTTTATAGATGAACATCTCAGATAGATTTGGTGGTGATTATGAGGTTGATGGTGTTGAAAGACCCATGGCCAACATTCATACTACAGGAATTGATCCAAAGGTTACGTTGCAGACCATGTCACTACTTTTATCATCATAAATGGGTGTTATGACTGGTTATTGTTCGGCTGCATTTACCTCTGGAGTAGAACTGCTTCATGTGGTTGCTACTAGGAATTCTGTTAAAATGCAAATTATTCATGCTCGCCTAGTGTGTTTGAATAAAGTTTTGGTTCATTACACATTGTAAATATATTTGGAAATTTGACAAACTGCAGGAAGCAATAGTTGCAAATGAACCTACATCTCAAAATCCTGGAAATGGAACTGAGGAGGTGCGCTATTTTCAACTTCTTCTAGGATTGTTGTTCTAACTTATTTGGTGTACCTCACCAAATACTTCATAAATCATTCCCCACTGCATTTTTCTCAAAATTGTAGGCACCAACAAGGAAGGAATCACCGGAAGAAACTTCACATCCGGTATTTGTATCCTTTTTGGAGATTCTACATGTTGTATTGTATGAATATATATGCTTATTTCAATGAAATAAAAAAACATTGATTTTAAGCTATTTTTATCATGTTTCTCCCATAGGTGAGCGTTTCGAAAAGACTCAACAATGTTATCCAACATAGTGTTAATGAGACTGCTAAATCCAATGAAGCTGTTCAAACTTCCAACAAAAATACAAAGGTTGTATTGCGGTTGTCCTTTCGTCATTTGGATTTTAGTAAATACACTTTTAATGTACTCTCTGTTAGTAAGTTCATAGTACTGCTATATCCACTACATCATTATATTTTCTGGCTTGGACATTATTCTTCCTCACTGAACATGTCTGTGGAAGTAGGTTCATTACACTGTATGCTTTGGAATGGCTAACCTACTAAGCAATCTTGATTGATAATGCAGCGTGTGCGTGCTGCTAAAGATACAGAACATTTCCAGAATTCATCCTCACCACATGAACAAAGATTAGTGAAGGTGCTTTATGGAATTATTTTCACAAGTTTTCATATTTATTTTCCATCATGTTATTATGCATAACCTAATCTTGTTTTGTTGTTTTCATTTTGTTTGGTCTACTATAGGCATCCACATCCACAACAAAGGAAGTACCAAAACATAAGACTGCACAAAAGGTATAAGAATCATTACATTTAGAAGTTTTAACACATTGTATACCATTAACTAGGCAATATGGACATAATTCTAGCGACATGGTCTTTTACATAACTTGGAAGCAAATCATGCCATATCTGATAGCTTTTATTCCCCATACACACCATAGGCAGCTAAAGAATATGCGAAAACACTACATGCCTATGGGCAAACTGCTACTTTACATGAACTAGTTAGATACCCGTGCTCTACAAAAATCTTGGTGGCAGCTTTAAGGGAGGACTTGCATCATACTACATACCAGTGTAGATGGCCTAATTATTAGAACTTGAACACGCTATGAAGTAGTTTTATAAGTCACTAAACTTAATTCATATTCAATGTGTGGAAGCCACCCCACCTAAGGATCTAAAGAAGCGATAGCGAGTCGGGCGATTTATGTGCACACAACTGTTTTTTGTCTCCATAATATTGTATCGATCCATGTCATTATTAGTTAGGAGCTGAACTTTCTTTGGATAGATAACCCAACCACAATGCTCGTTTTACAACATCTGTCCACTGCATCCTGTCTTTGTCATGTTTCTATCCTCTGTAACAACCATAGCTTGCAGATCCTAGTAAAAAATTACTTATCCACCTTGCCCTATGTGTAATTATGCATGCATCCACTCCATTGTTAGACTTTTACAACCGTGTGTCCAGGGAAGAATTCCTTCTGGCTTTACAAATGGTACATAACCATACTTACCTATTTATGTGTGCAAAATAATACTTTAGCATCATATTTACTTCCCAGTTATTTGTTTAGATTTGCACCCCTGAAACTTGGGCTTGTGCCATGCTATGTTCTTGAGGTGCCTTCTTATTAGGATCCCTGCCTTTCGCCTCTTGATAGACTATGCCAAGTATTTTTTTTGTCGTTTGCACTGTCAAATATTTAGCTACCTATGTGTAGCAATAGCCAACACAGAAAAACAATTTATTTCAATCGTTGCATATGTTTATGGTCATGTTGCGGTGCACTTATATTCTCTAGGTTTGATCGTTGCACAGGGTTATGATCATGAACATTTTGTAATTTTTAGATTGCTTCATCATCTAAACAGACAAAGTACACGAATTTGAGGTATCCTTAAGATAAGTCACATCCTGATATAAATTAATTTTTCTGTTTATTTGTAGAAACCAAAAACTGTCATCTTGCTCTCATTGGCCGCAAGAACTAAAGTCTTGGTGGTTGGTAAAGGAATCATAAAAACTAGAGATAGCAAATATGTGGTTCAAGGGGATACATTGGGTGACTCATTTTGGGCAATCAGTGTTCTAAATGTTAGTAAACTTGGATGTGAAGAACTGCCTCGACCATTTGAAGATATCCAAACTGTAGAAGATGCTATTGGTCATTGCATTGCTTGTCCATCTACTCATGTAAGTTGAATTAATGCATTTTAATTAATATTACTTGTAATTAAATCATGGCTGCTTATTTGCAAAGGAATCGATGTATGTGTGTATCAAGTGTCTCAAGGACAACTATTCATTTTGTAGGTTAAGAGAGTAAAAGATGTTTCAAACTAAGGCAACATGTCTTCTGATCTTGCAATGCAAGGAAATTTCACAAAGGTAATCTGTCTGTTTTTTTTTCACTTGTGATAGGAGCAACACAACAATCTATATCAGCAATTTGTTCTTTAGACTATACTTACATTGGTTTGGTGATTGCAGTGTGACAAGAGATCAGGGGAACTCAAAGTGCTGATCATTTCACAAGAGCGGAAGAGCAGTGTGTATTATTTTAAATTCTATGCTATTTAGTTTTTCGTGTGATGTTGCCTAGCAAGGGAAGGTTATCTCGTGCTCAGAACATGTTTAGTTTTCTGTTTTTTTCTTTCATGAACATCTAGCGCTCACACTTAGGTGTCGTGGTCTGTTTTTAAGTTCAGTATTTGTGTTTCTTTTATCAATCATTGAACCCTCAGTATATTTATACTGAAATTATCAAATGTGTACTCAATTGTATTTTGTTCCTGTGTTGTAATATATTTGGTATAAATGTGTATTATGTTTCTAGTGAATTTTGATACTTCCTATTTTTGAGAGAGAAAACATAAGGAATGATACATTGTAGAGTATCCGAGGATGACGTAAGAGAACTCCTATATGATGTTGCTTTTCAGACATGCCAAAATGCCTCTACATGGACTATATATATCTCAGGATAAGATTAAAATGCCATAACAAGTGCCTCCACATTATTGAAAGGGGCATTATGAGTGTCTCTACGCAATGCCTTTATATTTACGGAGACTTAATAAGATGCCATAACAAATGCCTCTACATTATTGAAAGAGACATTATGAATGTCTCTACGCAATGCCTTTATATTTACGAAGACATAATATAATGCCATAACAAGTGCCTCTACATTATTGAAATGGACAATACGAATGTCTCTACACATTGCCTTTATATATTTCTAGAGACTAAATAAATGCCTCATTAAAATGTCTCCATATTTTAGAGATGGATAAATTGTCACAATAAAATGTCTCTATAATTTTAGAGACAAGTTAAAATGCGGTATGAAAATGCCTCTATACGTGTACACACATATTCCAATTGTATCTTTGAAGTGCCTATATATGTGTAAATACACAACTTGGTGTCTCTACAAGGTGACCTTATGTCATATATTGACATTTTGCAAAGTGACTCTACGGTCTAAGACACACTGCACGTAGTGACACTTTTGTGACATTGTGGACAATGTCCCTAAAACTGTGTAAAGACAAAATAAGTGTCTCTATGGGACCAAAATAGTGTCTCTACGGGCCAGTTCTCTTGTAGTGTACAGTATGGGTGTATGCAAAAAAAGTCCCGTTAAAAAATACGTTGTATTTTGGAAAATATAAAAAAGACAATTTGTGACAGCAAATGGTAGTACAATAGTATTAAAATAGTATGTCTTCTTGTCAGAAATTTGTTTATTTTGTATTTTGCAAATTTAAATTATTTTTTACCGGGACGTTTTTTGCGTAGACTCCTCCTGTACATATCTATCTACATATTTAATGCCATAATTTTGGATAGAAGTGTGAGATTTTAAAAAATTTAAAAATCTAAAATTGGAGGGAGCACTGGTGCCCATGTGCACCAAATCTGTATCCCGAGCGATTTTGCTTCATTCACTGTTTAATGCAATGCGTTGAGTTCCAAAAAAATTATTTTGTAAATTACATGCATAAGGGGATTGGACTGTTGGCTCCTTAACACGCAAGTCCGAACTGAAGAATAGAATGGAATCAAGCCCACTGGCAGTACAAGTAGTCAAGTACCAGCACTGAAAAGATACTTGCGATGTGTTCAAATCATCCTCTTTTCAACTGTTTGCCAACCAACATAAACGATACTTATGGAGCTTCAGCTGAGGGATACCAAGTCACTCAAGTAGAGATTCTGTCACGTCATCACCGAGCAAGTGCCCATAGAAAAGTAGATCCGGATAGAGGTTTTTTTTTAACTACGAACAGAGGGTTGATGGGGATTTGATGCGGATCTTTGGCGTGAGCTGATTTAGAATTAGAGAGGTCAAGAGATGAAGCAATGATGGCCCCGTTGAATATATCCATTTTATTTGTCGCCGCTGCCCCGTCTCGATTCGATTCGTCCCTAATTGGGTAGTTATGCTTCCTGGCGCGGGTAGAACGAAGGAACGAAAGGAGCAGAGCTGGGTGTGTCCAGCCGCACAAGGCCAGCGCTCCTCCAACACGGCCCAAAGAGGCCTGCTAGCCAGCCCACCTCTTTCCCTCCCCTTTCTTCTCATAACGTCTTGAAACTGACGAAGTGACCGCGCTCACAAACGACCGAAGGAACGCGTTCTGCTGGGTTAAGTGCACTTTTGGTCTTTAAGTCTTGCGAAAGTCTAATTTTAGTCTCTCAACTCTGTTTTGGTCTAAATTTACCCTCAAACTCTTAATTAAGTCTAATGGTCCCTAACATCGGTTTAATGATGGTTGACCGGTTTTTGACTCTTTTTTCTGCCTCATGAACATAATTGGTTGGTTTTAATCTAATGTGATCATTTTTCCCTAACACACATGTGTGCCGCATCCACCTTTCTCGCTTGGTGCAGCAATCCTCGTCACTTCAGCCACCTCCGCCTTTCCTCCTGACGCAAAATCCCTGGCATGTCTGCCGATTTTGCCTTTCTCGCCCGGCTTATTGATACGCGTAAAGCACACGCTCGTTGGGAACCCCAAGTGGAAGGTGTGATGCGTACAGCAGCAAGTTTCCTCAGTAAGAAACCAAGGTTTATCGAATGGGAGTCAAGGATCACGTGAAGGTCGTTGGTGACGGAGTGTAGTGCGGCGCAACACCAGGGATTCCGGCGCCAACGTGGAACCTGCACAACACAATCAAAGTACTTTGCCCCACGTAACAGTGAGGTTGTCAATCTCACCGGCTTGCTGTAAACAAAGGATTAGATGTATAGTGTGGATGATGATATTTGTTTGCGAAGAACAGTAAAGAACAATTGCAGTAGATTGTATTTCAGATGTAAAGAATGGACCGGGTCCACATTCACTAGTGGTGTCTCTCCCATAAGATAAATAGCATGTTGGGTGAACAATTACAGTTGGGAAATTGACAAATAAAGAAGGCATAACAATGCACATACATATATCATGATGAGTACTATGAGATTTAATCGGGGCATTACGACAAAGTACATAGACCGCTATCCAGCATGCATCTATGCCTAAAAAGTCCACCTTCAGGTTATCATCCGAACCCCTTCCAGTATTAAGTTGCAAACAACAGATAATTGCATTAAGTATGGTGCGTAATGTAATCAACACAAATATCCTTAGACAAAGCATTGATGTTTTATCCCTAGTGGCAACACACATCCACAACCTTAGAACTTTCGTCACTGTCCCAGATTCAATGGAGGAATGAACCTGGCCACTATCGAGCATAAATACTCCCTCTTGGAGTTACAAGTATCAACTTGGCCATAGCCTCTACTAGCAACGGAGAGCATGCAAGAACATAAACAACATATATGATAGATTGATAATCAACTTGACATAGTATTCAATATTCATCGGATCCCAACAAACACAACATGTAGCATTACAAATAGATGATCTTGATCATGATAGGCAGCTCACAAGATCTAACATGATAGCACAATGAGAGAAGACAACCATCTAGCTACTATGGACCCATAGTCCGGGGGTGAACTACTCACACATCGATCCGGAGGCGATCATGGCGATGAAGAGTCCTCCGGGAGATGATTCCCCTCCGTGGAGCCGGAGGCGATCTCTGAATGCGCCGAGATGGGATTGGCGGCGGCGGCGTCTCTAAGGTTTTCCGTATCGTGGCTCTCGGTACGGGGTTTCGCGAAGGCTTTAAGTAGGCGGAAGGGTAGGTTTAGGGCGCCACGAGGGCCCCACACACCAGGCGGCGCGAGCCCCGGCAGCTGCGTGGTGGCGCCTCGTCGCCCCACTTAATCCTTCGGTCTTCTGGAAACTTCGTGGAAAAATAAGGCCCTGGGCGTTGATTTCGTCCAATTCCGAGAATATTTCCTTTGTAGGATTTCTGAAACGAAAAACAGCAGAAAACAGCAACTGGCTCTTCGGCATCTCGTCAATAGGTTAGTGCCGGAAAATGCATAATAATGACATATAATGTGTATAAAACATGTGAGTATCATCATAAAAGTAGCATGGAACATAAGAAATTATAGATACGTTTGAGACGCATCAAAGCTTAGTTCCTACTCGCCCTCGAGTAGGTAAACGATAACAAAGATAATTTCGAAGTGACATGCTATCATAATCTTGATCAATACTATTGTAAAGCACATGAGATGAATGCAGCGATTCGAAGCAATGGTGAAGACAATGAGTAAACAACTGAATCATATAGCAAAGACTTTTCATGAATAATACTTTCAAGACAAGCATCAATAAGACTTGCATAAGAGTTACTCATAAAGCAATAAATTCTTAGTAGAAAGCTTTGAAGCAACACAAAGGAAGATATAAGTTTCAGCAGTTGCTTTCAACTTCAACATGTTTATCTCATGGATAATTGTCAACACAAAGTAATATTACAAGTGCAATAGGTAAACATGTAAGAATCAATGCACACAGTTTACACAAGTGTTTGCTTCTAAGATAGAAAGAATAGGTAAACTGACTCAACAATAAAGTAGAAGAATGACCCTTCGCAGAGGGAAGCATGGATTACTATTTTTGTGCTAGAGCTTTTCATTTTGAAAACATAGAAACAATTTTGTCAATGGTAGTAATAAATCATATGTGTTATGTATAAGACATCCTATAAGTTGCAAGCCTCATGCATAGTATACCAATAGTACTCGCACCTTGTCCTAATTAGCTTGGATTAACATGGATTATCATTGCATAGCATATGTTTCAACCAAGTGTCACAAAGGGGTACCTCTATGCCTTGGACAAAGGAAGGAGAAAGTTCGCATTGGATTTCTCTTTTGATTATTCTCAACTTAGACATCCATACCGGGACAACATAGACAACAGATAATGGACTCCTCTTTAATGCATAAGCATTCAACAGATAAAATTCTCATAAGAGATTGAGGATTAGTTGTCCAAACTGAAACTTCCACCATGGATCATGGCTTTAGTTAGCGGCCCAATGTTCTTCTCTAACAATATGCATACTCAAACCATTTGATCACGAAAATCGCCCTTAGACAAGACGAACATGCATAGCAACTCACATGATATTCAACAAAGGTAAAAGTTGATGGCGTCCCCGAAACATGGTTACCGCTCAACAAGCAACTTATTAAGAAATAAGATACATAAGTACATATTCTTCACCACAATAGTTTTTAAGGCTATTTTCCCATGAGCTATATATTGCAAAGACAAAGAATGGAATTTTAAAGGTAGCACTCAAGTAATGTACTTTGGAATGGCAGAGAAATACCATGTAGTAGGTAGGTATGGTGGACACAAATGACATAGTTTTTGGCTCAAGGATTTGGATGCACGAGAAGTAATCCCTCTCAATACAAGGCTTAGGCTAGCAAGGTTGTTTGAAGCAAACTCAAGTATAAAACGGTGCAGCAAGACTCACATATGAACATATTGTAAGCATTATAAGACTTTACATCGTCTCCTTGTTGTTCAAACACCTTAACTAGAAAATATCTAGACTCTAGAGACCAATCATGCAAACCAAATTTTAACAAGCTCTATGTAGTTCTTCATTAATAGGTGCAAAGTACATGATGCAAGAGCTTAAACATGATCTATATGAGCACAACAATTGCCAAGTATCAAATTATTCAAGACATTATACCAATTACCACATGCAGCATTTTCTGTTTCCAACCATATAACAATGAACGAAGTAGTTCAACCTTCGCAATGAATATTTAGAGTAAAACTAAGAACATATGTGTTCATACGAAACAGCGGAGCGTGTCTCTCTCCCAAACAAGGAATGCTAGGATCCGATTTTATTCAAACAAAAACAAAAATAAAAACAAACGCTCCAAGTAAAGCACATAAGATGTGACGGAATAAAAATATAGTTTCACTAGAGGTGACGATAAGTTGTCGATGAAGAAGGGATGCCTTGGGCATCCCCAAGCTTAGATGCTTGAGTATTCTTAAAATATGCAGGGATGAACCACGGGGCATCCCCAAGCTTAGACTTTTCACTCTTCTTGATCATATTGTATCATCCTCCTCTTGACCCTTGAAAACTTCCTCCACACCAAACTCAAAACAAACTCATTAGAGGGTTAGTGCATAATTGAAAATTCATATATTCAGAGGTGACATAATCATTCTTAACACTTCTGGACATTTCACAAAGCTACTGAAAGTTAATGGAACAAAGAAATCCATCAAACATAGCAAAGCAGGCAATGCGAAATAAAAGGCAGAATCTGTCAAAACAGAACAGTCCGTAAAGACGAATTTTTCTGGGGCACTTAACTTGCTCAGATGAAAAGCTCAAATTGAATGAAAGTTGCGTACATATCTGAGGATCACGCACGTAAATTGGCAGAATTTTATGAGTTATCTACAGACGGGGCTGCTCAATTTCGTGACAGTAAGAAATCTGTTTCTGCGCAGTAATCCAAATCTAGTATCATCTTTACTATCAAAGACTTTACTTGGCACAACAATGCAATAAAATAAAGATAAGGAGAGGTTGCTACATTAGTAACAACTTCCAAGACTCAAATATAAAATAAAAGTGCAGAAGTAAAATAATGGGTTGTCTCCCATAAGCGCTTTTCTTTAACGCCTTTCAGCTAGGCGCAGTGTGAATCAAGTATTGTCAAGAGACGAAGCATCAACATCATAATTTGTTCTAATAATAGAATCATAAGGTAACTTCATTCTATTTCTAGGGAAGTGTTCCATACCTTTCTTGAGAGGAAATTGATATTTAATATTACCTTCCTTCATATCAATGGTAGCACCAACAGTTCGAAGAAAAGGTCTTCCCAATATAATGGGACAAGATGCATTGCATTCAATATCCAAGACAACAAAATCAACGGGGACAAGGTTATTGTTAACCATAATACGAACATTATCAATCCTCCCCAAAGGTTTCTTTATAGCATTATCAGCAAGATTAACATCCAAATAACAATTTTTCAATGGTGGCAAGTCAAGCATATTATAGATTTTCTTAGGCATAACAGAAATACTTGCACCAAGATCACATAAAGCATTACAATCAAAATCATTGACCCTCATCTTAATGATGGGCTCCCAACCATCTTCTAACTTCCTAGGAATAGAAGTTTCAAGTTTTAGTTTCTCTTCTCTAGCTTTTATGAGAGCATTTGTAATATGTTTTGTAAAGGCCAAATTTATAGCACTAGCAGGGACTTTTAGCAAGTTTTTGTAAGAACTTTATAACTTCAGAGATGTGACAATCATCAAAATCTAAACCATTATGATCTACAGCAATGGGATCATTGTCCCCAATATTTTGAAAAATTTCAGCAGTTTTATCACAAACAGTTTCAGCAGTTTTAGGAGTTTCAGCCAATTTTGCACGCTTTGCACTAGGAGTAGAAACATTGCCAACACCAATTATTTTACCATTGATAGTAGGAGGAGTAGCAACATGTGAAGCATTATCATTACTAGTGGTGGTAATAGTCCAAACTTTAGCTACATTATTCTCTTTAGCAAGTTTTTCGTTTTCTTCTCTTTCCCACCTAGCATGCAATTCAACCATCAATCTAATATTTTCATTAATTCGAACTTGGATGGCGTTTGCTGTAGTAACAATTTTATTATCATTATCCTTATTAGGCATAACTTTCAATTTTAAAAGATCAACATCAGAGGCAAGTCTATCAGCCTTAGAAGCAAGAATATCAATTTTATCAAGCTTTTCCTCAACAGATTTGTTAAAAGCAGTTTGTGTACTAATAAATTCTTTAAGCATGGCTTCAAGACCAGGGTACACTCCTATTATTGTTGTAAAATTCCCATAAGAATTACCATAACCATTACTATTATGAAGGATATGGCCTATAGTTGTTACAATTATTCCTATAAGCATTGTTGTTGAAATTATTACTTTTTATGAAGTTCACATCAACATGTTCTTCTTGGGCAACCAATGAAGCTAAAGGAACATTATTAGGATCAACATTAGATCTATCATTCACAAGCATAGACATAATAGCATCAATCTTATCACTCAAGGAGGAGGTTTCTTCAACAGAATTTACCTTCTTACCTTGTGGAGTCCTTTCCGTGTGCCATTCAGAGTAATTTATCATCATATCATCAAGAAGCTTTGTTACCGCCCTCAAAGTAATGGACATAAAGGTACCTCCAGCAGCTGAATCCAATAGGTTCCGCGAAGAAAAATTCAATCCTGCATAGAAGGTTTGGATGATCATCCAAGTAGTTAGTCCATGGGTAGGGCAATTCTTCACCAAAGATTTCATTCTCTCCCATGCTTGAGCAACATGTTCATTATCTAATTGCTTAAAATTCATTATGCTACTTCTCAAAGATATAATTTTAGCGGGAGGATAATATCTACCAATAAAAGCATCCTTACATGTAGTCCATGAATCAATACTATTCTTAGGCAAAGATAGCAACCAATTTTTAGCTCTTCCTCTTAAGGAGAAATGAAACAATTTTAATTTTATAATGTCACCATCTACATCCTTATACTTTTGCATTTCACAAAGTTCAACAAAATTATTAAGGTGGGCAGCAGCAATTTCATAAGTAGGAGCAATTTCTACCAAGTGTCTATCTTCAAAATCTTCAGCTGTACTAACATGAGTGAAAAAATCTTCTATATTATCTCTTCCAATTATAGACCCTCGTCCCACCGGTATGTCTTTTAGAGTGTACTTAGGAGGAAACATGATGAAATAAACAAAAGGTAAATCAAGTAAATGCAAGGAACTAAATTTTTGTGTGTTTTTAATATAGAGATCAAGACATTAAATAAAGTAAAACTAGCAACTAATTTTTTGTGTTTTTGATACAAGAGCAAACAAAGCAGTAAATAAAGTAAAGTAAAGCAAGACAAAAACAAAGTAAAGAGATTGGATGTGGAGACTCCCTTGCAGCGTGTCTTGATCTCCCCGGCAACGGCGCCAGAAATTTAGCTTGATACGCGTAAAGCACACGCCCGTTGGGAACCCCAAGTGGAAGGTGTGATGCGTACAGCAGCAAGTTTCCCTCAGTAAGAAACCAAGGTTTATCGAACCAGGGAGTCAAGGATCACGTGAAGGTCGTTGGTGACGGAGTGTAGTGCGGCGCAACACCGGGATTCCGGCGCCAACGTGGAACTTGCACAACACAATCAAAGTACTTTGCCCCAACGTAACAGTGAGGTTGTCAATCTCACCGGCTTGCTGTAAACAAAGGATTAGATGTATAGTATGGATGATGATGTTTGTTTGCGAAGAATAGTAAAGAACAATTGCAGTAGATTGTATTTCAGATGTAAAGAATGGACCGGGGTCCGCAGTTCACTAGTGGTGTCTCTCCCATAAGATAAATAGCATGTTGGGTGAACAAATTACAGTTGGGCAATTGACAAATAAAGAAGGCATAACAATGCACATACATATATCATGATGAGTACTATGAGATTTAATCGGGCATTACGACAAAGTACATAGACCGCTATCCATGCATCTATGCCTAAAAAGTCCACCTTCGGTTATCATCCGAACCCCTTCCAGTATTAAGTTGCAAACAACGGACAATTGCATTAAGTATGGTGCGTAATGTAATCAACACAAATATCCTTAGACAAAGCATTGATGTTTTATCCCTAGTGGCAACAACATATCCACAACCTTAGAACTTTCTGTCACTGTCCCAGATTCAATGGAGGCATGAACCCACTATCGAGCATAAATACTCCCTCTTGGTTACAAGTATCAACTTGGCCAGAGCCTCTACTAGCAACGGAGAGCATGCAAGAACGTAAACAACATATATGATAGATTGATAATCAACTTGACATAGTATTCAATATTCATCGGATCCCAACAAACACAACATGTAGCATTACAAATAGATGATCTTGATCATGATAGGCAGCTCACAAGATCTAACATGATAGCACAATGAGGAGAAGACAACCATCTAGCTACTGCTATGGACCCATAGTCCAGGGGTGAACTACTCACACATCAATCCGGAGGCGATCATGGCGATGAAGAGTCCTCCGGGAGATGATTCCCCTCTCCGGCAGGGTGCCGGAGGCGATCTCCTGAATCCCCGAGATGGGATTGGCGGCGGCGGCGTCTCCGGAAGGTTTTCCGTATCGTGGCTCTCGGTCTGGGGGTTTCGCGACGAAGGCTTTAAGTAGGCGGAAGGGTAGGTTTAGGGCGCCACGAGGGACCCACACACCAGGGCGGCGCGGCCCACCCGGCCGCGCGCCCTGGCGTGGCGGCGCCTCGTCGCCCACTTCGTAATCCTTTCGGTCTTGGAAGCTTCATGGAAAAATAAGGCCCTGGGCGTTGATTTCGTTCAATTCCGAGAATATTTTCTTTGTAGGATTTCTGAAACCAAAAACAGCAGAAACAAACTGGCTTTCGGCATCTCGTCAATAGGTTAGTGCCGGAAAATACATAATAATGACATATAATGTGTATAAAACATGTGAGTATCATCATAAAAGTAGCATGGAACATAAGAAATTATAGATACGTTTGAGACGTATCACTTATCCACCCTAGTAGTGTGAGGCGCCGTCGCTAGGTGTTGGGGAAGAGTTAGGGTTACTACGACAAATGGATAATGATCATGATCTCACTAGCGAACGTTCAAAATAATAATTGCATAACTTATCTTAAGGTAAGGCGATCCTACATGGACTAAACCTGTCCAAATCTGTCCACTGTGGTAAAAAAGAGAGTCAAAACCCGGTCAACCATCATTAAGCCGCTAGCAGCAACCAAATTTAGACTTAATTAAGAGTTTGAGGGAAGGTTTAGACTAAAACAAATGTAAGATACCAAAGTTAGACTTTTGCGATACATGAGGGACCAAAAGTGCACTTAACCCTTTAAAAAATGGGGAACATCCCAAGGTCTGCATGCTTATAGCTTTTTATTATTTTTCATTAAAATATTCAGTATAATTTATGGATATCAACCACCTAAACAGAATGCCATGCCATCATAAACTAGAAACTCAGCAATCTATGCTATTAACAGGCCGCCTGCCGAACCGGTTGCACACCTAGAAATCATGTCCTCCCTCCGCTCCACCTGTTGGAGAAAAGACTACATACGGATCCAATATGTTGCGAGCGGGATAACCTACAAACACGAAGAAGCATTTGGTTTGTTAAAAATGAAATCATTCCTCGTGTTTCATATTTCCCATAATAAATCATAGGCCTCCACTTGAATCTGAACTTTATCCTTCTTGTAGACCCACATAAAAATCCCATTTTTTGGTGGAACCTTCATTTTCTAGATGTATTAGCGTAATAAATTGTATGGCCATTCGTATAATCTAGATACATGATCTAACAACGAACATACCTGTTGACGTAAGATTCCACACAAATACATCGTTGTTATCATTCAAATTAATATCCATCAACCTTCGAACCAAATGCAACCACAATTCCCATTTGTTCTCGGTTAAAGTCCGTCTAAACACTACATTTATCGGATTATGAGACAAAACATCATCCACCGAGACATATTTTCATTGGACAATGTTATAAAGCAATGTTATAAAACCTAGTTTGTAGGCCATTACCAACTTTACAATGCCCTCTACTGAAGAAGTCATCTTTAACTCTTTATAATCCTTTCAAAAAAGGGAAAATCATAAGCATTTTGCTTTACTTGCGCAGTTGTGCTAATGTTTTTCAGTGGAAGTACTTTCTTTATAAGATCCTGCCACATGCCGTCTTCATTTAGGATCTCGAATAACCATGTACTGAATAAACATTTATTTTTTTGGTTTCTAGGACTTCCACACCAAGATCTAATTGGTCTTTCGGTCTATAGATAATGTTCCATTTCGTCAAACGATACTTCTTTATCCCATCAATTTGCCAGAAAAAACGTGATCTAAAAAATCCATTATCTTTCATACCCCTTTAGGCATTTCAAAGAATGAGAGCATAAACATAGGCAAGCTAGTAAGAACTGAATTAATGAGCACAAGTCTATCGCCATAATAAAGTAATTTTCCTAACGAACTAGCAAGCTCTCCCTCTAAGCAACCCTCAACCCGTTTCCATTCTCCATTAAGCTTATGAAAATGAATATAGGAACTCCAACGTATTTGAATGGAAACGAACCATACTCGCATCCAATGTCCTAACATGTTACAATATTGTTGTTCCTTAGCCTGACTGAAACAAAAATACCTCGTGTTTATGAAAGTTCATTTTCTGTCCGGATAGTTGTTCAAAGATGCTTAAATTAGCTTCATATTAAGATCTTTTTAAAGATCATGCTCCGTAAAAATAATAGTATCATCGCGTATTGTAAAATAGATACTCCTCCATCAACTTAATGAGATATGACCCCTTCTACTTGATCATCCTCTTTATCCCTAGGTATCATGTTAGCCAAAACGTCCACAATAATATTTAAAAGAACATGAGATAAAGGGTCTTTCTGCCTAAGTCCTTTTTGATTTTGGAAATGATGGTTAACATCATCATTTACTTTAATACCCACAACCCCCAGCTAATAAAGTTATTAATCCATTGACACCACTTTGGATCAGAGCCCTTAAGACGAGGAACTTGCTGATGGAAAGGTCACTGATACGTCTCAAACGTATCTATAATTTCTTATGTTCCATGCTAGTTTTATGACAATACCTACATGTTTTGCTCACACTTTATAATGATTTTATGCATTTTCCGGAACTAACCTATTAACAAGATGCCGATGCCGTTCCCGTTTTCTGCTGTTTTTGGTTCCAAAAGGCTGTTCGGGCAATATTCTCGGAATTCGATGAAATGAAAGCCAAACATCTTATTTTACCGGGACGGACCAGAACACCGAAGAGAGGAGGCCCAGGGCCCCCACACCATAGGCCGGCGCGGCCAAGAGGGGGGCGCCGCCCTATGGTGTGGACCCCCCAGGCACCCCGTTGCGCCGCCTCTTCGCCTATAAAGTCCCTCGTGACCTAAAACCCGATACCAAGTGATGAAACTCCAGAAAGACTCCAGGGACGCCGCCGCCATCGCGAAACTCCGTTTCGGGGGACAGAAGTCTCTGTTCTGGCACGCCGCCGGGATGAGGAATTGCCCCCGGAGTCATCTCCATCGACACCACCGCCATCTTCATCGCCATCGCTGTCTCCCATGATGAGGAGAAAGGAGTTCTCCCTCGAGGCTAAGGGCTGTACCGGTAGCTATGTGGTTCATCTCTCTCTCCCATGTGATCTTTATGTGATCATGAGCTTTGTATCACTATTAATCTATGTGCTACTGTAGTGATGTTATTAAAGTAGTCTACTCCTCCTTCATGATGTAATGTGGACAGTGTGTGCATCATGTAGTACTTGGCGTAGGTTATGATTGTGATCTCTTGTAGATTATGAAGTTAACTATTACTATGCACTCTAGAGTTACTTTAATATGAACTCCGGATTCACTCTCCATGGTGTGACAGTGACAGTGTTTGCATCGTGTGTGATTCCTTTATGACGTTGTGGAGCTTGTTTACTCCGGCTTGAGGGTGCTCTCGTAGCCCTACACAATGAATGGTGTTTGTTATCCAACAATAGAGTCTTTGAAAGTAGCATAAGAGAAGAGAAGTTATTTATTTATGTGATCATTGTTGAGAGTGTCCACTAGTGAAAGTATGATCCCTAGGCCTTGTTTCTAAGCATTGAAACACCGTTTCCAACAAGTTCTGTTACATGTTTGCTTGCTGCCATCTTTATTTCAGATTGCTATTACCACTCATATTCATCCATATCACTTGCATTTCACTATCTCTTCGCGAACTAGTGCACCTATACATCGACAAGTGTATTAGGTGTGTTGGGGACACAAGAGACTTCTTGTATCGTAATTGCAGGGTTGCTTGAGAGGGATATCTCTGACCTCTACCTCCCTGAGTTCGATAAACCTTGGGTGATTCACTTCAGGGAAACTTGCTGCTGTTCTACAAACCTCTGCTCTTGGAGGCCCAACACTGTCTACAGGAATAGAAGCGTGCGTAGACATCAAGCTATTTTCTGGCGCCGTTGCCGGGGAGGTAAGGTAAAAGGTATTCACATCCTCCGACTACTAAGCTATTTCCTAGCACTGTTGCCGGTGTGTGAGTGCTCGAAGCTATTTCCTTTAGATCCTGCAATTGCATCTTTTTATTTCTTGTTTTTATTTTTCACTAGTTAGGCACAATGGAAAACAACAGTGAGCTTTTTAATCTATTTCCTGAAATAAGACATGAATTATGTGATGCGAAAATTAAAAAACCTATGGAACCTTATTTGCATGCTAGTAGCAATGTTATTAGTATGAACGCAATTACTGCTAATGGTATGGAGAAGTGTAAGCTTGGGGAAGCTAGTTTTTATGATCTTTTTAGCTTCCCATCTTTAGGGGAGAAAATTTGCTCTGATAATACTTTATCTCCCATATGTGATAACTCTAATGATGCTTGTGATATTTTAAATCCACCTACTGAAAGTGTTCCTTTCAAGATACCCATAAAAATTATTGAACGTGTTATGGATAACCGCTATGAAGGGGATGGAATTGTTCATCCTGGAGATCATTTACTGTTTCTACATGAATTTATGCGGGTTATTCAAGTGTGCAGGTATTTCTATGGATGAAGTTAGGAAGAAATTATTCTCTATGTTGGTGTCTGTAAAGCGGCGCATTGGTATAAACTACTGAAGGATGGGCATTCTCTTGATTGGAAGGATATTGTGCCTCTATTTTATTCTAAATTCTATCCTCCAAGTGAAATTCACAAAGACCGAAACCGCATATATAATTTCTGGCCTCATGATGGAGAGAGTATTACCCAAGCATGGGAGAGATTGAAGTCTTTAATGCTCAAATGCCCCATTCATGAGCTTCCTGGTAATATCATCATTGATAATTTCTATGCAAGACTTTCTTTTCAAGATAAAACCTTGCTGGATACTGCTTGTTCTGGATCATTCACACACAACAAAGAAGAGTTTAAATGGGACCTTCTTGATCGGATTCAGGAGAATACTGAAGGATGGGAGAACGACAAGGTAGAGAGTCAGGTATAAATTATGATTATGAATGCATTGAAACTTTTATGGATACTGATAAATTTCGAAATATGAGTGCTACTTATGGTCTTGACTCTCAAGTTGTTGCAAATTTTTATAAAGCTTTTGCCTCTCATTTTGAATTGCCTAGGAAGAATTTTGATAAGTATCATGAACCTTTTAAAGACCCTTGCATGAAGAATGAAACTGTTATTAATGATTGCAATGAACATGCTCAAACTTCTGAAAATGTTATTTCCTATAAGCATGTTAATTTTTGTGGAGTTCATAGACCTTGTGAAAAGAATAAAATTGAAGAAGAATATTGTATCCATCACAGAAATGAAAAAACTAGAAAGTGGTCTAGGGCTCTAGATGATCTTAGTAAAAAAGTTTGTGCCCTCTATCCTTTTATTTGCGAACTTTGCCATAAAGTGGGTCATTTTAATTTTCAATGCTCCTCCAATGATAATTCGAACCCCATGAGTGCTGCAAATTTGTATTGTGATGATGAAATCACTCCTAATCAGCATGATGAACTTACTTTATTTTTGGGGTGTGAAGAGTTATTGAGAAAAACTTCTTTGGTGGATATGAGTGCTCTTGATATTAATAGTGTCCTGCATGGGTGTCTTTCTTATTGCATTGATAATTGCCATACAAATACTTACATACAAAATATTTTAGAAGATGACACTTTGCCAAAATATGATAGGACCGCTGTGTGTTTTGAACTTATTAATGAAAAGGAGGAATCCTCCCAAGTTTCTTCTATTGTTTCTGGAAATAAATCAGGTTATGTGGAGAAGCCTCCCATCAAGCCTCTCCCTCCTAAAGAAGGGAACGAGGAGAAGGAGAAGAAGAAGAAGAAGGGAACGAAGAAGAAGAAGAAGAAGAGGGGGAATAAAAAGAAAGAGTTAATGGCATATCCCCGCGTGTATGAGATAATGATAGGTAACCGTAAGTATGTTGCTCCTAATGATTATTATGATAATGAATCTGAGTACAATGATCTTCCTATGCCCTTTACCCATATTAGTGATCATGATTTGGAAGAGCACACTACCTTTGATATTGAAAATCTCTTTGGTACTGATTATGAAAGTAATGATGTTAGCACTATTCATGTTCCCTCAAACGTTGATATTGAAAGCTCTAAGCTTGGGGATGTTGTGCTTGAAGATCCTATATTTGAGACCTTTACTTTTAGTGAAAATGATGATATTATATATTCTGGTTTAGATAATCGTTATAGAGATGGATATGACACATGTTATAATTATCCTTATGAAACTTGTCATAGTTATGATGGGATTGCCAAAAACCATTCCCTTAGTATGCAACTTGTTTACCATGTTCAAATTCTTGATAATGATCCTGCTCCAATTACTATTAATGAGAAGAGTTTTTCTTATGCCAAAAATAATGATACTTTTATGCACATGAACCATGATAAGAATGTTTTAAGTGATGGATATATTGTGGATTTCATCAATGATGCTACTGAAAGTTATTATGAGAGAGGGAAACATGGTTATATGCATCTTAATAATATTAAGTTTCCCCTCTTTATGTTGAGAATTTTGAAGTTACTCGTGTTTTATCTTCCTATGCTTGTCACTTTGTTCTTCATGAATTTATTTGTGTACAAGATTCTTATGCATAGGAATTGGGTTAGGCTTTAATGTGTTTTGAATTTGCTTCTTGATGCTCTCTTTTGCTTCAACTCTTATTTCTTGTGCGAGCATCATTAAAATTACTGAGCCCATCTTAATGGCTATAAAGAAAGCACTTCTTGGGAAATAACCCATGATTTATTTTGCTACTATTTTGTTGTGTCTTGGAAGTTGTTACTACTGTAGAAACCTCTCCTTATCTTTATTTTATTGGATTGTTGTGCCAAGTAAAGTCTCTAATAGAAAGTTGATACTAGATTTGGATTGCTGCGCAGAAACAGATTTCTACCTGTCACGAATTTGCGTAGATCTCTCTGTAGAAAAATCAAAAAAATCTACCAATTTACGTGCGTGATCCTCAGATATGTACACAACTTTCATTATATTTGAGATTTTTCATCTGAGCAAGTTAAGTGCCCCAAAAAAATTCGTCTTTACGGACTGTTCTGTTTTGACAGATTCTGCCTTTTATTTCGCATTGCCTCTTTTGCTATGTTTGATGGATTTCTTTGTTCCATTAACTTTCAGTAGCTTTGGGCAATGTCCAGAAGTGTTAAGAATGATTGTGTCCTCTCTGAACATGTGAATTTTTATTATGCACTAACCCTCTAATGAGTTTGTTTTGAGTTTGGTGTGGAGGAAGTTTTCAAGGGTCAAGAGAGGAGGATGATATACTATGATCAAGAAGAGTGGAAAGTCTAAGCTTGGGGATGCCCCGTGGTTCATCCCTGCATATTTCAAGAAGACCCAAGCATCTAAGCTTGGGGATGCGGCATCCCCTTCTTCATCGACAACTTATCAGGTCACCTCTAGTGAAACTATATTTTTATTCAGTCACATCTTATGTGCTTTACTTGGAGCGTCTGTTTGCTTTTGTTTTTGTTTTTGTTTGAATAAACTCGGATCCTAGCATTCTTTGTGTGGGAGAGATACACGCTCCGCTCGTTCATATGAACACTGGTGTTCTTAGCTTTACTTTTAATATTCATGGCGAAAGTTGATCGCTTCACTTATTGCTATTTGGTTGGAAACAGAAAATGCTTCATGTGGTAAATGGTATATTGTCTTGAATAATTTGATACTTAGCAATTGTTGTGCTCAAATAGATCATGTTTAAGCTCTTGCATCATGTACTTTGCACCTATTAATGAAGAACTACTGTAGAGCTTGTTGAAATTTGGTTTGCATGATTGGTCTCTCTAAGGTCTAGATATTTTCTGGTGAAGTGTTTGAACAACAAGGAAGACAGTGTAGAGTCTTATAATGCTTGCAATATGTTTTTATGTAAGTTTTGCTGTACCGGTTCATACTTGTGTTTTCTTCAAACAACCTTGCTAGCCAAAGCCTTGCACTGAGAGGGAATTCTTCTCGTGCATCCAAATCCTTGAGCCAAAAACTATGCCATTTGTGTCCACCATACCTACCTACTACATGGTATTTTTCTACCATTCCAAAGTACATTACTTGAGTGCTACCTTTAAAATTTCATTCTTTGTCTTTGCAATACATAGCTCATGGGAAAATAGCCTTAAAAACTATTGTGGTATTGAATATGTTGCTATGTATCTTATTTCTTATAAGTTGCTTGTTGAGCGGTAACCATGATTCTGGGGACGCCATCAACTTTTACACCTTTGTTGAATATCATGTGAGTTGCTATGCATGTTCGTATTGTCTGAAGTAAGGGCGATTTTCGTGGTCAAATGGTTTGAGTATGCATATTGTTAGAGAAGAACATTGGGCCGCTAACTAAAGCCATGAATCATGGTGGAAGTTTCAGTTTGGACACTAATCCTCAATCTCTTATGAGAATATTATCTGTTGTTGAATGCTTAAGCATTAAAAGAGGAGTCCGTTATCTGTTTTCTATGTTGTCCCGGTATGGATGTCTAAGTTGAGAATAATCAAAAGCGAGAAATCCAATGCGAACTTTCTCCTTAGACCTCTGTACAGGCGGCATAGAGGTACCCCTTTGTGAAACTTGGTTGAAACATATGTATGCAATGATAATCCGTGTTAATCCAAGCTAATTAGGACAAGGTGCGAGCACTATTGGTATTCTATGCATGAGGCTTGCAACTTATAAGATGTATTATCCATAACACATATGAATTATTACTACCGTTGACAAAATTGTTTCTATGTTTTCAAAATGAAAAGCTCTAGCACAAAAATAGTAATCCATGCTTCCCTCTGCGAAGGGCCATTCTTCTACTTTATGTTGAGTCGGCCTACTTCTTTCTATCTTAGAAGCAAACACTTGTGTCAACTGCATTGATTGTTACATACTTGCTTATTTGCATTCATCATATTACTTTGTGTTGACAATTATCGACGAGATATACATGTTGAAGTTGAAAGCAACTGCTGAAACTCATATCTTCCTTTGTGTTGCTTCAAAGCTTTCTACTAAGAATTTATTGCTTTATGAGTTAACTCTTATGCAAGTCTTATTGATGCTTGTCTTGAAAGTACTATTCATGAAAAGTCTTTGCTATATGATTCAGTTGTTTAATCATTGTCTTTACCATTGCTTTGAATCACTTCATTCATCTCATATGCTTTACAATAGTATTGATCAAGATTATGTTGGTAGCATGTCACTTCAGAAATTATCCTTGTTATCGTTTACCTACTCGAGGGCGAGCAGGAACTAAGCTTGGGGATGCTTGATACGTCTCAAACGTATCTATAATTTCTTATGTTCCATGCTAGTTTTATGACAATACCTACATGTTTTGCTTACACTTTATAATGATTTTATGCATTTTCCGAACTAACCTATTAACAAGATGCCGAAGTGCAGTTCCTGTTTTCTGTTTTTGGTTCCAGAAAGGCTGTTCGGGCAATATTCTCGGAATTCGACGAAACGAAAGCCAAACATCTTATTTTACCGAGACGGACCAGAACACCGAAGGGGAGACGGAGTGGAGGCCCAGGGCCCCCACACCATAGGTCGGCGCGGCCAAGAGGGGGGACGCCGCCCTATGGTGTGGACCCCCAGGCACCCCGTTGCGCCGCCTCTACGCCTATAAAGTCCCTCGTGACCTAAAAACCCGATACCAATTGACGAAACTCACAGAAACCTCAGGCCGCCGCCATCGCGAAACTCCGTTTCGGGGGACAGAAGTCCGTTCCGCACGCCGCGGACGGGGAATTGCCCCGAGTCATCTCCATCGACACCACCGCCATCTTCATCGCCATCGCTGTCTCCCATGATGAGGAGGGAGTAGTCCTCGAGGCTAAGGGCTGTACCGGTAGCTATGTGGTTCATCTCTCTCTCCCATGTGATCTTTATGTGATCATGAGCTTTGTATCACTATTAATCTATGTGCTACTCTAGTGATGTTATTAAAGTAGTCTATTCCTCCTTCATGATGTAATGTGGATAGTGTGTGCATCATGTAGTACTTGGCGTAGGTTATGATTGTGATCTCTTGTAGATTATGAAGTTTGTCTATTCTTTTCGTTCGCGCGGGAACCCCAAGAGGAAGGTGTGATGCGCACAGGCAAGTTTCCCTCAGAAGAAACCAAGGTTTAATCGGACCAGTAGGAGTCAAGAAGCACGTTGAAGGTTGATGGCGGCGAGATGTAGTGCGGCGCAACACCAGGGATTCCGGCGCTAACGTGGAACCTGCACAACACAACCAAATTACTTTGCCCCAACGAAACAGTGAGGTTGTCAATCTCACCGGCTTGCTGTAACAAAGGATTAACCGTATTGTGTGGAAGATGATTGTTTGCAGAAAACAGTAAAACAAGTATTGCAGTAGATTGTATTTCAGTAAAGAGAATTGGACCGGGGTCCACAGTTCACTAGAGGTGTCTCTCCCATAAGACGAACAGCATGTTGGGTGAACAAATTACAGTTGGGCAATTGACAAATAAAGAGAGCATGACAATGCACATACATATCATGATGAGTATAGTGAGATTTAATTGGGCATTACGACAAAGTACATAGACCGCCATCCAACTGCATCTATGCCTAAAAAGTCCACCTTCAGGTTATCATCCGAACCCCTCCAGTATTAAGTTGCAAGCAACAGACAATTGCATTAAGTATGGTGCGTAATGTAATCAACAACTACATCCTTAGACATAGCATCAATGTTTTATCCCTAGTGGCAGCACAACACAACCTTAGAACTTTCTGTCACTGTCCCAGGTGTCAATGCATGAACCCACTATCGAGCATAAGTACTCCCTCTTGGAGTTACAAGCATCTACTTGGCCAGAGCATCTACTAGTAACGGAGAGCATGCAAGATCATAAACAACACATAAGCATAACTTTGATAATCAACATAACAAGTATTCTCTATTCATCGGATCCCAACAAACGCAACATATAGAATTACATATAGATGATCTTGATCATGATAGGCAGCTCACAAGATCCGACAATGATAGCACAATGGGGAGAAGACAACCATCTAGCTACTGCTATGGACCCATAGTCCAGGGGTAGACTACTCACACATCACACCGGAGGCGACCATGGCGGCGTAGAATCCTCCGGGGATGATTCCCCTCTCCGGCAGGGTGCCGGAGGCGATCTCCTGGATCCCCCGAGATGGGATCGGCGGCGACGGCGTCTCTGGAAGGTTTTCCATCGTGGCTCTCGGTACTGGGGGTTTCGTCACGGAGGCTTTAAGTAGGCGAAGGGCAAGTCGAGAGGCGGCACGGGGGGCCCACAGCATAGGCCGGCGCGGCCAGGGGTGGGGCCGCGCCGCCCTAGGGTTTGGCCACCCCGTGGCCCTCTTCGTCTCGTCTTCGGACTTGGAAGCTTCGTGGAAAAAGGCTGCTGGGCTTTGATTTCGTCCAATTCCGAGAATATTTCCTTACTAGGATTTCTGAAACCAAAAACAGCAGAAAACAGAACTGGCACTTTGGCATCTTGTTAATAGGTTAGTTCCGGAAATGCACGAATATGACATAAAGTGTGCATAAAACATGTAGATAACATCAATAATGTGGCATGGAACATAAGAAATTATCGATACGTCGGAGACGTATCAATCTCTTGTAGATTATGAAGTTAACTATTAATATGCACTCTAGAGTTACTTTAATATGAACTCCGGATTCACTCTCCATGGTGTGACAGTGACAGTGTTTGCATCGTGTGTGATTCCTTTATGACGTTGTGGAGCTTGTTTACTCCGGCTTGAGGGTGCTCTCGTAGCCCTACACAATGAATGGTGTTTGTTATCCAACAATAGAGTCTTTGAAAGTAGCATAAGAGAAGAGAAGTTATTTATTTATGTGATCATTGTTGAGAGTGTCCACTAGTGAAAGTATGATCCCTAGGCCTTGTTTCTAAGCATTGAAACACCGTTTCCAACAAGTTCTGTTACATGTTTGCTTGCTGCCATCTTTATTTCAGATTGCTATTACCACTCATATTCATCCATATCACTTGCATTTCACTATCTCTTCGCCGAACTAGTGCACCTATACATCTGACAAGTGTATTAGGTGTGTTGGGGACACAAGAGACTTCTTGTATTGTAATTGCAGGGTTGCTTGAGAGGGATATCTCTGACCTCTACCTCCCGAGTTCGATAAACCTTGGGTGATTCACTTAAGGGAAACTTGCGCTGTTCTACAAACCTCTGCTCTTGGAGGCCCAACACTGTCTACAGGAATAGAAGCGTGCGTAGACATCACCACCTAACCTTACCATATACTTTTTAAAAATCTAGTTTCAATAATACCCCATTCAACTTTTTCCTATGCAACTCATGGATGGTCTCATGTGAAATCATATTTCCCTCAAGAATATGACGTCTAGGATTAAACTCTATTTGCGTAGACCTGATAACATTTTAGCAATACTGGTAAGCCTATTAGTACCCACCTTAGTGAATATTTTAAACCTTACATCAAGTAAACCAATAAGTCTATATTGTTCGATCCGAATTACATTTTATTCTTTTGGAGGAAAAATTATAGTGCCTAAATTCAATTGGACCAACTAGAGTTCCTCGTGTTGAAATTTATAAAACATATTCAAAAGATCTCCCTTTATGACATCCTAGAAAGTTTGGTAAAATTCAGTTGGAGAACCATCAGGATCAGTGCCTTTTTGTTTGCATTTGCATAATATCATCATGTATCCTCCTCTGTGAAGTTAGCAGCAAGAATACTATTCTCTTCTTCTGAATAGTTGTGGAATGTCGTCAATTTGGGACTCCACTAAGGATAAGTAATTTGGTGTCGGTGTCCCAAGTAAGTTTTTGTAATACTCTGTGATGTAGGTTTTATGGTTCTCATGGCCAACTGTCATAGCCTCGTATTATTCAAGTTGGAATATTTTTTCCTCCTATGTTTCCCATTAGCCACAAGGTGGAGATATTTAGTGCTATTCCCCTTACATATGCTTAACTTCAGCATGTTGAGCCTATTTTTCTCTTCATCTCTACGAAGGGACACAATCTTATCCAACACCACTCTCATCATACATCTTTCAGTTTCAGAAAGTGGTGTGGTTTCGGCCTTCGAATACAAAGATTCAATGACCAAAATCAAATTTCCCTTTTATTTTCCTTTTTCTTTTCTATATTGACTACTCAAAATTTTAGCCCACCCTCTTAAAAACACTAGGATGGCGACGTTTCTTACTCTGCCATACCTCCCTAGGCGTGCTACCACGATTAACAAAATTCCATTCTGAAGCTACCATATCATAGAAACCTTATTTTCTAAACCTTCTTATCAAGATTGGTCATGTAGTAGTTGGCACATCAACCAATCATGTTTGGTTCGAGATTCATATAAGGTGAGCATAGTTGCCTAGTGTTAGGGGATTTGACATTTTCAATATCGTTATAGTCTGTTTATTCAATGCATCCACAATAGTGTATAAATAAGTGTAATATTTATTTGGTCTCCTCTTTTGTATATTTAAATTCGGTGTGACAGGGAATGAGACAATGAAAATGAAGAATGATAACCATAGTACTCAACATTGCGAGTGGTGAGTGTTGTTGATGTTGTTACTTCCTGTATAGTTGGATAGAAGATAACAAAACTCGATGGTGCATAGTTAGAAGTTATATCACTAATAATGGGACTAGTATATAAAATTACAATATCATCATATGTTAATCATGATTGTTCACTTCTATTTTATATAGAAATAGTGAATAACTACTTGAAGAATGAAGCTACCTTTTGATATGGATAGCAATATGCTCAAATACTCTGAACAACTCTTTACCTCTTGACATGTACTAGTACATAGTATTGAGTAACTTGCTGATCATTTGATTCCATGGTAGGTGATGGATCGATGGTAGGATCTTCTGCATATGGTGATGATGAAGTTGGGGCTTGTGGAGCTAATGGTGATGGTGATATTATGTTACACTTCACTCCATGGTAATGGAAAAGTGGATTATTCAAAAAATTAGACCTTTGTTCCTAAGAATAAGACATTCTTCACATTGAACTCCCAACATGTCTTAATTTGGAAACAAAGGTTGTATTCTTTTTTCCAAAGAATGATACATTTTCTTGTTGTAATCGATTCCTTATCAATTAGAACCTCCTTATGTTCAACCATGCACATATTTTCCCATCCAGATTGACGGAGCATTGAAATATGAATTTAAGCTTATGTTAGCTTTGTTATGAGTATCCCAAGTTAAACCTATGGTCTGATGAGTTGCAACATCAAGTAGTAGAGAGCATGTGGCAGTGGATGGAGCCTAGGGATGCTGCCATGAATGATTATCAAGCGGTTTGTATTGTATTTGCGATTAACAAGAAAGGAGTGCATGCCTCGATGTGCCATGGATGGACATTTCAGTATCCTGTCAGAATATCCAGCATGCCGGATGTGGCGAACAATAACACCTTTACATAGGAAGATATTTCGAACAAAGAGCCGCTTCACCAATAAGTCGCAATCCTCGTGGTAAGTTATATCCATTCACTCTCATGGCAATTCAATAATATCTTGTGGGGACCGTTCTCGGGTTATCTATTGGACTGCAATTTTCTATTGAAACTGCAAGGATATATAATGGTAGCAGATTCATTGAATACAATGTAGTATTCTCGAAATATATTCAATGTCAACTACAATTTTCTATTGGAACTGTAAGGAATTACACTTAGTCAACTTCTGTCTGCATTGTGCTCCGTCTAGATGGGTCTACTCAATGTAATAGTTGGAGTATTTTATGGAATAATTTATCTTCAGTCAGTTTACTTTATCAATTTGTGACTTACATATCTAAAGCGATAATGCAAGCTTGGCATTATTGTCGAGCGAGCGAGAAAGCCAATAGGGTATCTTGGTGAAGATGATGATAATGCAGAAGAAAAATGTGTTAGCTACACTTTTGGTGTCAACAGTAGCGTACACGTTGTTTTTTCGCTTGAACACCTCCGGTTGCAATCTATTTTTGTTTGCATGCATGATTATGGTTTGAAGACCTATTGTCACAATCATGTTTGCACGAAACGAATGTGCACAGCCCATAGTGACAAGAAGGTACTTAACACAAAAGTTAAACTCATAAATAAGACCGCTGATTGTTTTTCCCCTAAATTTCATTTGTTAGAAATAGACCGTAAGTTCCTTGTTCTAGAGTGTGGTGCCTGGCTTGTTATTGTGCCCCCTGAACACCCGAAGGGCCATCAGTGAGCTGCAGATTATTCTTTTGAAGAGAATAATCACAAGAATTGTGCTGTTCTTCATAGCTTATCCGATGAGAGGTCCCAATCGAACTTATGGGACACACGTATCAAACATGCAGATAAACACGATACAAGAAAATACTATATGGCATGACGATCAAAATATGCGGGGCTAGTACTCCATTTTAAAAGTTGGGTGAGGGTGACTGTAGTCATCGTTACACGTCATTTCAGGACGACAAAACTCACTAGCGGCGACAGCCCCCATCGGAGCATCAAGCCGACCTGGAAACTAGAAGCCAGATTGTTGTTTCTATCAACTGATGGAAATAGTTCTTTCGAAACTGATCAAGTTGGATCTGACTTCTAAATTGTGCAACTATATAACTTTTGACGCACAAAGAATCAATGCTTGTAAATAAGGATGTTGTAAGCGGAAATAACCCCCTCGAAACTGTAGGTTCGCCATAAGGAATCACGGCGAGATTTACAAAAGATATCCGCTCTCACGTGTGTAATTTGTAAGCGTCCACCAGCCACCAACCCACCACATTGTTGATGTTTTAGTAATTGTAGTAACGCTCTTGACGCCGGTCACCTCTCCACAAAGCTGTGCCTCGAGTTTTCCTACTTAATTAAACTAAATAAAATCATTTCCGTAGCTAACCCGTTCGTCTTACATGGACTGATAATGCCATGTTAGGAATAACATGGACGGGCAAACCTTATTAGAGGGAGTAGTAAAATAAGCCCCATCGATCATATGCCAACGAGCATCCGGGTCCAGAGCAGTTAGTAGTAGGTGTATATTTATCCATCGGAAGGTTATATATGCAAGCAACTCCACAAGGCAAGCAACATTTTTTTTCCGATAAAGAGCATATATTAATATCGCTAAGATACCAATTACACCCAGCCTCTGCAACAACATCATACCCTAATGGCATAAAGGATGCACACAGCCAAAAAAGAGAAAAGAATTACAAAAAAAAGGTCCCGCTACAGAGATCCATAACTTGAAACAGCAACACTAACACCACCAAGACAACACCAGAAGATCAGCTTCGCCATAAGCGACGCCTCCAATAAGGAAACAGTGCACAAACGCTGTCGTCGCCCGATCATAGATCTTAGGTTTTCACCCTGAAGAAAGTCATCTATCTCAAAACAATGCCTTCAACAAGAACATTGCCAGGCACAACCAATTAAGGCCAGACCTTGGGCTTTCACCCTGAAAGATAAGACTCTGAACTTCTCCTGTGCAGTCGCCCCCACATACCAGCTGCTGTTTCAAGTCACGAAGCACCAAGCCAATTCCACCTCACCACCAAGATCCGACCATCATAGCTATTCCACCGATCTTGGCTTGATGACCTTCTCCGCTAGCACCATGGAAAGAAAATGAACTCCATGATATTAACAGCCAGCAGAGCTTCGAAGCGCTCCCTCTGAAACCAAACGGCCAGATAAAAAACATGGGTGCGAACGACCGAAACCACCCAATCCAGCAATCTTCAGGCATTTATCGCTCAATGAATTTCGCCGGCAGGGCCTTCCGGAACCCGACAATCCACCCAAACTGGTGGGAACAAGCATCCAACAGATCTTCAAACTTGGTGCGAGAAGAATCGTAGAACCACCACCTTTATTCTTCGACGCGGACGAAACAACCCCCACGCCGCCATCCGATGCCCGACGACGACGAAGGAGGTTCAGAAATCGATCATCGCCTCGCTAAGTCGTCGCCACCAAGCCCATGGCAGCCGCAGATAAGAAGACTCGGCAGCAGTTGGGTACCCCGGCCAGGAATCCGGTGGCGCTACCCATGGTCGCTCGAACGACACGGCCAAGGCTGTCCTCGCAGCAGGCCATGGAAGGCAAAGCATCGACCAGGCCCTGTAGGCCCAGATCGGACCCAGATTGGACCCATGCTGCCGCCAGTTCGCCGTGCCACCGTCGTCCAACCGCCGGCATCCAGCACCAAGGCTAGCCCCGTGCGCCCATGCGCCAAGACGACGCAGGGCAGGACCCGCCCCGACGCCGACAACCGCCGTGCCCCACGCTCCACCCGCCGTGGCCACCCGAGGCATCTTCGTCGGGTCAAACCAGCAAGGCAGCCGCGCGCCCGCCCGTGGGCGCCGCACGCCCGCTCGAGGCCGCCGCCCGCCCGCCTGTGTCCGCTGATGTCTACGCACGCTTCTATTCCTGTAGACAGTGTTGGGCCTCCAAGAGCAGAGGTTTGTAGAACAGCAGCAAGTTTTCCCTTAAGTGGATCACCCAAGGTTTATCGAACTCAGGGGAGGAAGAGGTCAAAGATATCCCTCTCAAGCAACCCTGCAATCATGATACAAGAAGTCTCTTGTGTCCCCAACACACCTAATACACTTGTCAGATGTATAGGTGCACTAGTTCGGCGAAGAGATAGTGAAATACAAGTGGTATGGATGTATATGAGTAGTAGTAACGGCGCCAGAAAATAGCTTACTGGCGTGCAGTTGATGGTAGTAATATTGCAGGAAGTAAACATGCAGTAGAACAGTAAACAAACGGTGTTTGCAGTAAACAAGGCCTAGGGATCATACTTTCACTAGTGGACACTCTCAACATTGATCACATAATAAAACCACTCTACACTCTCTTGTTGGATGATGAACACCATTAATTGCGTAGGGCTACAAGAGCACCTCAATGCCGGAGTTAACAAGCTCCACAACATTCGATGTTCATATTTAAATAACCTTAGAGTGCATAATAGATCAACGCAATTATACCGAGTACTAACATAGCATGCACACTGTCACCATCACACTATGAAAGGGGGAATAGATCACATCAATACTATCATAGTAATAATTAACTCCATAATCTACAAGAGATTACAATAATAACCTACGCCAAGTACTACATGATGCACACACTGTCACCATTACATCATGAAGGAGGAATATACTACTTTAATAACATCATTAGAGTAACACATAGATGAATAGTGATACAAAGCTCATATGAATCTCAATCATGTAAGGCAGCTCATGAGATCATTGTATTGAAGTACATAGGAGAGAGATTAACCACATAGCTACCGGTACAGCCCTTAGCTCGATGGAGAACTACTCCTCCTCATGGGAGACAGCAGCGGTGATGAAGATGGCGGTGGTGTCGATGGAGATGCCTTCCGGGGCACTTCCGTCCCAGTGCCGGAACAGAGACTCCTGTCCCAGATCTTGGCTTCGCGATGGCGGCTGAAAGGTTTCTCGTACCGTGGCTTTTTCGTATCGAAGATTTAGGTCGGGGAGGCTTATATAGCGAAGAGTCGGAGTTGAAGGGCTGGGGCAGCCACACAACGGCGCGCCCTGGCCGCGCCGCCATGTTGTGTGGAGGCCTGGCCTCCTCTGGTGCCTCCTGGGTTCTGAAGCTTGTGGAATAAGATCGTGGGCCTTGATTTCACCCCGAGAATATTTCCTTACTAGGATTTCTGAAACCAAACAAGAAGAAGAACTGCACTTCGGCATCTCGTCAATAGGTTAGTTCCGGAAAATGCATGAAAATGATATAAAGTGTGAACAAAACATGTAGGTATTGTCATAAAACTAGCATGGAACATAAGAAATTATAGATACGTTTGAGACGTATCAAGCATGCCCAAGCTTAGTTCCTACTCGCCGAGTAGGTAAACGATAACAAGGATAATTTCTGAAGTGACATGCTACCAACATAATCTTGATCAACATTATTGTAAAGCATATGAGATGAATGAAGTGATTCAAAGCAATGGTAAAGACAATGATTAAACAACTGAATCATATAGCAAAGACTTTTCATGAATAGTACTTTCAAGACAAGCATCAATAAGTCTTGCATAAAAGTTAACTCATAAAGCAATAGATTCAAAGTAGAAGGCATTGAAGCAACACAAAGGATGAGTAAGTTTCAGCAATTGCTTTCAACTTGTAACATGTATATCTCATGGATAGTTGTCAACATAAAGCAATATAACAAGTGCAATAAGTAAACATGTAAGAATCAATGCACAGTTGACACAAGTGTTTGCTTTTAAGATGGAAAGAAGTAGGTAAACTGACTCAACATAAAGTAAAAGAATGGCCCTTCGCAGAGGGAAGCAGGGATTAAATCATGTGCTAGAGCTTTTCAAGTTTTGAAATCATATAGAGAGCATAAAAATAAAGTTTTGAGAGGTGTTTGTTGTTGTCAACGAATGGTAGCGGGTACTCTAACTACCTTATCAACCAGACTTTCAAGAGCGGCTCCCATGAAGGACGTTATCTCTACCAGCAAGGTAGATCATCCCTCTTCTCTTTTGTTTACACATGTACTTTAGTTTAGCTTTTATTTATTTATTTATGGATGACACTCCTTCCAACCTTTTGCTTTCACAAGCCATGGCTAACCGAATCCTCGTGCCTTCCAACAATCACATACCATGAAGGAGTGTCTATTTGCAAAATTAAGTTGCTTACTGATGAATCAGAGCAAAACATGTGAAGAGAATTATTAATGCAAGTTAATTAATCGGGGCTGGGAACCCCATTGCCAGCTCTTTTTGCAAAGTTATTGGATAAGCGGATGAGCCACTAGTCCATTGTGAAAGTCTGTAAATGACAAGGTTGAAAGATAAACACCACATACTTCCTCATGAGCTATAAAACATTGACACAAATAAGAGATAATAGCTTTTGAATTGTTTAAAGGTAGCACATGAAGTATTTTCTTGGAATGGCAGAGAAATACCATGTAGTAGGTAGGTATGGTGGACACAAATGGCATAGTTTTTGGCTCAAGGATTTGGATGCATGAGAAGAATTCCTCTCAATACAAGGCTAGGCTAGCAAGGTTGTTTGAAGCAAACACAAGTATAAAACGGTGCAGCAAGACTCACATATGAACATATTGTAAGCATTATAAGACTTTACATCGTCTTCCTTGTTGATCAAACACCTTAACCAGAAAATATCTAGACTTAGAGAGAACAATCATGCAAACCAAATTTTAACAAGCTCTATGTAGTTCTTCATTAATAGGTGCAAAGTACATGATGCAAGAGCTTAAACATGATCTATATGAGCACAACAATTGCCAAGTATCAAATTATTCAAGACATTATACCAATTACCACATGAAGCATTTTCTGTTTCCAACCATATAGCAATCAACGAAGCGGTTTTCAACTCCGCCATGAACATTAAAGATAGAACTAAGAACACCAGTGTTCATATGAAACAGCGGAGCGTGTCTCTCTCCCACACAAGCATGAATTTATTCAGAGAATGAAAATAACAAAACGAAAATAAAAGCACACCGACGCTCCAAGTAAAGTACATAAGATGTGACCGAATAAAAATATAGTTTCAAGAGAAGTGACCTGATAAATTGTTGATGAAGAAGGGGATGCCTTGGGCATCCCCAAGCTTAGACGCTTGAGTCTTCTTGAAATATGAAGGGATGAACCACGGGGCATCCCCAAGCTTAGACTTTTCACTCTTCTTAATCATATATCATCCTCCTCTCTTGACCCTTGAAAACTTCCTCCACACCAAACTCGAAACAACTCATTAGAGGGTTAGTGCATAATCAAAATTTCACATGTTCAGAGGTGACACAATCATTCTTAACACTTCTGGACATTGCCCAAAGCTACTGGAAGTCAATGGAACAAAGAAATCCATCCAACACAGCAAAAGAGGCAATGCGAAATAAAAGGCAGAATCTGTCAAAACAGAACAGTCCGTAAAGACGAATTTTTAGAGGCACTGGACTTGCTCAGATGAAAATGCTCAAATTGAATGAAAGTTGCGTACATATCTGAGGATCACGCACGTAAATTGGCAGATTTTTCTGAGTTACCTACAGAGAACCCTGCCCAAATTCGTGACAGACAGAAATCTGTTTCTGCGCATAATCCAAATCTAGTATCAACATTGCTATCAAAGACTTTACTTGGCACAACAATGCAATAAATAAAGATAAGGAGAGGTTGCTACAGTAGTAACAACTTCCAAGACTCAAATATAAAACAAAAATTGCTGTAGTAAAATAAACACATGGGTTATCTCCCAAGAAGTGCTTTCTTTATAGCCATTAAGATGGGCTCAGTAATTTTAATGATGCACTCCCAAGAAATAAGAGTTGAAGCAAAAGAGAGCATCAAAAAGCAAATTCAAAACATATTTAAGTCTAACCCACTTCCTATGAAAAGGAATCTTGTAAATAAACAAATTCATGAAGCATAATGCAACAAGCATAGGAAGATAAAACACGAGTAACTTCAAAAATTTCAGCATATAGAGAGGTGTTTTAGTAACATGAAAATTTCTACAACCATATTTTCCTCTCTCATAATAACTTTCAGTAGCATCATGAACAAACTCAACAATATAACTATCAAATGAAACATTCTTATCATGAGCTATATGCATAAAATTATTACTCTCCACATAAGCATAATCAATTTTATTAGTTGTAGTGGGAGCAAATTCAACAAAGTAGCTATCATTATTATTCTCATCAAGTGTAGGAGAAATAGTATTATCATAATAAAATTTACTCTCCATAGTAGGCTGCACCAAAAGAACACTATCATTATAATCATCACAAATAGGAGGCAAAGTATCATCAAAGAAAATTTTCTCCTCAATGCTTGGGGGACTAAAAATGTCATGCTCATCAAAACCAGCTTCCCCAAGCTTAGAATTTTCCATATCATTAGCAACAATGGTGTTCAAAGCGTTCATACTAATATCATTGCTACTAGCATGCAAATAATATTCCATAGGTTTTTTAATTTTCGCAACAAACAATCCATGTCTTAACTCAGGAAATAGAATAAAAAGCTCACTGTTGCTTTCCATTATGCCTAACTAGTGTAAAACAAGAAACAAAAAGATGCAATTGCAAGATCTAAAGGAAATAGCTTCGAGCACTTACAACGGCAACAGAAAATAACTTAGTTACCTGGGACCGGAGTATGAATGCCTTTTACCTTTCCTCCCGGCAACGGCGCTAGAAAAGTGCTTGATGTCTACGGGTGCTTCTATTCTTGTAGACAGTGTTGGGCCTCCAAGAGCAGAGGTTTGTAGAACAGCAGCAAGTTTTCCCTTAAGTGGATCACCCAAGGTTTATCGAACTCAGGGAGGAAGAGGTCAAAGATATCCCTCTCAAGCAACCCTGCAATCACGATACAAGAAGTCTCTTGTGTCCCCAACACACCTAATACACTTGTCAGATGTATAGGTGCACTAGTTCGGCGAAAAGATAGTGAAATACAAGTGGTATGGATGTATATGAGTAGTAGTAACGGCACCAGAAAATAGCTTACTGGCGTGCAGTTGATGGTAGTAATATTGCAGGAAGTAAACATGCAATAGAACAGTAAACAAGCGGTGTTTGCAGTATTGGAAACAAGGCCTAGGGATCATACTTTCACTAGTGGACACTCTCAACATTGATCACATAATAAAACCACTCTACACTCTCTTGTTGGATGATGAACACCATTAATTGCGTAGGGCTACAAGAGCACCTCAATGCCGGAGTTAACAAGCTCCACAACATTCGATGTTCATATTTAAATAACCTTAGAGTGCATAATAGATCAACACAATTATACCGAGTACTAACATAGCATGCACACTGTTGATACGTCTCCAACGTATCGATAATTTCTTATGTTCCATGCCACATTATTGATGATATCTACATGTTATATGCACATTATATGTCATATTTATGCATTTTCTGGAACTAACCTATTAACAAGATGCCGAAGAGCCAGTTGCTGTTTTCTGCTTTTTGGTTTCAGAAATCCTAGTAAGGAAATATTCTCGAATCGGACGAAATCAAGACCCAGGTCCCTATTTTTCCACGAAGCTTCCAGAAGACCGAAGAGTCAACGAAGTGGGGCCACAGGGTGCCCAAACCCTAGGGCGGAGCGGCCCCCCCCTTGGCCGCGCCAGCCTATGGTGTGGGGCCCCTGTGCCGCCTCCTGACTTGCCCTTCCGCCTACAAATAGCCTCCGTCGAAACCCCAAGCATCGAGAGCCACGATACGGAAAACCTTCCAGACGCAGCCGCCGCCAATCCCATCTCGGGATTCGAGATCGCCTCCGGACCCTCCGAGAGGGGATTCATCTCCTGGAGGACTCTACACCGCCATGGTCGCCTCCGGAGTGATGAGTGAGTAGTTCACCCCTGGACTATGGGTCCATAGCAGTAGCTAGATGGTTGTCTTCTCCTCATTGTGCTTCATTGTTGGATCTTGTGAGCTGCCTAACATGATCAAGATCATCTATCTGTAATACTATATGTTGTGTTTGTTGGGATCCGATGGATAGAGAATACTATGCTATGGTAATTATCAATCTGATGTTTATGTGTTGTTTATGATCTTGCATGCTCTCCGTTATTAGTAGAGGCTCTGTACTCTTAACTCCAAGAGGGAGTATTTATGCTCGATAGTGGGTTCATGCCTCATTGATACCTGGGACAGTGACAGAAAGTTCTAAGGTTGTGTTGTGCTGTTGCCACTAGGGATAAAACATTGATGCTATGTCCGAGGATGTAGTTATTGATTACATTACGCACCATACTTAATGCAATTGTCTGTTGTTTGCAACTTAATACCGGAGGGGGTTCGGATGATAACCTGAAGGTGGACTTTTTAGGCATAGATGCAGTTGGATGGCGGTCTATGTACTTTGTCGTAATGCCCAATTAAATCTCACTATATTTACCATGTCATGTATGTGCATTGCGGTGCCCTCTCTATTTGTCAATTGCCCGACTGTAATTTGTTCACCCAACATGCTTTATCTTATGGGAGAGACACCTCTAGTGAACTGTGGACCCCGGTCCATTCTTTTATACTGAAATACAATCTACTGCAATACTTGTTTTACTGTTTTCAAACAATCATCTTCCACACAATACGGTTAATCCTTTGTTACAGCAAGCCGGTGAGATTGACAACCTCACTGTTTCGTTGGGACAAAGTACTTGGTTTGTGTTGTGCAGGTTCCACGTTGGCGCCGGAATCTCTGGTGTTGCGCCGCACTACATCTCGCCGCCATCAACCTTCAACGTGCTTCTTGGCTCCTCCTGGTTCGATAAACCTTGGTTTCTTTCTGAGGGAAAACTTGCTGCTGTGCGCATCATACCTTCCTCTTGGGGTTCCCCAACGAACGTGTGAAATACACGCCATCAACTGTCACCATCACACTATGAAAGGGGGAATAGATCACATCAATACTATCATAGTAATAATTAACTCCATAATCTACAAGAGATTACAATCATAACCTACGCCAAGTACTACATGATGCACACACTGTCACCATTACATCATGAAGGAGGAATAGACTACTTTAATAACATCACTAGAGTAACACATAGATGAATAGTGATACAAAGCTCATATGAATCTCAATCATGTAAGGCAGCTCATGAGATCATTGTATTGAAGTACATAGGAGAGAGATTAACCACATAGCTACCGGTACAGCCCTTAGCCTCGATGGATGATGTCTACGCCCCCTCCTTTTCCTGTAGACAGTGTTGGGCCTCCAAGAGCAGAGGTTTGTAGAACAGCAGCAAGTTTTCCCTTAAGTGGATCACCCAAGGTTTATCGAACTCAGTGAGGAAGAGGTCAAAGATATCCCTCTCATGCAACCCTGCAACCACAAAGCAAGAAGTCTCTTGTGTCCCCAACACACCAAATAGGTGCACTAGTTCGGCGAAGAGATAGTGAAATACAGGTGGTATGAATATATATGAGCAGTGGCAACGCAGCAGTAGTAACGCAGTAAAACAGTAAACAAGCAGCGATAGCAGTATTTAAGAACAAGGCCTAGGGATTACACTTTCACTAGTGGACACTCTCAACTTTGATCACATAACAGAATAGATAAATGCATACTCTACACTCTCTTGTTGGATGATGAACACATTGCGTAGGATTACACGAACCCTCAATGCCGGAGTTAACAAGCTCCACAATTCAATGTTCATATTTAAATAACCTTAGAGTGCATGAAAGATCAACACGACTAAACCAAGTACTAACATAGCATGCACACTGTCACCTTCACACCATGTAGGAGGAATAGATCACATCAATACCATCATAGCAATAGTTAACTTCATAATCTACAAGAGATCATAATCATAGCCTACGCCAAGTACTAACACGGATGCACACACTGTCACCATTACACCGTGCAGGAGGAATAAAACTACTTTAATAACATCACTAGAGTAGCACATAGATAAATTGTGATACAAAACACATTGCAATCATAAAGAGATATAAATAAGCACTTCACTACGCCATTCATAACAGTGAATAAGTATTCTGTGAAATATAGCCTAAGAGACCCACACGGTGCACACACTGTCACCTTTACACACGTGGGACAAGGAGTCTCCGGAGATCACATAAGTAAAACTCACTTGACTAGCATAATGACATCTAGATTACAAGCATCATCATATGAATCTCAATCATGTAAGGCAGCTCATGAGATTATTGTATTGAAGTACATAGGAGAGAGATGAACCACATAGCTACCGGTACAGCCCCGAGCCTTGATGGAGAACTACTCCCTCCTCATGGGAGACAGCAGCGGTGATGAAGATGGCGGTGGTGTCGATGGAGAAGCCTTCCGGGGCACTTCCCCGTCCCGGCGGCGTGCCGGAACAGAGACTCCTATCCCCAGATCTTGGCTTCGCGATGGCGGCGGCTCTGGAAGGTTTCTCGTACCGTGGCTTTTTGTCTCGAGGTTTTAGGTCAGGACCTTTATATAGGCGAAGAGGCGGCGTAAGGTCGAAGGGGCGACGACACATAAGGCGGCGCGCTGGCCTAGGCCGCGCGCCTATCATATGGGGCCCAATTCCCTCCCGACTCTCGGTGTTCCGGATGCTTCCGGGCAAAATAGGAACCTGGGCGTTGATTTCGTCCAATTCCGAGAATATTTCGTTACTAGGATTTCGAAACCAAAACAAAAAAATGAACTGGCACTTCGCATCTTGTTAATAGGTTAGTTCCGGAAAATGCACGAATATGACATATAATGTGCATAAAACATGTAGATATCATCAATAATGTGGCATGGAACATAAGAAATTATCGATACGTCGGAGACGTATCAGCATCCCCAAGCTTAGTTCTGCTCGTCCCGAGCAGGTAAAACGATAACAAAGATAATTTCTGAAGTGACATGCCATCATAAACTTGATCATATTGTAAACATATGTAATGAATGCAGAAAAAAAAACAATGGTAATGACATGAGTAAACAAATGAATCATAAAGCAAAGACTTTTCATGAATAGTACTTCAAGACAAGCATAAATAAGTCTTGCATAATAGTTAACTCATAAAGCAATAAATCAAAGTAAAGGTATTGAAGCAACACAAAGGAAGATTAAGTTTCAGCGGTTGCTTTCAACTTATAACATGTATATCTCATGGATATTGTCAATGTAAAGTAATATAACAAATGCAATATGCAAGTATGTAGGAATCAATGCACAGTTCACACAAGTGTTTGCTTCTTGAGGTGGAAAGAGATAGGTGAACTGACTCAACATAAAAGTAAAAGAAAGGTCCTTCAAAGAGGAAAGCATCGATTGCTATATTTGTGCTAGAGCTTTTATTTTGAAAACATGAAACAATTTTGTCAACGGTAGTAATAAAGCATATGTATCATGTAAATTATATCTTACAAGTTGCAAGCCTCATGCATAGTGTACTAATAGTGCCCGCACCTTGTCCTAATTAGCTTGGATTAACACGGATTATCATTGCATGACATATGTTTCAACCAAGTGTCACAAAGGGGTACCTCTATGCCGCCTGTACAAGGGTCTAAGGAGAAAGTTCGCATTGGATTTCTCGCTTTTGATCATTCTTCAACTTAGACACCCATACCGGGACAACATAGACAACAGATAATGGACTCCTCTTTTAATGCTTAAGCATTCAACAGTTAATATTCTCATAAGAGATTGAGGTTTTATGTCCAAACTGAAACTTCCACCATGATTCATGGCTTTAGTTAGCGGCCCAATCTTCTCTAACAATATGCATACTCAAACCATTTGATTGTGAAAACCGCCCTTACTTCAGACAAGACGAACATGCATAGCAACTCACATGATATTCAACAAAGGTAAAAAGTTGATGGCGTCCCCAGAAACATGGTTATCGCACAACAAGCAACTTAATAAGAGATAAAGTGCATAAGTACATATTCAATACCACAATAGTTTTTAAGCTATTTGTCCCATGAGCTATATATTGCAAAGGCGAATGATGGAAATTTTAAAGGTAGCACTCAAGCAATTTACTTTGGAACGGCAGAGAAATACCATATAGTAGGTAGGTATGGTGGACACAAATGGCATAGTGGTTGGCTCAAGGTTTTGGATGCATGAGAAGTATTCCCTCTCGATACAAGGTTTAGGCTAGCAAGGTTGTTTGAAGCAAACACAAGCATGAACTAGTACAGCAAAACTCACATAAAAGACATATTACAAGCATTATAAGACTATACATCGTCTTCCTTGTTGTTCAAACACCTTACTAGAAATTATCTAGACCTTAGAGAGACCAATTATGCAAACCAAATTTTAGCAAGCTCTATGTATTTCTTCATTAATGGGTGCAAAGTATATGATGCAAGAGCTTAAACATGAGCACATCAATTGCCAAGTATCAAATTACCCAAGACATTATAGCAATTACTACATGTAGCATTTTCCAATTCCAACCATATAACAATTTAACGAAGAGGAAACTTCGCCATGAATATTATGAGCTAAGAACACATGTGTTCATACGAACCAGCGGAGCGTGTCTCTCTCCCACACAAGCATGTATTTATTCAGAGAATGAAAATAATAAAACAAAAATAAAAGCACACAGACGCTCCAAGTAAAGTACATAAGATGTGACCGAATAAAAATGTAGTTTCAAGAGAAGGAACATGATAAGTTGTCGATGAAGAAGGGGATGCCTTGGGCATCCCCAAGCTTATATGCTTGAGTCTTCTTGAAATATGCAGGGATGAACGACCGGGGCATCCCCAAGCTTAGACTTTTCACTCTTCTTGATCGTAGTATATCATCCTCCTCTCTTGACCCTTGAAAACTTCCTTCACACCAAACTCGAAACAAACTCATTAGAGGGTTAGTGCATAATCAAAAACTCACATGTTCAGAGGTGACACAATCATTCTTAAAACTTCTGGACATTGCACAAAGCTACTGGAAGGTAATTGAACAAAGAAATCCACCCAACACAGCGAAAGAAGCAATGCGAAATAAAAGGCAGAATCTGTCAAAACAGAACAGTCCGTAAAGACGAATTTTGAAATGGCACCAGACTTGCTCAGATGAAAATTCCCAAATTGAATGAAAGTTGCGTAGATATCTGAGGATCAAGCACATAAATTGGCAGATTTTTCCGAGTTACCTACAGAGAGGCAGGTCGAAATTAGTGACAGCAAGAAATCTGTTTCTGCGCAGTAATCCAAATCTAGTATCAACCTTGCTATCAACGACTTTACTTGGCACAACAAAACACAAAACTAAGATAAGGAGAGGTTGATACAGTAGTAAACAACTTCCAAGACACAAATATAAAACAAAGTACTGTAGCAAAATAAACACATGGGTTATCTCCCAAGAAGTGCTTTCTTTATAGCCATTAAGATGGGCTCAACAGTTTTAATGATGCACTCGCAAGAAATAGTATTTGAAGCAAAAGAGAGCATCAAGAGGCAAATTCAAAACACATTTAAGTCTAACATGCTTCCTATGCATAGGAATCTTGTAAATAAACAAGTTCATGAAGAGCAAAGTAACAAGCATAGGAAGATAGAACAAGTGTAGCTTCAAAAATTTCAGCACATAGAGAGGTGTTTTAGTAACATGAAAATTTCTACAACCATATTTTCCTCTCTCATAATAACTTTCAGTAGCAACATGAGCAAACTCAACAATATAACTATCACATAAAGCATTCTTATCATGAGTCTCATGCATAAAATTATTACTCTCCACATAGGCATAATCAATTTTATTAGTTGTAGTGGGAGCAAATTCAACAAAGTAGCTATCATTATTATTTTCATCATCAAATATAGGAGGCAAAGTATCATCAAAGTAAATTTTCTCCTCAATGCTTGGGGGACTAAAAATATCATGCTCATCAAAGCCAGCTTCCCCAAGTTTAGAATTTTCCATATCATTAGCAACAATGGTATTCAAAGTATTCATGCTAATATGTTCCATGGGTTTTTTAATTTTCGGATCAAACCATCCATGTCTTAAATCAGGAAATAGAATAAGAAGCTCATTGTCGTCCATTATGCCTAACTAGTGTAAACAAGAAACAAAAAGATGCAATTGCAGGATCTAAAGGAAATAGCTTCGAGTACTTACAACGGCGAAAATAGCTTAGTAGCCGAGATCCGGAGTGTGAGTACCTTTTACCTTTCCTCCCCGGCAACGGCGCCAGAAAATAGCTTGCTGTCCACAACTGGCGCGTGGTTGACGAGGGAGGAAATCCCTGTGTAGAAGCTTTTCGTCCCCGGCAACGGCGCCAGAAAATAGCTTGATGTCTACGCCCCCTCCTTTTCCTAGTGTTGGGCCTCCAAGAGCAGAGGTTTGTAGAACAGCAGCAAGTTTCCCTTAAGTGGATCACCCAAGGTTTATCGAACTCAGGGAGGAAGAGGTCAAAGATATCCCTCTCATGCAACCCTGCAACCATAAAGCAAGAAGTCTCTTGTGTCCCCAACACACCAAATAGGTGCACTAGTTCGGCGAAGAGATAGTGAAATACAGTGGTATGAATATATATGAGCAGTAGCAACGCAGCGTAGTAAAAAAAACAAGAAACAAGCAGCGATAGCAGTATTTAGGAACAAGGCCTAGGGATTACACTTTCACTAGTGGACACTCTCAACTTTGATCACATAACAGAATAGATAAATGCATACTCTACACTCTCTTGTTGGATGATGAACACATCGCGTACACGAACCCTCAATGCCGGAGTTAACAAGCTCCACAATTCAATGTTCATATTTAAATAACCTTAGAGTGCATGAAAGATCAACACGACTAAACCAAGTACTAACATAGCATGCACACTGTCACCTTCACACCATGTAGGAGGAATAGATCACATCAATACCATCATAGCAATAGTTAACTTCATAATCTACAAGAGATCATAATCATAGCCTACGCCAAGTACTAACACGGATGCACACACTGTCACCATTACACCGTGCAGGAGGAATAAAACTACTTTAATAACATCACTAGAGTAGCACATAGATAAATTGTGATACAAAACACATTGCAATCATAAAGAGATATAAATAAGCACTTCACTACGCCATTCATAACAGTGAATAAGTATTCTGTGAAATATAGCCTAAGAGACCCACACGGTGCACACACCGTCACCTTTACACACGTGGGACAAGGAGTCTCCGGAGATCACATAAGTAAAACTCACTTGACTAGCATAATGACATCTAGATTACAAGCATCATCATATGAATCTCAATCATGTAAGGCAGCTCATGAGATTATTGTATTGAAGTACATAGGAGAGATGAACCACATAGCTACCGGTACAGCCCCGAGCCTTGATGGAGAACTACTCCCTCCTCATGGGAGACAGCAGCGGTGATGAAGATGGCGGTGGTGTCGATGGAGAAGCCTTCGGGGCACTTCCCCGTCCCGGCGCGTGCCGGAACAGAGACTCCTGTCCCCGATCTTGGCTTCGCGATGGCGGCGGCTCGGAAGGTTTCTCGTACCGTGGCTTTTTCTGTCTCGAGGTTTTAGGTCTGGGACCTTTATATAGGCGAAGAGGCGGCGTCGGAAGGTCGAAGGGGACGACACCAGGCGCGCGGCCAGGGCCTGGGCCGCGCCGGCTCATCATCCGGGGCCTGTGGCCCCTCTGGCGACTCTCGGGTGTTCAGGATGCTTCCGGGCAAAATAGGAACCTGGCGTGATTTCGTCCAATTCCGAGAATATTTCGTTACTAGGATTTCTGAAACCAAAAACAGCAGAAAAACAGAACTGGCACTTCGGCATCTTGTTAATAGGTTAGTTCCAGAAAATGCACGAATATGACATATAATGTGCATAAAACATGTAGATATCATCAATAATGTGGCATGGAACATAAGAAATTATCGATACGTCGGAGACGTATCAATGGAGAACTACTCCCTCCTCATGGGAGACAGCAGCGGTGATGAAGATGGCGGTGGTGTCGATGGAGATGCCTTCCGGGGGCACTTCCCCGTCCCGGCGGCGTGCCTGAACAGAGACTTCTGTCCCCATCTTGGCTCGCGATGGCACCGCTGGAAGGTTTCTCGTACCGTGGCTTTTTCGTATCGAAGATTTAGGTCAGGGAGGCTTATATAGGCGAAGAGTCGGAGTCGGAAGGGCTACGGGGCAGCCACACAACAGGGGGCGCGCCCCCCCGCGCCGCCATGTTGTTTGGAGGCCCTGGGCCTCCCCTCTGGTGCCTCTCCGGTGTTCTGGAAGCTTCGTGGAAATATAAGATCGTGGGCCTTGATTTCGTCCAATTCCGAGAATATTTCCTTACTAGGATTTCTGAAACCAAAAACAGCGGAAAACAGGAACTGGCACTTCGGCATCTCGTCAATAGGTTAGTTCCGGAAAATGCATCAAAACGATATAAAGTGTGAACAAAACATGTAGGTATTGTCATAAAACTAGCATGGAACATAAGAAATTATAGATACGTTTAGACGTATCATCCGCCGCGCGCCCGCCCGAGGCCACCGCGCGCCCACCCGTGGCCGCCGCTGTCGCCTGCAGCTCCCCTGCGCCGGGAAACGCGAGGGGAAGATTGGAGGCAGAGAAGAACCGCCCGCCGCCACCATCCTTGAGGCGCGCCCGGCCGCCGGCGCCTCCGGCGGCGGCGCTGCGAGGGGAGTGGGTCCTGGGGACGCTAGGTTAGGGGAGCGGTTCCAGATTGGTACGATATCGAACGAAGAAAGCAACATCAGCTCAGTTACCTAGCTCGTGGAGACGTGGAGAAGGAAATCCTGCGACTGCGAGGAGCCTCATCAAGTCTAGCAGCCATGCTGATACTCGAGCTTGGGGCTTGTATCATCCCGGTGACGCTCATTCTCGTGCCGGCGCGACGGCTGGTGCTTAATGCCTCCGCTACTGCCACGTCTTCTCCGTGGTGACGGAGTCTCGTAGTGCTCCTTCTCCTAGCGCTTCTCCACATGGTAGGGGGAGACGCGGTAGGAGGAGGCCGGTGTCGAGTGATGACCCACAAGTATAGGGGATCGCGAATGTCTTCGAGGGAAGTAAAACCCAAATTTATTGATTCGACACAAGGGGCGCCAAATAATATTTATAAGCTTTAACAATGAGTTGTCAATTTACCTGCACATGAAAATAGACTTGCTCGCAACAGTTTATCAGTAGTAACATTTTATAGCAGTGGTAGTAGTGAAGTAACATCAGTAGCGAAATAAAAACAGCCGTAGCGATGATTACAGCAGACAACATGATTAAAATACTGTAGGCACAGGATGGATGAACGGGCGTTGCATGAATGAGAGAGTCCATGTAATAGCGAGACATAGGCATTACAAATAATACTGATAAAAGCATCCTAGAATAATATCCATAGGCGTGTGTTCCTATTTAGTCGTGTGTCGCAATGAGAAACTTGCACGACATCTTTTGTCCTACCAGCCCGTTGCAGCGGGAAACTACTGGTAATTAAGGTACTCATTTTAATAGAGTACCGGAGCAAAGCATTAACACTCCGTGAACACACGTGATCCTCACATCATAGCCATCCCCTCCGGTTATCCCAATTCTTGGTCACTTTGGGGCCTCGGGTTCCGGACAACAATATGTGTATACAACTTGCAGATATGATCAAAAACAATAATTATCCTCATGAATCAATAACATGTTCAGATCTGAGATCATGGCACTCGGGCCCAAAGTGACAAGCATTAAGCACAACAAGTTGCAACAATGTCAAAAATACTAACAACGGATACTAGGCACTATGCCCATAACAATCTTATAGCTATTACATGACCAATCTTATCCAATCCCTACCATCCCCTAGAGCCTACAGAGGGGAATTACTCACACATGGATAGGGGAATCATGGATGGGTGATGGAGAGGCATTGGTGATGGCGATGGCGATGATCTCCTCCAAATCTTCGTCCCCGGCAGGGTGCCAAAACGGAACTTCTGGTCCCCGGATTGGGGTTTCTGGTGGCGGCGGAGCAGCGGAACTATTTCTGGAAAAACGTCGAACCCCCCTCGATTTTCAGGTCAGGGGCTTCTTATAGTGTGAAGGAGAGGTCGAGGGGTGGCCGAGGCGGCCAGACCACCCCTAGGCGCGGCCAAGCCTGTCCCGTGCCTAGGGTAGGTGTGGGCCCCTCGTGGCCCCCCTCCGTCTCGTCTTCTGGCTCCGGGAGTCTTCAAGTAAAATATAGGTTTTTCTATATTTTCCAGGAATTTTTCTGAAAGTTGGATTTCTGCACAAAAACGAGACACCAGAGCAATTCTGCTGAAAACAGCGTTAGTCCGCGTTAGTTGTATTCAAAACACACAAGATAGAGGGCAAACAACAGCAAAAGTGTTCGGAAAGTAGATACGTTTTGGACGTATCAACTCCCCCAAGCTTAGCTCATTGCTTGTCCTCAAGCAATTCAGTGACAACTGAGTGTGATAAAAGAAACTTTCACGAACCTATTTGCTTCATATGATGTATATATTCTCACTACATGATCAAATGCTCAGGCAATTCATAATAAGAAGCATGCAACTAAGAATACTTAATAGTTATGCAAGTCATGAAAGGATACCAACACAATAATAAGCAACATGAAACATAAGTATTTGCAGGATTGCAATGTTCATAATATGATATGATAAAGTGGTATCTCGCTTGCCCTATTTGTGGAGCAAAACATAAATGCCGGGGCACCTCTGAAGTTCAAGAGAAGACTAGAAGTAAAAATATCGAAAGATTCAAGCATCACAGTTATACCACAATTAATCTTATTCCGGGACAAGCACATTAAACTAAGAATGACAACTATGCTTTCTAGAAAATGCTCGGAGAACGGATGGTGACTCAACATAAAAGTATAAGATTGGCCCTGTGCAGAGGGAAGTAAGATTGCTCATGTGCTAGAGCTTTTCATTTTGAATGCAATAGGAGTGTGGAATATATATTTTTTGAGAAATGCAACTCATGTCAAAGGTAGTGATAAATAATATGGCTCATGCATAACACTTCCTATAAGTTGCTCGCCTCATGCATAATATACTAATAGTGCTCACACCTTGTCCTAATTAGCTTGGATTTCCATGGATTTTCATCGCATACATATGTTTCAACCAAGTGTCACAAAGGGGTACCTCCTTGCCTCCTGTACAAAGGTCCTAGGAGATGAATCTCATTTGATTTCTCAATTTTGATAAATCTCAACTTTTTGGACATCCATACCGGGAAGACAAGGACAACAGATATTTGGACTTTTGTCCAGCTGAAACTTCCACCATGTGAACATGGCTTTAGTTGGCGGCCCAATGTTCCTCTCTAACAATATGCATACTCCAATCTTTGCAACTCATGGTAAATCTCCCTTACTTCAAACAAGATGAGCATGCATAGCAATTCACACGATATTCAACAAAGGCAAATTGATGGTGTTCCCCATGACAGCATGGTTATCACACAACAAGCAACTTATAAGAACTGAAATGCATAAGACATAATACTCACCACAATAGTTTTTAGACTACTTTCCCATGAGCTATAAATTACACAAAACAAGTGATAATAATTTTGAAGGTTTAAAGGTAGCACACAAGCAACTCACTATGGAGTGGCAGCAAAATACAACATATAGGTATGTATGGTGGACACAATTGGCTCTTTGTTTTTTAGTAGTTGGATGCACGAGTAGATCTCATACTCAGTAGAAGTGAAGGCTAGCAATAGACTGGAAGCGACAATCAAGAAAGCAGAGCTGTCATAATCATGCTTGCGACGGATAAAATTAACGGAAGCATAAAAGTAATACAAGAACTCCGAGTCAAGATAAATCATCGAGGCTTAAATGACTTTTGTTTTAGTCTTATGCATGCTTGAGCATGTGCCAAGTCGATTCAAATGAAACATTCAGAGGAGGATACCACAATGTCATACCGTTATATGAATAGAGCAATGCAAGCAAACATCTATATGACATGTTACCTACTATTAGTAGATTGGAACTAATCATGAGAGAGCTGATGTCTACGTGTGCTTCTATTCTTGTAGACAGTGTTGGACCTCCAAGAGGAGAGGTTTGTAGAACAGCAACAAGTTTCCTTAAGTGAATCACCCAAGGTTTATCGAACTCAGGGAGGTAGAGGTCAGAGATATCCCTCTCAAGCAACCCTGCAATTACGATACAAGAAGTCTCTTGTGTCCCCAACACACCTAATACACTTGTCAGATGTATAGGTGCACTAGTTCGGCGAAGAGATAGTGAAATACAAGTGGTAATAACAATCTGAAATAAATATGGCAGCAAGTAAACATGTAGCAGAACTTGTTGGTAATGGTGTTTCAATGCTTAGAAACAAGGCCTAGGGATCATACTTTCACTAGTGGACACTCTCAACATTGCAATCATAATTGAATATAAATAAGCACTTCACTATGCTATTTCGAATTACTCTCTGGCGGGATAACGAACACTAATTCACGGTGTAGGACTGCAAAGAAAACCTTAAAGATGTATTCCCAAGTACTAATAAACACCCCACGCTGTCACTTTGAGCATTCATAGGAGGTACTAACACACCACAATTTCATAGAGACATCCAACTCAAATCATAACCAAGTGAACAAGTATTCTGTGAAATATAGCCTAAGAGACCCACACGGTGCACACACTGTCACCTTTACACACGTGGGACAAGGAGTCTCCGGAGATCACATAAGTAAAATTCACTTGAATAGCATAACGACATCTAGATTACAAAGCCTATGATCACATAGATGAACAAATAAGTACTACTCTCAAACACTCTCTTGTTGGATGACAAACACCATTCATTGTGTAGGGCTACAAGAGCTCCCTCAAGCCGGAGTAAACAAGCTCCACAACATCCGGAGTTCATATTCAAAGTAACCTCTAGAGTGCATAATAGACAAGAGTAACATCTACATATTCATATAGATCACACCATGGGAGAGAGAGATGAACCACATAGCTACCGGTAGAGCCCTCAGCCTCTGGGAGAACTACTCCTCCTCATCATGGGAGACAACAACGGCGATGAAGATGGCGGTGGTGTCGATGGAGATGGCTTCCGGGGGCACTTCCCCATCCCAGCGGCGTGCCGGAACAGAGACTTCTGTCCCCCGAACTTGGCTTCGCGATGGCAGCGTCTCTGGAATTTTTCTCGTATGGTGGCTTATGTCCTTAGGGTTTTCACATCTGGGACATAGGGAAGGGGCCGGAGGGGCACCAGGGTGCCCTCACCACCGGTGGCGCGGAGTGGGCCCGCGCCTGTGGTGTGGGGGCCCCCTGGCCCATCTTCGTCTCCTCCTTCGGACTTCTGGAACCTTCCGTGAAATATAAGATCGTGGGCTTTTGTTTCGTCCAATTCCGAGAATATTTCCGTGTAAGATTTCTGAAACCAAAAAGCAAACAGAACTGGCGCTTCAGCATCTTGTTAATAGGTTAGTTCCGGAAAACGCATAAAAACATCATAAAGTATGAACAAAACATGTAGGTATTGTCATAAAACTAGCATGGAACATCAGAAATTATAGATACGTTGGAGACGTATCAAGCATCCCCAAGCTTAGTTCCTACTCGCCTCGAGTAGGTAAACGATAACAAGGATAATTTCTAAGTGACATGCTACTAACATAATCTTGATCAACACTATTGTAAAGCATATGAGATGAAGTGACTCAAGGCAATGATCTATAGTTTGCTAACAAATAGATAACATATAGCAAAACTTTTCATGAATAGTACTTTCAAGACAAGCATCAAAAAGTCTTGCATAAGAGTTAACTCATAAAGCAATAAATTCTTAATAAGAGGTTTGAAGCAACACAAAGGAAGATTTAAGTTTCAGCAATTGCTTTCAACTCCAAACATGCATATCTCATGGATATTTGTCAACACAAAGTAATATGATGAATGCAAATAAGCAAGTATGTAAGAATCAATGCACAGTTGACACAAGTGTTTGCTTCTAAGATAGAAGGGAGTAGGTAAACTGACTCAACATAAAGTAAAAGAAAGGCCCTTCGCAGAGGGAAGCAGGGATTAAATCATGTGCTAGAGCTTTTCAAGTTTTGAAATCATATAGAGAGCATAAAAGTAAAGTTTTGAGAGGTGGTTGTTGTTGTCAACGAATGGTAGTGGTACTCTAACTACCTTATCAACCAGACTTTCAAGAGCGGCTCCCATGAAGGACGTTATCTCTACCAACAAGGTAGATCATCCTCTTCTCTTTTGTTTACACATGTATTTTAGTTTCATTATTGATGAGATGACACTCCTCCCAACCTTTTGCTTACACAAGCCATGGCTAACCGAATCCTCGGGTGCCTTCCAACATTCACATACCATGAAGGAGTGTCTATTTGCAAAATTAAGTTGCTTACTGATAGATCAGGGCAAAACATGTGAAGAGAATTATTAAAGTTAATTAATTGGGGCTGGGAACCCCATTGCCAGCTCTTTTTGCAAAATTATTGGATAAGCGGATGTATATGCCACTAGTCCATTTTGAAAGTCTGTCAAAAGTAAATGACAAGGTTGAAAGATAAACACCACATACTTCCTCATGAGCTATAAAACATTGACACAAATAAGGAGTAATAAAGTTTTGAATTGTTTAATGGTAGCACATGAAGTATTTACTTGGAATGGCAGAAAAATACCACATAGTAGGTAGATATGGTGGACACAAATGGCATAGGTTTTGGCTCAAGGTTTTGGATGCACGAGAAGCATTCCCTCAGTACAAGGCTTTGGCTAGCAAGGTTGTTTGAAGCAAACACAAGTATGAACCGGTACAGCAAAACTTACATAAGAACTTATTGCAAGCATTATAAGACTCTACACTGCCTTCCTTGTTGCTCAAACACTTTTACCAAAAATATCTAGACTTTAGAGAGACCAATCATGCAAACCAAATTTCAACAAGCTCTACGGTAGTTCTCCACTAATAGGTTTAAACTACATGATGCAAGAGCTTAATCATGATCTATGAGAGCTCAAAAAAATTACCAAGTATCAAGTTATTCAAGACAATATGAAGCATTTTCTGTTTCCAACCAAATAACAATAAATGCTGCGGCTTTCAGCTTCCGCCACGAATATTAAAGTAAAACGAAGAACACTAGTGTTCTTATCAAAAAGCGCGTGTCTCTCTGCCACACAAGGTATGATCCAATTTATTCAGAGAACTAAGATAACAAAACGAAAATAAAAGCACACAGACGCTCCAAGTAAAGTACATAAGATGTGATGGAATAAAAATATAGTTTCACTAGAGGTGACCTGATAAGTTGTCGATGAAGAAGGGGATGCCTTGGGCATCCCCAAGCTTAGATGCTTGAGTCTTCTTGAAATATGCAGAGATGAACCACGGGGCATCCCCAAGCTTAGACTTTTCACTCTTCTTGATCATAGTATATCATCCTCCTTTGACCCTTGAAAACTTCCTCCACACCAAACTTAAAACAAACTCATTAGAGGGTTAGTGCATAATTAAAAATTCACATGTTTAGAGGGGACACAATCATTCTTAACACTTCTGGACATTACCCAAGGCTACTGGAAGTTAATGGAACAAAGAAATCCACTCAACACAGTAAAAGAGGCAATGCGAAATAAAAGGAAGAATCTGTCAAAAGAACACCGTAAAGACGAATTTTTTAGAGGCACTTAACAGGCTCAGATGAAAAAGCTCAAAACTAATGAAAGTTGCGTACATATCTGAGGATAACGCACGTAAATCGGCAGATTTTTTTGATTCTTCTACAGAGAGATTTACGCAAATGCGTGACAGGTAGAAATCTGTTTCTGCGCAGCAATCCAAGTCTAGTATCAACTTTACTATTAGAGACTTTACTTGGCACAACAATATTATAAGGAGAGGTTGCTACAGTAGTAACAACTTCCAAGACACAACAAAACAGTAACAAAATAAAAACATGGGTTATCTCCCAAGAAGTGCTTTCTTTATAGCCATTAAGATGGGCTCATTTTTGATGCACTCGAAGAAATAAGAGTTGAAGCAAAAGAGAGCATCAAAAGCAAATAAGAAACACTTTTAAGTCTAACCCACTTCCTATGAAAAGGAATCTTGTAAAAAACAAGTTATTGAAGCATGAAGCTACTATCATAGAAAGACAAAGCAAGTGCAACTTCAAAATTTTCAACAAAAAGAGAGGTGACTTAATATTATTGAGATATATATAACCATGTTCCCTCTCTCATAATAATTTCAGTAGCATCATGAACAAACTCAACAATATAACTATCACATAAAGCATTCTTATCATGAGCTACATGCACAAAATTATTACTCTCCACATAAGCATAGTCAATTTTATTAGTAATAGTGGGAGTAAAACTACCATAACCATCATTGTAATCATCATAAATTGCAGGCATGGTATAATCATAATAAACTTTATCCTCCATAGTAGGTGGCACCAAAATACAACTATCATTATAATCATCATAAATGGGAGGCAAAGTATCATCAAAGAAAAATTTCTCCTCAAAACTTGGGGAACTAAAAATATCATGCTCATCAAAACCAGCTTCCCCAAGCTTAGAATTTTCCATAGCATTAGCAACAATGGTGTTCAAAACATTCATACTAATAACATTGCCATTAGTATGCATATAAAGTTCCATAGGTTTTTTTAATTTTCTCTTCAAACATATCATGTCCTAATTCAAGATAAAGTTCATAAAGATCTCTCATTTTTTTGTTGTTTTCCATTAAGCTTAACTAGTGAAAATAAAAACAAGAAACAAAAAGATATAATTAATTGCAGGATCTAAAAGAGATAGCTTCGAGCACTCACACACCGGCAACAAGCTAGGAAATAGCTTAGTAGTCGGAGGATGTGAATACCTTTACCTTACCTCCGGCAACGGTGCTTAAAAATAGCTTGATGTCTATGTGTGCTTCTATTCTTGTAGACACTGTTGGGCCTCCAAGAGCAGAGGTTTGTAGAACAGCAGTTGTTTCCTTATGAATCACCCTGGTTTATCGAACTCAGGGAGGTAGAGGTCAGAGATATCCCTCCCAAGCAACCCTGCAATTACGATACAAGACACTACAAGAAAAGTTCTGATAGACAACGTCTCAAAATTGTCCGCTAAGGGGTATTTTTCGTCGCCTATGGGCCTAACCCGACGATATGGGTTCTGTTGTGGAAACTGCGTCAGGCAAAGTCCTACGACGATTTTTTCGGTCTCGCGCTGGGCGCCTTCCGCTACGTAAAATCGGATCGTTGCCCAAGTGTTTCCTAGTCGCGGATCGCGACGTCATGCAACCGACATGCGACGCTGTTAATCGGTAAGTGACTGTGTTAACCGGCGAAACCCCGTGGTAGATGGTAGGCCCACACGAGGCCTGCCACGCCTTAAGCGGGCCGGCCCATTAAGTTTGCGGGCCGGCCAGCTGACTTAGTTTGACCGGTCAACTATATAGCGGGCTGGTCCATTAGTTACGTGGTCGGCCTAACTCTAAGGCTGATCAAAATATTAATGGGCCGCCCACTCAGCATGTGGGCCGGCCGAATGCACTCGTTTGACCGGTCAACAGGCAAAAGGGCCGCCCACAAGACATGTGGGACCCACTTTCCTGTTATCGGGCCGGCCCATTTACCAAGTGGGGTCCACCTTAAGCAAGTGGGCCGGCCATTAGGGCATGTGGTCCCACTTTCTGCTTATCGGCCGGCCCATTTAGTACGTGGGGTCCACATTAGATCAAATGGGCCGGCCCAACAAGCCAGGCCGGGCAAAAGCAGGGGTCCCACTTTCCGTTAATGGGCCACCCATTTAGTATGGGGTCCACCATATAGCAAGTGGTCACCGGCAAGATAGCGGGTCGGCCAAAAATTGGGTGGGTCCCACTTTCAAAGGCCGCCCATTTAGTATGCGGGGTCCACCATATAGCAAGTGGGCCGGCCAACAAGATAGCGGGGGCCAAAAGCAAAGGTGGGTCCCACTTTCCAGTTAAAGGGCCGCCCATTTAGTATGTGGGGTCCACCATATAGCAAGTGGGCCGGCCCAACAAGCGGGCCGGGCCAAAAACACAGTGGGTCCCACTTTCCTCTTAAAGGGCCGGCCCATTTAGTATGTGGGGTCCACCATGTAGCAAGTGGGCCGGCCCAACAAGATAGTGGGCCGGGCCAAAAGCACAGGTGGGTCCCACTTTCCTGTTAAAGGGCCGGCCCATTTAGTACGTGGGGTCCACCATATAGCAATTGGGCCGGCCCAACAAGATAGTGGGCCGGGCCAAAAACACATGTGGGTCCCACTTTCCTCTTAAAGGGCCGCCCCATTTAGTATGTGGGGTCCACCATGTAGCAAGTGGGCCGCCCAACAAGATATGGGCCGGCCAAAAGCAGGTGGGTCCCACTTTCTGTTAAAGGGCCGGCCCATTTAGTACGTGGGGTCCACCATAGCAATTGGGCCGCCCAACAAGATAGGGCGGGGCCAAAACACATGTGGGTCCCACTTTCCTCTTAAAGGGCCGGCCCATTTAGTACGTGGGGTCCACCACAAAAGCAATTCCGGCCCAACTAGTTAGCGGGTCGACCGAGAAAGTGGGGGGTCCTTAAAGCAAGTGGCCTGCCCAATTAGAGTGTGGTCCACCAGAATCAAATGGGCTGGCCCAATAAGTAAGTGGGCCAGCCCGTTTAGTTGATGTTTATATGCCGGCATAATAGGCGCTTTAGGATTTTGCGGGCAGGCACATATGTGATTTCGCTTAATTGGGCCGTTTAAGGGATGGGAATTCGTGATTTAGATACTGAGAATATTTACGCAGCATTGATTTCTGTCGATAGCCTCACTTACCACAAGCACCAAAGAAAAATGCGCGAAAGAACTATAAAAACTAACTAAATATTACATCACCTGCAAGGCTTTGAAAAATATTACAGAACCCGAGTATCTGAATTTGACCGGATCGGAGGTGGGCCGCGATTGAAGATGGGCTTGAAGAATATACATAGAAGAAATACATGAATCGGCCTTGTATACAAAGTTTGGGCTAGTTTGCCCGTGTATCTGTAATATAGTAGGATACGTGTCGGTTAGATAGAGTTTGGGCTCGTGCCCGGTTGGGATTATTCCCACATTAGAAAGTCCCGGACTATAAATATGTATCTAGGGTTTATGAAATAAACAACAATCACGTTCACCACAAACCAATCTAGGCGCATCGCCAACTCCCTTGTCTCGAGGGTTTCTTCCGGGTAAGTATCATGCTGCCTAGATCGCATCTTGCGATCTAGGCAGCACATGTTTACTCGTTGTTCATGCGTTGCTCGTACTGAAGCCTTTTTGATGGCGAGCAACGTAGTTATCATAGATGTGTTAGGGTTAGCATTGTTCATCGTATCATATGCTGTCGTCGTGCAACCCTTAGACATCTAGCCGTCCTTACACCTATCTTAGGTGTAAGGGCGGCACCCCGCTTGATCATTATTTTAGTAGATCCGATCCGTTATGGTTGCTCCTTGTTCGTCAAGGATTAGTTTAATATCTGCATAGTTAGGCCTTACAAACGGGTTGAAGGATCCAGTGGCGCGTAGGGTATAGTTCGCTAGCCCTAGACAGGATGTTCCGAGGATCAACTTCGTGTTGGTTTTTAGGCCTTGTCTAGGGTCGGCTTACGATCACCGTGCGTGGCCGCCAGGCTCAATCACGAGTAGGATGTTCCAATTATGCGGTGAAAACCCTAAATCGTAGTAGGTCATTTTAGCTTTATTGTGATCAAGCAGGATCACCATCTGATCGTACACCGTACGCATCATGGGTGGATCGGCTTGAGCCGATTCACAGACAACCTGAGAGCCGATCGAGGCTCGGATTTAATGTTTACGTGTATGCCATGCAGGAAACTAAGCGAGGCAAATCCAACACCTTCCGGCCAGGTATAGGTCGGTGGCACACCCTTGCATCGCATCGGACGTGCGTGCCGAGTCTTTGCGGGCCATCGCTCGGAGGGACCAGGGCCAGCCGCAGTCCTGGGAGCCTCCCGGCTCTACGGTGTTGCCGTCGCTGCTCGCCGGTGGGTTTCTGACCGCAACACATTCTGGCACGCCCGGTGGGACCATCTTCGACATCAACCGCATCGCCATCTACATCTGAGATGGCGGAAGGCACTCCAGTCACGTACGAGGATCTGACCGAGGAGCTCAAGAAGAAGTATGACGAGGTCAAAGCGATCCTCGAAGCCGACCTCATCGGCTCTTTCCACAGAACCCGCTCACACGGCATCAGGTGGAAAGGGTTCTCACCTGAAGGCGCGCTCGATGGAGTGGACCTCTCTACCCCGTCAGAAGAACGCACCAGGTCCCTGCGTCAGGAGATTAACTTCATGGTAGCACATTCGCTACACCGCCATTCTGAGAGCCTGGTGAACACTTTGGAGCGTGTCGCTCTTCGCGTGATCCAGGAAATCATGAGGCATCAGTACTCTCCGTCAGGACCAGCTCTAGGGACTCACCAAGGAGAGATGCCACTCCAGTCCCGTCCACCGCTGCCGTTCGCGTTGGCAGCACCAGAAGTGCCGAATTCATCGGCATACGTCGTCTTCAAGATCGGTGGTGACCCTAGTGACTAACAGTTCTTGCATGAGGCGCCTAAGGAGATCCCTCACGGATACACGTGCACATACGTGCCGACTGAACTGGGCACTTACAAACCAGATCTGCAACAGCAGGGATTTCTGGAACAACAGAGGAACTTCGGGAACAGACTTGAGAAGCAGACGTGGCTAGCTAAGTATGCCACTCCGACAAACCTCCAGAGCCCAGCTCCTGTAGTTGGCTCAGAGCTGGAAAAGCAAGCATGGCTGGCTAAGTATGCCACTCCGGCGAATCTTCAGAGTTCGATTCCTACAGCCAGCACCGCGGATCAAATCAGCACCATCTTAAAAGACCAGTTCGGCATGGTGCCGAAAAGGAGGACAATCGGCTATTCCAAGCCGTACCCCAACGAGTACGAATTGATCCCGCTACCACCCAAATATCGGCTCCCTGATTTCTCCAAGTTTAATGGATCAGATGGTTCCAGCTCCATCGAGCATGTGAGCCGATATTTGGCACAGCTGGGCACGATCTCAGCATCAGATGAGCTGCGTGTGAGGTTCTTCGCACCCTCACAGGATCGGCTTTCGGGTGGTACACATCGTTGCCACCAGACTCAATCCGGACTTCGAAGCAGTTGGAAGAGCAGTTCCACATGCAGTATCACTCAGAGGCTTCCGAGGCTGGCATTGCCGATCTAGCACAAGTACGACAGAAGCGCAGGGAAACAGTGTCAGAATACGTCCAGCGCTTCAGAACCGTTAGGAACCGATGCTATTCGGCTCGTGTGACTGAAAAAGAAGCAGTGGTGGGTCTCGCATCACCGATCAAGGACGTGGCCTCCCAAGCAGACTACCCTTCACTGGCGCACATGGTGCAGAAGCTGTCAGTATATGAACAGCGCCACCCAGATGTATACCAGGATAAATTCAAGCGTGCGGTGGTCCTGGTTGAGGCAGATGAAGATGAAGGCTCTGCGGGAGATCAAGAGGTAGCAGTGGCTGAATGGACTCGGGGGGCAAGCCCCGTGTCCTGTAAGTGGGTTAAGCCACAAGGTCCTCCAAGAGGGTTTGACTTCGATGTCACCAAGGCTGAGCAAATTTTCGACCTCTTACTTAAGGAGAAGCAGCTAAAGGTACCCGAAGGCCACAAGATCCCCACGGCTCAGGAGCTGAACGGAAAGCCATACTGCAAGTGGCATAACACGTTCACCCATGCCACCAACGACTGCAGGGTGTGGCGTCAGCAGGTCCAAATGGCGATAGAACAAGGGCGTCTAATTTTCAGCCAGTACGCCATGAAGGTCGACACACACCCCTTCCCCGCCGTTAACATGGTGGAGTGCACTTACCCTGGAGGGTGCCAGCCAGGATTCTCGTTCAACATCAACATGGTAGGACCTGGGCACCACTCTGGTAAGGACGGAGACGAGGGCAGCTGCTCTCATAGCAAGGACACAGAGGAAGCCGTTCCACGCGATCGGCTCCGTCACGATGGCAAGCGCTATATCACAGAGGGAGAAGTGAGGAACGTGAGATATCAGCGACCTCTTTCTGATCACCTCCTCAACAAATATGTGAGTCAATACGACCAACGCCGACGATACAACGACGATGATGAAAGAGATCGTCTGGCTAGGGACGCCAGGAGACACCGTCGGCATGATCGCGACGAGGAGAGATATGAGCGCCACGCCAAGGAAAAGTCGAGAGAGCAAGACGACGTGGATAGGCACTGGGACTGCCCCTTCTTCAGACACTGCTGGGATTCAGGAATGAGCCGATTGCCTACAATCGGCAACTGCCCAGAATGTAGACAAAAGAAGAAGGATGCAGCTAACGTGTCCGTGTTCAAACGTCTAGGGCCTCTCCCGCCTCGGAACAAGCACGCTGAGTCCTCTCGGGTAGAAGATCTCGAGGAACTAGAGGACGATGATGAAGAAGAAGATAAGTATCATCGGCCAAGGTGGTGCCCTGATGGACTCAGCCGTTCCCAAAAGCGTAGGGTTCAGCGACTACGTGGTTTGGAGGAAGCCGAAAGGTTGTACCTGCACACGTTAAGGAAGGCGCGGCCTGATCTGGCCGCGAAAATTCAGCGAACCCTGGACGAAGAAGGTCGGCCACAAAGGAAAGAGTGGCGCCCCAGACAAAAGAAAGCCGATGATGAGACATCGGCTGGCACAAACATGGTGTTCATCCTTCCAACGGAGTTTAGTGCTCCAGGATTAGACGAAGCACCTGTGGCACAACTTGACTGCGGCCCACGGCCGGTTATCTTTGAGAAGCCACGAGAAAGAAGCTACAGACATCTGAAGGCCCTGTACTTGCGAGGCTACATCAATGGGCAGCCTGTCAACAAGATGCTGGTGGACACCGGAGCGGCAGTCAACATCATGCCATACTCCATGCTACGTCGGTTGGGACGCTCTAGCTCGGATCTGATCAAGACCAACGTGACACTGAGCGATTTCAACGGCCAAGCATCTGATGCACAAGGTGTTCTGAATGTGGATCTGACCGTAGGAAGGAAAACCATCCCTACGACGTTCTTTATTGTCGACAGCAAGAGCACCTATGCTGTCCTGCTAGGGAGAGATTGGATCCACGCCAACTGTTGCATTCCATCCACGATGCACCAATGCTTAATACAGTGGGATGGAGATGAAGTAGAGGTCGTCCACGCAGATGATTCAGCCGAGATTTCAACGGCTGGCATGAACGTTTGGGAGACATCAGGCCAAGAGCCACTCTCAGGCATCAATTTGGACGACTGCGAGCGCATCGACGTGACAAAGGACGGGGTGAGGCTGGTCTTATCCACCGGCCTAACCGTGTAACAAGAGCAACATCTATGGACAAACGTGGCGATGCCGATCCGTGTGATCGGCCCCGAAGATCTATGGAGGAACATTATAAACCTTCATTGAGCGATTCAATCAACATGGAGGCCGATTCCAGCAATCGGCCAAAATTATCCTCACCATACGTTCTGCCTGTGTTCAACGTCGATCTAATGGGCAGCGGTTTTACGTCGGCTGATGAGCTGGAAGAAGTCAACATTGGTCCTAACGGAGCCGACGTTCAAATACAGTGCCTTGGCTAGCTACAGAGCCGATATCCGCAGTTACCTGCGCATTCGGCTCGGGGGCCTAATCAGATGAGCATGTGCGATACATATGCTGAGATATTAGGGCAGAAAAATCGGCCAGTAAAAAAAAAATTCTCATGAGGTGTCTCATGATGTACAGCCGATGCACGGACATCGACTTTAGAGCTAAGGAACAAAGCCGATGCGCAGCCATCGACTCTAGCACAAATTCTAATGTTGCGTGTTCAAGACACGAGGACCTCCAACTCTGTGCGCAAGGTTGCCATGCGTTGATGTCGAGGAGTTTGGCGTACAAGATAACCTTGTCAAGAGTTTTGGCTCATTAAGCCGTTGGTGATCATCCGCAACATCGGCTTTCAACTAAGGAAGGTGTTCGGCTTTGGCTGGCTCTGGCATGGTTTGTTCGCTTGCTCGGGCTCGGGTCCATTGGTCTGAATTGTGTGTCTTCACCACCGTTCGCCTTGACCGAGGCTCGGGGGCAGCTGACCTGGCAGATGATCTGCTTTTAAAGCCAATTGGGGTGTCATCGGCTGACCCGCATCATAACCTTCTTCGAAGGAGATGAGTTGTTGCAAAAGAAGACCACCAGACCTGAAAGGAGCCCGAAAGGGAAGCCGTCATCATCTAAAGGGTCGAGCGTTGTTGTTGGCTTTGCTCGCGTTTATGGCCAGGTCCGATGCGCCATCGGCTCTTGATTTGCTAACTTATTTTAGCAATCGGCAAAATTGGTAAAAGGGCAAAATCAGCTGAGAAATTTCTTCTTCATTAATAAGGGGTTTTTTACAATGAGGAACCAATTGCCCAAGAAAGGAAGAACAAAAGAAGAGCCGATTGCTCAGGAGCTACTAGTCCTACATTACTAATCCTCGCTGGCCTCGTCGTCGGCATCGTAGCTGCCGTCGGCGCTGCTTCCGGAGCGTCCTCGTCGCTGCTGCCCCAGCCCTCGGCCGGAGCCTCTTCTTCCTCGTCATCATCATCATCCTCGCTGTCCGCCCAAGCGCGGAAGCGCTTCGCCGGCGGATACCCAGCGGAGGAGGAGGAATCATCCTCCTCCTCTTCCTCTTCTTCCTCTGCTTCTTCTTCTTCCTCCTCCTCGTCGGAGGAGGTGGAGTTCGCCCAGGAGTGGAGGTCGTCTTCGCTCTCGCTCTTCAGCTCCCCTTCGATGAGGAACTCGAGGTCGTCCTCCCCATCGGTCAGAGGTAAGTCACCATCTGACCCGACGAGTGCTTCGGGTGGGCCATCTGGCACGTGGTCAAAGTTCCACTCCTGCTCGCTCGAGGAGGAAGATTGGAAAGAGAGGCCTGAGGAGATGGAGGAAGAGGAAGACATTGCTAGGGAAAGAGGGTTTTTTAGGTGCCGATGGCCGGAACAGAGCAAGAGGATGAAGTGGCGAATCGTTCGACACGTTAAATAAAAGGAGGTATAGTGGAGATTTAATGCCATTGCGGTTTCCGAGGGAGTGATGTTAAAGCTATCAAATCTTGCAGAGAAGTTGAGAAGGCAAGACATCATGATGAAGGATACTGCGACGGTTCTGCTCTGCCACGACATGACCCGACGAAGGAAAAGCAGGATGATTTTGGAATTGTCATTTCCAAAACCAGGGGGGCATGTGTTATCACCAGAATTTGACCGGATCAGAGGTGGGCCGCGATTGAAGATGGGCTTGAAGAATATACATAGAAGAAATACATGAATCGGCCTTGTATACAAAGTTTGGGCTAGTTTGCCCGTGTATCTGTAATATAGTAGGATACGTGTCGGTTAGATAGAGTTTGGGCTCGTGCCCGGTTGGGATTATTCCCACATTAGAAAGTCCCCCGACTATAAATATGTATCTAGGGTTTATGAAATAAACAATAATCACGTTCACCACAAACCAATCTAGGCGCATCGCCAACTCCCTTGTCTCGAGGGTTTCTTCCGGATCATGCTGCCTAGATCGCATCTTGCGATCTAGGCAGCTCATGTTTACTCGTGTTCATGCGTTGCTCGTACGAAGCCTTTTTGATGGCGAGCAACGTAGTTATCATAGATGTGTTAGGGTTAGCATTGTTCATCGTATCATATGCTGTCGTCGTGCGACCCTTAGACATCTAGCCGTCCTTACACCTATCTCAGGTGTAAGGGCGGCACCCCGCTTGATCATTATTTTAGTAGATCCGATCCGTTATGGTTGCTCCTTGTTCGTCAAGGATTAGTTTAATATCTGCATAGTTAGGCCTTACAAACGGGTTGAAGGATCCAGTGGCGCGTAGGGTGTAGTTCGCTAGCCCTAGACAGGATGTTCCGAGGATCAACTTCGTGTTGGTTTTTAGGCCTTGTCTAGGGTCGGCTTACGATCACCGTGCGTGGCCGCCAGGCTCAATCACGAGTAGGATGTTCCGATTATGCGGTGAAAACCCTAAATCGTAGTAGGTCGTTTTAGCTTTATTTTGATCAAGCAGGACCACCATCTGATCGTACACCTCGTACGCATCATGGGTGGATCGGCTTCTTGAGCCGATTCACAGGACAACCTGAGAGCCGATCGAGGCTCGGATTTAATGTTTACGTGTATGCCATGCAGGAAACTAAGCGAGGCAAATCCAACACCTTCCTGGCCAGGTATAGGTCAGGTGGCACACCCTTGTATCAGCATCGGACGTGCGTGCCGAGTCTTTGCGGGCCGTCGCTCGGAGGGACCAGGGCCAGCCAAGTCCCGGAGCCTCCCGGCTCTACGGTGTTGCCCGTCGCTGCCGCCGGTGGGTTTCGACCAACACATTCCCGAGAAATTGAATGGTAATTAAACCTAGCAATACAATGAAGCGATCCGGCAATCTTTTAAGTTGTCCATGCAGCACCTATATCTGAAACAAAGACATTACAAGTTAAGACAGCAACAATGGAAAGGCAAAGACACTACAATATTGTTTGCCAAAGAATTTGGAACTCATCATTTCATCGTTATAACAAGATCATTGTAATGCGCACAATAAGCAAACAAAGAGTGCATGCCGCATACCAACAGCCAATATAACAGAGCATGTTAGAATGAAACAGCAGACTTACTACTGTCGAGTCCCATGCAAACCAACATGTTCAGGGAGTACAAAATTGGCATGAACAACATAGTAGCAGGCTATAAATTTTGTAACAACGACTGAGCAAGATGAAGTTATGATGGCTACATCTACAGAGCAGGGAATGTAAACCAAAAATAGAAGTTACGATGGCAAAAGCTAAAGAGGAGGGAATGTGAACCAACATGTGCCAAGTGCAATTACTTCATTTTGGCCGTGAACTAAATAATACTCCTGAACTTATAGTGAAGGGGATGCAAATCAAGATGTTTCGGGATATAAACTTGTAATGAGCAACACATAGAGGATAGTTAATGCTGGAGCTTAGGATGGACCAGATACAGAATATAGTGGGATCACCTGTGAACTTGTATAAGAGGGAATGCAAACCAATATGTTCAGCATTCCATATGTGAGCGTCATGCCAAGTCAGAGAAACAAGTCAATAATGCAGCTTTTGAAGAACAAGATGGCACGCAAAATTATTATCTAGTAGTATGACAAGTTTATTTGTACTACAGGCTAGATAGCAGAGTGATAGCATGCCAAACTAAGTCCTTACTTTGTTAGCTTACAATGAAGTAGATACAAAACAATGGCATCACCTGTAGTACAGGGAATGCAAGCCAACATGTTCATGGAGTAAAAAATTGGCACAAACAACATAGTAGCAGGCCATAATTTTTGTAACAACGACTGAGCAAGATAAAGTTATGATGGCTAGATCTACAGAGCAGGGAATGTAAACCAAATATAGAAGTTACGATTCCAAAAGCTATAGAGCAGGGAATGCGAACCAACATGTGCAATTACTTAAAATTGGCCATGAACTAAATAATAGCAGGATGTTACTATAATACCTATAATTTTTGTAACAACGACTGAGCAAGATAGAAGTTATGATGGCTACATCTACAGAGCAGGGAATGCAAACCAAAATGTTCAATCGCTTAAAGTTAGCAATGAACTAGAAAATAGCAAGGTGTTACGGTCATAGCTAGGAATGAACTAAAAGAGCTTCAGACAAACAAGCATCTGAACCCAGAACATGGCGCTAAAATAAGGGACTTACATTAGGAGAAGCACTCTGTGGGAGTCACAGCAGATCTTCCTGGGGTTGATAGATCCGGTGATGAAGTACGCTACATGTGCTACTTGGGGTTGGAGAGACGGCCATTACACTTCATGGTTACTCATCTCATCTGCAAAAATGTAACGGCGCGTCGTTAGCACAAACAGGTTCCCCCAAGATTAAACAAGAACTTGCAGGCAAGCAATAGAAAAGCAACAGTAGAAGAGTTTAGATCATGCACGGCGCCGGTGAAGCAGATCCGGTTCATGCACAGCGGTGTCGGTGAGCAAGATCCGATGCGGTGGACGATGGATCCGGCGAAGCGGCTCCGGTGGGGTGGACGCAGCTGAAGCGACTGCGGTAGACTGCTGGATGAGCATATGGTTTCGAGGTTCGGCGGGGATGATCCGGTCCGGTTGATGACGGCGTCGATGAAGCGGCTCCGGCAGGCAGCCGGATGACGAGGATCGCGAGGGCTCGGGTAGGCCAGGGAAGTCCGGCGGGGATGTTCCGGTGCGGTGGTCGTGGAGGTGGGAGAGAGGGACTTGGGAAGTTCCGGTGGGTGGTCTGAGGGAAATGAATTTTTTTGGGAGGGTTTCCGGGCTAGGGAGGTGGTGATCCAAAAAATGACGGGCATACCCCCCACCAACCGACTTTGCTGTCATCTCCACAGGGGTAGAATGGGAATTTGGAAGCGTGTGAAATTTTTGTATTTTGTGGGCGGGAAGTTTTGCCGCTATGAGATTTTGAATTTGGCTACCGTCCAAGTATAATGATAAAAAATTGTGACACCGTACTAGTACCTCTGTTCAAGGCCGAGTGCAAAATCAAATCATCATCACATTAAATACCGGTTACTATCATCGTGATCTATCTTCTTATCCCATTCAAAAACCCGTCTGAAATATTTCAGGATTGGCGGGAGATTTTGCCGCCCGACTGAGATTTGATTTTGAATATGGCTATGGTCAAGTAATATAATATAATACTAATATAAAGACGGTACACCTGGTTAAGTACTAATTGCTCTGCTCCGGCAGTCAAGGCCAGCAGCCACATCAAGCCATCATCATTACAAACAAAATCAGTCAAATCTAGAAGCTAGTATAGGAAAAATCACAGCAGCATAATAAATCCAGAAAACTAAGTACGGAGTATAATACATAAACTGCATACAACAGCCAAAAGCAGCCAATAACAATGTTAATGTTCACGACAAACTAATCTGAAAATAATACAAGACGCAATGTATGGCCAACATGAAGATTAGGATACCCCAGGATGAATGAATCTGATCTTCATTCAGCATATATTTCTTCGTCACTCCGTTCTCTGATCTGAAGGAAATATTCATTGAACTCCTTCCGTCTGCAGTGTGCAGCCAATACATCCTCCAAACGGTATGGCCTTTGTTCATTTCTCATACCGTAGTTTCCTAATCTATCCACACGTATTGGCCACTCATCCCAGGCCTTTATATCATCAAAGTACTCTCTGATATAACCCAAATCTGCGTAGTAGATGCAGCCAGGTCGAAGTGTCGGGTGCACTCTGGTGTCGACGGAGATACACCGGATATAATGGACGAAGAAGGCACGACTGCCAATGTTATTGACGGCATGGAGAGAGCGGCTCTCAGTGTCCACACGGTACACCAATGGTTGACCTTCCTCCAAATGCTTGTTGTCCAACAACACAAGCAGCAGAGCACCATCCGACTTCACAAGGTAGAACTTGTTATTTCCAAGTTCTGGAAATGAAAATAGTGTATCCATGTTGACACTGCTCGCGCGCTGCTCCAACTGGACATTGTTGGTGCACACTAATTTTCCGAACTCAAAATTGTTCACAGCTATTGCATACAATTCACCATTGAACGGGGTAATGCAACGCAGAGAATGGTGCTCGATCGAAAATCTTCCTTCTCCCCAATCTTCATCTATACCCTTAGTTGGAGTGCTCTCATCGACCCAAGCAATTTCCGCCGGGTAATCTTTGGAAACGAAGACCATAGTCGGGGACTTCATTACAGCGACTGACTTCAGAATAACATATGGCATATGCGCCTCAAACCTAGTATTCAATGTCTTTGTGAGTGGGTTCAGAAGCCGTATCTTGTGCGGCTGGTTCTTCTGGGCAAGGACGATGACGCCACGGTAAAAGCCGACGAAGTAGTATCTAAAATATATTGATGAAGATAACATTCAGCACTAAGATGTTTACGATTGAAAATAAAAATAGATTAACTCTATAGATATGGAGGAATTTGAACCTTGCATGAACTTCCGTTAGATCGATGGTGACGTAGCGGGATGTGCGGAGGTGGAGGAAGGTGAAATCAGCAGCGCGTGGAAGGGCGTGTTCTACCATGATCCATTCATGCAGGTGCACGTCGGGCTCAGGTAAACCTGAGCGCCAATTTCTACAAACTTGCCTCAAAGCAGAGTAGGTGTCCATGTACTCCTCGTTCGCCAGTAAGCAGTCCCCGATCTTGTGAAGTGGTCCGTCAGCCCTGAGAGAGGCCCAGTCCACGGAGGCGCCGCGCTTGGATGCGCCGCCCTCGGAGGCGACGGTCTCGGGGGCGACGGCCGCCGGCGCATTCTTCTTGTCCATCGCCGGCAGGGAACGCGCGTAGGGCGGTTGGTGTTTTTTCATTCGATTTGGAGAAGTTGATGGGACGTGAGAGGCGTGGTTGCGTGCGTGAGTGAGAATGAGACTGTGTGCAGAGGGAGGGACAGAGGGGCTCTGTACAGGCAACGTGACGGTTGGTCTCGGCAGTTTCTCAAAAAAGCTAGACGTTTGGTCTCAACACGCGCACCGCCTAACCGCTGCGCACCACGACACGCGTCCGTGGTACTGCACGTCTGCACCGTTACGTGTACTCAGTTCTACCGTCGAGCCTTACACTGGAAAAATATATGTACTCCGTACTCAGTTTTCCCCTCGAGTACTAATACTGGCTAGTGCAATATACTCAGTTTTACCCTCAAGTGGCTGGTCAACAGAGAGTCAACAAATGGGATTAAGTTGTCTAATTGAGTAATTTCATGCGCAAAAAAATAAAATCATAGTGCCTCCTACTCATGGAGTCTTGTTAAGAAGAGGAGGTCTAACACGTGGAAAACAGAATAGCACACCACAGGTCCGAAATGATGGAAAGGGCTAGGCAATCCACTTATTATAGATCTCAACAAAAACCACATGGAACTAGTATATTAAACTTATGCAGTAGCCAACGCAACCAAAAGTCAGAAGTGCAGGCTGAGTCCCAAAGGCACAACACAATACGGAAACTTGCAAACTTATATAAAAGGGGCTATGCAACCCACTTATACACACATTAACAGCCATCCTCGTGTGTGACAAGAGAAATTCAACACTGGATTCGGAGGTAGGCACATGAAGCTTTACAAGGGCCAATGGGGCACCAACAAATTAAGGATGAATTGAACCACACCATCAACAATTCAAACTCGAGACCTTGGCTCTAATACCATTTAAGTTCAAACTGATTGAAAAGGCTAGGCAACCAATTTATAAAACATCCACAGAGTTGATCCCAGCCGCAGATAAATGCATCCACCAACAAAATAGGAACATTGCCTCAGTCTCAGGAAAATTTCACAATACCAAGGTACTCACATGTCAATGTCAGTGTTCATCTCCAATTATCTATGGCATTTTATTAGTCTTTGAGAGATTATAACGAACTTGATTGGCCTCCTCCAGTAGGGCATCACATGCTTCTGATCTCGATCTCAACATATCAACTTGGTTTCTTAACACATCTGCTGCAGCTCGTTCTATTTGGAGTTGTTCCTCCAGAACTTGTGCAGAGAAAGACTTGGACTTGGACTTGGACTTGGACTGCAAAAACCCAGCATTTCGCAGGAAAGTGTTTTTGGTGATATCTTTATTTTTAAGTACCATGGTAAATGTCTCCATACATTCTTCTAGAGTTTTTTCCATACCGTCTTTCCCGGGTTTTGCCATCTCCAATTTCATATTTGCCTGAAAAGTTTTCAGTCGTGTAAAAATTAAAGTTATTACAGAGAAACATGCAGACGGTAGATTTAATGTGTATGAACTACTTTTAATCCTACAAGTTGGTATGCCTGATTACACATCAAATGCATTTTCACAAAAACGCCTAAAAGATCATATTGACATGCCCATTATTGCTCCTACAAATTGGCAAGTGTGTCGTTAAAAAAATTAAATCATAAAGAAGACTTACAATAACACTTTCTGCAAGTTCTCCTATCACATTATGTTTGTTCTTCTGGCATGCCTCGAACTGCTCTGCCAGAGTCATCTCTTTGTCTGGTTGCATGTTGTTTGCATGATCTACTTTCTGCATTTTTGTACAATCATATAGAAATCAAATAACGTGGTTAAAATGGAGGATGGAAATATAACATGCACATGGAGTTCTACACAATTTACGAGTAACATATGTAGCAGTACAGACCAGCGGGGCATTACTTTTTGCCAGAGATGCCCAACCAAGTGACGAGATCCTGTACGGCTTGGTAAACGTTGTTTCAAGCGGTTAGCCTGGTTCCTTTTAGACAACGTCTGCAAAAGGAGACTAGTGAGACACTGGCGCAAAATAAGTATTCGGAATTTAATCTGGTTTCACGGTCCTCATAAGCCATACCACATTCTTTGGATCAGACCAATGCTTGACAAGATCTCCCCACTGCTCGTCAGTCATACAGGGTGCAGGAGACTTTGTTCGAACATTGGCAGTAATCTGGCCAGTGAAGTATGTCGCCTTAAGCTTATAGCGGTGCTGGCGCAACAATTCTTTGAATATGGAAGCGATGACAAACTTTACATCCTCATTATCCTCATCGAATTCAAACCTTAACTGCTCACAACGGTGGAATGATTGGTGAGTTATATAGCATAGAAACAACAGTAAGCTACAAGAAATGGGACAGATCAATGTGGAATAATTTATCATTACCAGGAGAAGCATGACTTACATGTAAATTATGCACTAAACTCTCGAACTGTGAAGGGGTGTCAACGTGCTGCTTCCACAATGGGAAGGTAGGAAGTTCATTCCTGATAAAATAGCCAATATGTGATACAAGATATGAAGATTCATGCGGATGAAGTGGCCTTCTGCCACCTACAATAGATGTGATGCGAAATCTTGAACCCATTCCGGAAATCTTAGCTGCAAGTTTTCTTCCTACCGTTGGCCCCCTCGTTTTTATTGATCGTGGCGAACCTACCAAGTTAAGCATTACATCAAGCTATCATGGTATATAGATACATAAGGGAGCATTAAACTACAAGTCTTGAAAAAAGTATTACCTTTTTTGGCGTGGGTCTCGTCATCGGGAGAGGAGTTGTCTTTCGCAGGACTAAGGGTCGGAGGGAGATCATCACCAGTTTGCTGGTGTTGTGGCAGCACTGTTTGGACATTTGAGGCTGTATCATCTGGGACTAGCATCATGTGTCCTTGGCCATTATTACCTACCACCACTCCTGATGATGCCAATTGTTGGCTCGAATTTGCTGTGGAAACTGGTTCTGTTGGCAATTGTTGCTGAGAAACAGTATTGGCAACTGGTGGTTGTGGAATGTGTGGGCTGGTACATGCTGGGGCTACTTCTGTCTGATTCGATGGTTTGTGGTTTTTACGAGACCTTTTACTGTTATCATTCTCGGCCTGTTCGCCACCTCGTGTCAGTCTTTTGTTAGACCTTGTAATAGGAGGAGCAGCACGAGCATCAGGCTTAACCCTTTTTTTATTACGCACTGTCACCCATCCTCCGGTATCAGCCTGAGGTTCCTGTTGAGTGTTCTTCCTCCTGTTCGTTCTTGAAAAGTTCTTGCCCGAATCTGCAGATGCCTGTCACACATAAATGATATTTCAATGTACAATATTATATGATGATGATATGCAGATGGAATGGAAAAACAGTAAGGCAACATATGCCAAAACATATATGATGCGTTAACTAAGCAGGAAAAATTGTAGTAATGAGATTGAACATGGCATGGGTAACATATTTGGTAGGACTGGGATACAACAAATGGAAGTTGGGACAAATAATTCGATGACAGGACAGAGAAAACTCACCTTGTTGTGTTGCAGAGGATAGTCGACCAGGGCATCTTCCTGAGTCAGCTCGCCATCACAATCAGCAGGATCAAATTCTGAATCAGAGGAATGTTCCGTATCCTTTGTGAGGGACGTGGGTGGCGTTTTTGCACTAGACCTTGTAGAAGGATGTAGTGTTAGGCCCAACGAGGCTGCAACTCGGCTATTATGCAGGATAGTTTGCCTCCGTTGCTCTTCGTACTCATTCTCGAGTGGAAGACCTAACATGCATTGGCGAGAAATGCAGATGAGATTTATCATGGAACTGTGCATGTAAGAACAAATTAATAGTAGCAGTGAGACTGCTCAAAAGGTGTAATGACAAACAAACTATGGCTCAAAAATAATTGATGTTCATATTGTCAAGCTTCATGCACTAGCCAACGCAACCGGAAGTCCGGACTGATGGAAAGGGCAAACAAATTATGGCTCAAAAATAATTTACGTTGGGCAACAGAGGGCAGCAGCAACAATTTTTAGGATAAGTATGAATGTCAAGCTTCATGCAGTAGCCAACGCAACCAAAAGTCCGAACTGATGGAAAGGGCTAAGCAATCCACATATACACTCAAACACATATAAGTGTCATTTCATGCCAATGGTTAACCATATGGAATGGCGTGTGCTTAATATAATTGCCTAGGGTCTTCCAAGTTCCAACAGATCGGTCTATTGGATGAACTTGCTAGAGCATGCAATTCGAAATGGTATCAGACCTACAAGGTCCTGAGTTCAAATCCTAGCAAGTAGCAACGCAGTATTCAAAATAAATATTTGCAGCCTTCCTAAAAAAATATCTAATGATACATGCCTAAGGCTCGGTCTATTGAATGAGCGGTTTTATCACTTAGCACCACAAGTTGGGGATTTTTATCACAAAACACCAACATTTGGGGAAATTATTTCACATAACACATTATTTGTCATTAGTTGGCTTGACAAGAGCATCACCCTACAGCGTGACACCAATTTACAGTACGTGAGCATGTTTGCTACAAACAAATGAATTTTGGTGTGAAATTTTGTAGACACTCTGTGGAAATGAGAATATGAGTCACACTTGTTACATATGCTACACACAAAATGAATTACCATATGACAAATATTCATTGAAATTATAACCACACAAGAACATGAGATTTGGGTAATATATTCTGTACCAGCATAAGGTTTTGATAATGTGTACCAATACAACTACCCTGGACATAAGATTTTTTTGAACTGTCTGGACATAAGATTAAACTACTAGTGTTGACAAACAGCTTTGTATTTAGCGTTTAACAGAAAATACCACAAAATAAAGTCTAATTGTCTTTCACCTGCTGTCACTCTTAAACTGACGGTGGCCTGAAGTCACTAATGGGCTATCAAACAGAGATCATGTATTCTGCGAAACAATTACCCCAAATGTTGGTGTTTTGTGATACAAATTTCTAGGGTTGTGGTTCTGTGATAAAATAAAATCCCGAACTTCTGGTGTTAAGTGATAAAACCTCATTGGATGAACTGGCTAGAGCATGCAATTCCACATGGCGCACAAAGAGTTGCAAATAGAAAAAATACAGGCAGTTTAATACTATCAATAAATTGCTCTGCTAGCTTGACTGCTATCATAACCTTTGTAAAACGTACTACCACCATCCCGAAGTTTTTACCAAAAATCATTATTAACATGCAAAATACAAATTTAATATCATTAAATAGATAACGAATATATTTTCGTACGGTATCTACGAAATATTATATTTCTTGATAGATTGTTCTGAAAGTTTGGTCAAACTTTACTTGGTTTGACTTTTATAAATAAGCCTTCAGGTTTGGGGTGGAGGTAGTATACTTCAAACCCCAAAAAAGTACCGCACAGAAGTGATATTTGGAAAAGAAAAGCGTAACGAAAGCGGACATAAGCTCTGCCTCTTCATCAGCAGATGTAAGGTTACGATCAGCAGAGTTCCGAGATAAAAAAATACAGGCAGTTTAATACTATCAACAAATTGCTCTGCTAGCTTGACTGCTATCATAACCTTTGTAAAATGCATACTTCAAACCCCCAAAACATATCACACAGAAGTGATTCTCGGAAAAGAAATGCATAGCGAAAGCGGACATAACCTCGATCTTCCTCTCGATCAGCAGATGTAAGGTTGAGATCTCATATAGCTACGCGGCAAACAACTATCTACACTGATCTAATATCAGCAAGAATGCATTGCAAGAAAGCAACGAAAACTAGTGTCAGAAATCAAATGCATATAACAAAAGCGGACATGTAAAGTATTCATCAACCTTCGTCTGAGGCCCGGGCGGATTTACTCTTTGGTTGGGGGTGGTCGACTTTGGGGCCGCGTTTTTTGCCCATCTCGATCTCCGGTGAGGTGGACTACAGAGTCGGGGAAGCAGATCCGGAGCAGATATGGCGCGGTCAACGTCGGCGTCGAGGAAGCTAATCCGGCTTGCTAGACAGCAAGGGAGGTCCGCCGGTAAAACGTGGTCGGTCACTACGGTGGCCGGTGAGGAGGCAGTGATGGTGAGGAGGGGCGGTAGGCACGGCCGTCGTCGTGGGAGTGTGCCTGGTAGAAGCATGAGAAAGATGTGGTGTTCGAATTGTGCTCTACAGGGAAATATCCTCTGTTGACCGATGTTTTATAGGCCGACGGGCAAACCGCAGGTTTTGGGGTAGCTTGAAAATGGGACGCGCCAACAATTTCGGCGCGTGTTTTGCGGCAGAGATGAAAGTCACCCATAAGAAACTTTCCTCATGGAATACCTTTTGCTTGTTGGTTGGTCGTGTGGACAACATATATAGTGGGAGATGCCCATAGCTAGCTAGGCCATTCATATCAAACTCGAGTGATTATCACTAAGTTTACAATGAATATATTTCATGACACTCGCTATTGGCCGGATAGTAGAAAATATATTTCATGAATATCCCATATTAGTTAATTTATATTATTTCAATTGCTAAAATATTTTCATATTCTTTTAGAGTTCTAAAAACACACTACACAATGACAATGGATATTACCACTACCTTCTAGGTCCCGGCCATCAGATTTAGGGCTCCTTTGATTCATAGGATTTGCATAGGAATTGTGTAGGATTTGGTTCCTATGGAAAATTTTCCTATACATGTTGTTTGATTCATACGAATATATCCTATAGGAAAAATTCCTATGGAAATCTTGTAGTGTAATTCCTATAGGAAAAAAACATTAGCTCATACCTCATGAAAAATTCCTTTGCTTCAATCAAACATACTTCATCTTCCTATGGGATTCAAATAGACATGCCATTTAATCCTATGACTTTCCTATTCCTATGCTTTTTCTATCCTTTGAATCAAAGGAGCCCTTAGAGAAAAGTAGCTTAGCCAGAGATTTAGACCTTTGTGCAACAAATACATGAGTTGGTGATATGTGCAAAAGAACAGGTTAACTGAGTGTTCTGTGCAACAATGACAACAATAAGTGGAGTTTCGTGCAAAGGATAAAAGGTGCAAAAGGGATCACACGGAAGGAGAAAGAGAAAGGGAGAGCAGTGCCTCACGGGGCCGCTGTTATTTATGGTGAAAAGAAATGCTTCACTTTTTTCGGTGAGTGATGTTGACTGGCACACAGGGTTTCAGTTCTGTAGACCTGCAGTGCAGGCTACGCGCCCGTCTAATATTCTTTTTTTTCAGCGACAAATGGGAGAGAGAGAGAGAGTCTTGACGATGCGTCTTTACTTGACAAAGAAGATTGCTGGGAGTTTGCCTACCTACCGCACGTGACTTGTGCTCACTGATGTGTGGGACCTACACGCATGGGAACCACACGTAAGTGACCGACCTACTTTATTCTAGGGGTGCCCGTCAAGCTAATACATAGTCTGCAACATGAAACTCTATTCGCTTATAAAATCTGAACTTTGAAATCCAATTTAATTTAAGTCTATTATTGGTCATATCAAGTATAAAATTACATTCTGAAACTTGTTCAACGCTTTCTCATAAATTATTATGGTAGTTTTTTAAAATCAAATGCTAATTGATTTGAGATAAAAACATATATTATTGCACAACAATGGGATATTAAAATATCTATTTGTAAATAAAAATAAGAAGTCAATGTTGTGGTAAGTTAGGAGGTTCAAAGGGTAAACCAAATATAACGTTTTGTTCAATCTCATAGTTAATATTACCAAGTTTGATTCTCCCTGGACAGCATTGTTTGTTATAGTGTTCCCTAATTGGGCATGGTGGTGCATCTTGCCATTTCTAACAATGTTGATGACTAGACTTTTCAAGTTTTCGGTATAAAAAATCGTTTTTCATTTTCTAGATGATAAAATATGTTTATTTTGTGCATGGGGTAGATAAAATATGGGTCAAAATGGCGCATCTACATTTTTAAAATAAATTAGGCCATATTTTAATGCCAATTCCCAAATTTACGGTTTTTAGTGCTTTCTAGCTAGTTTCGCACATTTAAATGACTTTATGCTGATTTATTGAAAGTAAATCAAATTTGAATTGTAGGTGTGTTATAACTTGGTCCTACAAGTCCCCACAAATCATTTTTAGATACATATTACTTACTATATATAGAAACCAGTGATAGTACTAAAATATTCAACCCCTTTGCAAGGATAATCATGTCGACCATTTTGACCTGGTTTAGAAATAAATAAATGAAAATGAAGAAAACCTCAAAAATGAAACCCTTCCGCATGGAGTGTGCTTGTATGTGTTAGTTGACAGGGAAAATAATAAACATGTGATAGGGTAGTGAAAAACAAAATGTCTTCACACAAAGCAGACTATCGTGTATGAAGATTCCTGGTTTGCAAGCCAAATGATATAGTTATGGCCATATTTGTGGCATAGTTTGTTACAATGTGCCCAAATTGGGCATGGTGGTGCATCTTGCCATTCCCAACAATGTTGCTGACTAGACTTTTCAACTTTTCGGTATATAAAACTCATTTTTCAATTTCTAGATGACAAAATAGGTTTATTTTGTGAATGGGGTACATAAGATATGGCTCAAAATGGCGCCTCTACATTTTTAAGATAAATAAGGCCACATATTAGTGGAAATTCCCAACGCTTTACGTTTTTTAGTGCTTTCTAGCTAGTTTCACACATTTAAATGACTTTATGCTGATTTATTGAAAGTAATTCCAATTTGAAATGTAGGTGTGTTATAACTTCGTCCTATAAATCCCCAAAAATCATTTTTGGATACATATTACTTACTATATACAGAAACATGTGATAGGGTAGTAAAAAACAAAATGTCTTCACAAGACGGACTATAGTGTGTATGAAGATTCATGTGCTTTGGTTTTCAATTTTTGATTTTTTCTGAATGTTTATGCCCATTTGAATCTTGGTCAAATCCTAGGTTTGACCAAGATTTAAGCAAGTTTAAAACACATGAAAATGAAAAGGTAAGCCTGGATCCTTCTTAGTCATTCTAAAATGAAGCTTTTGGGGGTTCTTGAAATCTCAATGTTTGAAACCCAAAACCACTTCTCTTCATGGTTGGCTTCATAAGAAAGAGTTTAGGGTTAGGGGTAGATACATGATTTGTCGGGTTTGAATATGTCTAGACCTTGTTTATCAATTTGAATGCTTACTATATATGACTTAAGAATACTATGTGCTTTGGTTTTTCTTTTCTATTTTTTTGATTTTTTTCTGAATTTTTATGCTCATTTGAATCTTGTTGGTCAAATCCTAGGTTTGACCAAGATTTAAACAAACTTAAAACATGAAAATGAAAAGGTAAGCTTGTATCCTTCTTAGTCACTCTAAAATGAAGCTTTTGGGAGGTTTTTGAAATTTCCATGTTTGAAACCCAAAACCATTTCTCTTCATGCTTGACTTCATAAGATAAAGTTTAGGGTTAGGTGTAGATACATGATTTGACTGGTTTGAATATGTCTAGACCTTGTTTATCAACTTCAATTCTTACTATATGACATAAGAAGACTATGTGCTTTGGTTTTTCATTTTTTCATTTTTTCTGAATGTTTATGCCCATTTGAATCTAAAGGTGAGAGAACACGTTAAAGGTTATTCTAACAAAGGTCATGCTTGGAATCTTACCTATGTATTATTGTACATCACAAATGTGAAATGAAAATATGTGCATCGATCTCTATAAACCATAAACCCTAACCCTAACTATATAGAAAAAGGTGAATGTTTATCGGGTTTGAGTTTTTATGCCCATTTGAGTCTTGGTCAAATCCTAGGTTTGACCAAGATTTAAGCAAGTTTAAAACACATGAAAATGAAAAGGGTAAGCCTGGATCCTTCTTAGTCATTCTAAAAATGAAGCTTTTGGGGGGTTCTTGAAATCTCAATGTTTAAACCCAAAACCACTTCTCTTCACGGTTGACTTCATAAGACAGAGTTTAGGGTTAGGAGTAGATACATGATTTGTCGGGTTTGAATATGTCTAGACCTTGTTTATCTTCTTGAATGCTTACGATATATATGACGTAAGAAGACTATGTGCTTTGGTTTTTCTTTTCTTTTCTTTTTTTTGTTTTTTTCTGAATTTTTATGCTCATTTGAATCTTGTTGGTCAAATCCTAGGTTTGACAAAGATTTAAACAAACTTGAAACATGAAAATTAAAAGGTAAGCCTGGATCCTTTCCTAGTCACTCTAAAATTAAGCTTTTGGGAAGTTTTTAAAATTTCCATGTTTGAAACCCAAAACCACTTCTCTTCATGCTTGACTTCATAAGACAGAGTTAAGGGTTAGGGGTAGATACATGCTTTTTCTATTTTGAATATGTCTACACCTTGTTCATCAACTTGAAGGCTTACTATTATATATGACATAAGAAGGCTATGTGCTTTAGTTTTTCATTTTTTTATGTTTTTTGTATTTTTATGCCCATTTGAATCTTGGTCAAATCCTAGGTTTGACCAAGATTTAAACAAGATTAAAACATGAAAATGAAAAGGTAAGCCTGAATCCTTCTTAATTAGTCACTCTAAAATGAAGCTTTGGGGGGGTCTAGAAATTTCCATGTTTGAAACCCAAAACCATTTCTCTTCATGCTTGACTTCATAAGACAAATCTAGTTTAGGGTTAGGGGGTAGATACATGATTTGTCGGGTTTGAATATGTCTAGACATGCTTGTTTATCAACTTGAATGCTTACTATATGACATAAGAAGACTATATGTGCGTTGTATTTTCATTTTTTTGTTTTTTTCTGAATTAATGTTTATGCCCATTTGAATCTTGTCAAATCCTAGGTTTGACCAAGATTTAAACAAGTTTAAAACATAAAATGAAAAGGTAAGCCTGGATCCTTCTTAGTCATTCTAAAATGAAGCTTTTGGGGGGTTCTTGAAATCTCAATGTTTGAAACCCAAAACCACTTCTCTTCATGGTTGACTTCATAAGACAGAGTTTAGGGTTAGGGGTAGATACATGATTTGTCGGGTTAATTTGAATATGTCTAGACATGCATGCTTATTTATCAACTTGAATGCTTACTATATGACATAAGAAGACTATATGTGTGTTGGTCAAATCCTATGTTTGACCAAGATTTAAACAAGCATAAATCCTGAAAATGAAAAGGTAATTAAGCTTGGATCCTTCTTATTCACTCTAAAATTAAGCTTTTGGCGGGAAGTTTTTGAAATTTCCATGTTTGAAACCCAAAACCACTTCTCTTCATGCTTGACTTCATAAGACATAGTTAAGGGCTAGGGGTAGATACATGCTTTTTCTGTTTTGAATATGTCTAGACCTTGTTCATATCGATCAACTTGAATGCTTACTATATATATATGACATAAGAAGGCTATGTGCTTTGGTTTTCATTTTTTGATTTTTTCTGAATGTTTATGCCCATTTGAATCTTGGTCAAGTCCTAGGTTTGACCAAGATTTTAGCAAGTTTAAAACACATGAAAATGAAAAGGCAAGCCTGGATCCTTCTTAGTCATTCTAAAATGAAGCTTTTGGGGGTTCGATCTTGAAATCTCAATATAATGTTTGAAACCCAAAACCACTTCTCTTCATGCTTGACTTCATAAGACAGAGTTAAGGGTTAGGGGTAGATCGATACATGCTTTTTTCTGTTTTGAATATGTCTAGACCTTGTTGATCAACTTGAATGCTTACTATATATGACATAAGAAGGCTATGTGCTTTGGTTTTCATTTTCTGGTTTTTTTGAATTTTATGCCCATTTGAATCTTGGTCGAATACTAGCTAGGTTTGACCAAGATTTAAACAATTTTAAAACATGAAAATGAAAAGGCAAGCATGGATCTTTTTTAGTCACTCTAAAATGAAGCTTTTGGGAGGTTCTTGAAATTTCCATGTTTGAAACCAATAAGACTTCTCTTCATGCTAGACTTCATAAGATCGACCGACTTTATGGTTAGGGGGTAGATACATGCTTTTTCTGTTTTGAATATGCCTAGAACTTGTTCATCAATTTGAAATTTCCATGTTTGAAACCCAAAACCACTTCTCTTCATGCTTGACTCCATAATACAGAGTTTAAGGTTAGGGCCAGGGTAGATACATGATTTTTCTAGTTTGAATATGTCTAGACCATGTTTATCAACTTGAGTGCTCATGCATTATATGACATAAAAAGGCTATGTGCGTTTTTTTATTTTTTTATACCCATTTGAATCTCGTTCAAATCCTAGTTTTGACCAGGATTTAAACAAGTTTAAAACATGAAAATAAAAAGGTAAGCCTGTATCCTTCTTAGTCACTCTAAAATGAAGCTTTTGGGAGGTTTTTGAAATTTCCATGTTTGAAACCCAAAACCATTTCTCTTCATGCTTGACTTCATAAGATAAAGTTTAGGGTTAGGTGTAGATACATGATTTGACTGGTTTGAATATGTCTAGACCTTGTTTATCAACTTCAATTCTTACTATATGACATAAGAAGACTATGTGCTTTGGTTTTTCATTTTTTTGATTTTTTCTGAATGTTTATGCCCATTTGAATCTAAAGGTGAGAGAACACGTTAAAGGTTATTCTAACAAAGGTCATGCTTGGAATCTTACCTATGTATTATTGTACATCACAAATGTGAAATGAAAATATGTGCATCTCTATAAACCATAAACCCTAACCCTAACTATATAGAAAAAGATGAACAATCCATGCTTTTCGATTGCCTTTTTTGATCCACCTTTGGCTGGATTTCAAATTGGGGGGGGGTAGGGGACGAGTGTGTTTCTTTGGATGCCTCTCTCGTATTTGCTAGTTTTTGGGGGTCACAAAAATTCAGGGTAGCATCATGCCCACCCCCTCCCTTCACGCGCGGAAAAAGTGTTAGGCGAGTAGTAAAATGGCATGAACAACAAGTTTCAAGTAAAATTTCGAATATAACCAGAATGTACCAATTGATAGATGAGTTAACTTGGCTTCATGGAAAAAATAATGTCATGTAAATGAGTTAACTTGGCTTTCCTACCCTTGAATCCATAGGAAACTTTGTACTAATACAGTATAATGATCACCCGAGTTATTACACCAACAGGTATGTCACTTACGTGTGGTTCCCATGCGTGAGGTCCCACACTTCAGTGAGCACAAGTCATGTGCGGTCGGTAGGCAAACTCCCATCTTCTTTGTCAAGAGAAGACGCATCAAAACTCCCCCTCTCTCTCTCTCCAGTTATCCACCTCCGCTGGCTGCTGGTTTTGGCATTGCGTTTCTACCTCAGCTCGGAGGCCATGGTGTGCACGCACTGTAGCCATGGCGATTTGGTCGCGCTAAGTGGTTCGTCCCCGGCTGCGACGAGGATCAATCTGGGCGGTGGCTGTTAAGGACCCGATCGCATTTCTTGCTTTCAGCGTGGGGTCTTCCATGTAAAAGTTAGGGATTTAGATGAAATTTCCTGTTTATTCTGTGTCTTGTTGTAAACTGTGCTCTGGTGCGTATTGGAAGTCTGAGTCCTTCAGGATCCTTCGGTTGTCCCTCTCTCTCTCAAAAAAAGAAAAAACATCTCTCTCATTATCGGCCTCGCTCGCTCGCTCGCACCTCCTGCGCACTGACAAACCCTGAAAAAGGTCAGACACCATAAATAAGAGGGCCCCACTCACTTCTCTCCCTTCGTCTCCTTCCGTGTGATCCCTCTTCCTCCGAGTTTCACTGGACGGGCAAACACATGTGCTGCCTAGAAATATTCGACCCCTTTGCATGGATAATCATGTCGACCATTTTTACCTGGTTTTGAAATAAATAAATGAAAATGAAGAAAACCTCAAAAATGGAACCCTTCCGCATTGAGTGCTTATAGGTGTACTAGTTGACAGGGAAAATAAGAAACCTGTGATAGGGTAGTAAAAAACAAAATGTCTTCACAAAACGGACTATCGTGTATGAAGATTCATGGGTTTCAAGCCAACAAATGGCGTAGTAATGGCCATATTTGTGGCATAGTTTGTTATAATGTGCCCAAATTGGGCATGGTGGTGCATCTTGCCATTCCCAACAATGTTGCTGACTAGACTTTTCAACTTTTCGGTATATAAAAACTCATTTTTCATTTTCTACATGTCAAAATAGGTTTATTTTGTGAATGGGGTACATAAGATACGGCTCAAAATGGCGCCTCTACATTTTTAAGATAAATTAGGCCACATATTAGTGGAAATTCCCAACTCTTTATGTTTTTTAGTGCTTTCTAGCTAGTTTCACACATTTAAATGACTTTATGCTGATTTATTAAAAGTAATTCCAATTTGAAATGTAGGTGTGTGTTATAACTTCGTCCTATAAATCCCCAAAAATCATTTTTACATACATATTACTTACTATATGTCTAGACCTTGTTTATCTACTTGAATATGCTTACTATATATATATACGTAAGAAGATTATGTGCTTTGGTTTTTCATTTTTTTATTTTTCCTGAATTTTTATTCCCATTTGAATCTTGTTCAAATCCTAGGTCTGACCAATATTTAAACAAGCTTAAAACATGAAAATGAAAAGGTAAGCTTGGATCCTTCTTAGTCACTCTAAAATTAAGCTTTTGGGAAGTTTTTGAAATTTCCATGTCTGAACCCAAAACCACTTCTCTTCATGTTTGACTTCATAATTAAGACAGAGTTAAGCGTTAGGGGGTAGATACATGCTTTTTTTCTGTTATGAATATGTCTAGACCGGCCATGTTCATCAAGTTGAATGCTGCTTACTATATATGACATAAGAAGGTTATGTGCTTTGGTTTTTCATTTTTTTGTTTTTTTTTGAATTTTTATGCCCATTTGAGTTTTGGTCAAATCCTAGGTTTGATCAAGATTTAAACAAGCTTAAAACATGAAAATGAAAATGTAAGCATGTATCCTTCTTAGTCACTCTAAAATGAAGCTTTGGGGGGGTCTTGAAATTTCCATGTTTGAAACCCAAAACCATTTCTCTTCATGCTTGACTTCATAAGACAAAACTAGTTTAGGGTTTTAGGGGTAGATACATGATTTGTCGGGTTTGAATATTTCTAGACATGCTTGTTTATCAACTTGAATGCTTACTATATGACATAAGATCGAAGACTATATGTGCGTTGGTTTTTTATTTTTTAATTTGTTCTAAATGGATGACCATTTGAATCTTGGTCAAATCCTATGTTTGACCAAGATTTAAACAAGCATAAACATGAAAATGAAAAGGTAAGCTTGGATCCTTCTTAGTCACTCTAAAATTAAGCTTTTGGGAAGTTTTTGAAATTTCCATGTTTGAAACCCAAAACCACGTACTTCTCTTCATGCTTGACTTCATAAGACATAATTAAGGGTGTTAGGAGGTAGATACATGCCTTTTCTGTTTTGAATATGTCTAGACCTTGTTCATCAACTTGAGTGCTTACTATATATATATATATGAAATAAGAAGGCTATGTGCTTTGGTTTTTCATATTTTGATTTTTTTAATTTTTATGCCCATTTGAATCTTGGTTAAATCCTAGGTTTGACCAAGATTTAAACAAGCTAGCTAGTTTAAAACATGAAAACGAAAAGGTAAGCATGGATCCTTCTTAATTAGTCATTCTGAAATGAAGCTTTTGGGAAGTTTTTGAAATTTCCATGTCTGAAATCCAAAACCATTTCTCTTCATGCTTGACTTCATAAGACAAAGCTAGTTTAGGGTTTTAGGGGGTAGATACATGATTTGTCGGGTTTGAATATTTCTAGACATGCTTGTTTATCAACTTGAATGCTTACTATATGACATAAGATCGAAGACTATATGTGCGTTGGTTTTTTATTTTTTAATTTGTTCTAAATGGATGACCATTTGAATCTTGGTCAAATCCTATGTTTGACCAAGATTTAAACAAGCATAAACATGAAAATGAAAAGGTAAGCTTGGATCCTTCTTAGTCACTCTAAAATTAAGCTTTTGGGAAGTTTTTGAAATTTCCATGTTTGAAACCCAAAACCACGTACTTCTCTTCATGCTTGACTTCATAAGACATAATTAAGGGTGTTAGGAGGTAGATACATGCCTTTTCTGTTTTGAATATGTCTAGACCTTGTTCATCAACTTGAGTGCTTACTATATATATATATGAAATAAGAAGGCTATGTGCTTTGGTTTTTCATATTTTGATTTTTTTGAATTTTTATGCCCATTTGAATCTTGGTTAAATCCTAGGTTTGACCAAGATTTAAACAAGCTAGCTAGTTTAAAACATGAAAACGAAAATGTAAGCATGGATCCTTCTTAATTAGTCATTCTGAAATGAAGCTTTTGGGAAGTTTTTGAAATTTCCATGTCTGAAACCCAAAACCATTTCTCTTCATGCTTGACTTCATAAGACCGAGTTTAGGGTTAGGGCCAGCTAGGGTAGATACATGATTTTCTAGTTTTAATATGTCTAGACCATGTTTATCAACTTGAATGCTCATTATATGACATAAAAAGGCTATGTGCTTTGGTTTTTGATTTTTTTGATTTTTTTGAATTTTTATGCCCATTTGAATCTTGGTCAAATCCTAGATTTAAACAAGTTTAAAACATGAAAATGAAAAGGTAAGCCTGGATCCTTCTTAGTCATTCTAAAATGAAGCTTTTGGGGGGTTCTTGAATCTCAGTATAATGTTTGAAACCCAAAACCACTTCTCTTCATGGTTGACTTCATAATACATATAGTTTAGGGTTAGGGGTATATACATGATTTGTCGGGTTTGAATTTGTCTAGACATGCTTGTTTATCAACTTGAATGCTTACTAGCTATATGACATAAGAAGACTATATGTGCGTTGGTTTTTCATTTTTTGTTTTTTCTGAATGTTTATGCCCATTTAAATCTTGGTGAAATCCTAGGTTTGACCTAGATTTAAACAAGTTTAAAACTAGGTATTTAAAAAGGTAAGCCTGTATCTTTCTTAGTCACTCTAAAATGAAGCTTTTGGGAGGTTTTTGAAATTTCCATGTTTGAAACCCAAAACCATTTCTCTTCATGCTTGACTTCATAAGACAAAGTTTAGGGTTAGGTGTAGATACATGATTTGTCTGGTTTGAATATGTCTAGACCTTGTTTATTAACTTCAATTCCTACTATATGACATAAGAAGACTATGTGCTTTGGTTTTTCATTTTTTCATTTTTTCTGAATGTTTATGCCCATTTGAATCTAAAGGTGAGAGAGAACACGTTAAAGGTTATTCTAACAAAGGTCATGCTTGGAATCTTACCTATGTATTATTGTACATCACAAATGTGAAATGAAAATATGTGCATCGATCTCTATAAACCATAAACCCTAACCCTAACTATATAGAAAAAGGTGAATGTTTATCGGGTTTGAGTTTTTATGCCCATTTGAGTCTTGGTCAAATCCTAGGTTTGACCAAGATTTAAGCAAGTTTAAAACACATGAAAATGAAAAGGGTAAGCCTGGATCCTTCTTAGTCATTCTAAAAATGAAGCTTTTGGGGGGTTCTTGAAATCTCAATGTTTAAACCCAAAACCACTTCTCTTCACGGTTGACTTCATAAGACAGAGTTTAGGGTTAGGAGTAGATACATGATTTGTCGGGTTTGAATATGTCTAGACCTTGTTTATCATCTTGAATGCTTACTATATATATGACGTAAGAAGACTATGTGCTTTGGTTTTTCTTTTCTTTTTTTTTGTTTTTTTCTGAATTTTTATGCTCATTTGAATCTTGTTGGTCAAATCCTAGGTTTGACCAAGATTTAAACAAACTTGAAACATGAAAATTAAAAGGTAAGCCTGGATCCTTTCCTAGTCACTCTAAAATTAAGCTTTTGGGAAGTTTTTGAAATTTCCATGTTTGAAACCCAAAACCTCTTCTCTTCATGCTTGACTTCATAAGACAGAGTTAAGGGTTAGGGGTAGATACATGCTTTTTCTATTTTGAATATGTCTAGACCTTGTTTATCAACTTGAATGCTTATTTTATATGACATAAGAAGGCTATGTGCTTTGGTTTTTCATTTTTCTGGTTTTTTTAATTTTATGCCCATTTGAATCTTGGTCAAATACTAGCTAGGTTTGACCAAGATTTAAACAATTTAAAAACATGAAAATGAAAAGGCAAGCCTGGATCTTTTGTAGTCACTCTAAAATGAAGCTCGTGGGAGGTTCTTGAAATTTCCATGTTTGAAACCAATACGACTTCTCTTCATGCTAGACTTCATAAGATCGACCGAGTTTATGGTTAGGGGTAGATACATGATTTGTCTGGTTTGAACACATGTCTAAACCTTGTTTATCAACTTGAATGCTTACTATCTATATGACATAAGAAGCTAGACTATGTGCTTTTGTTTTTCATTCTTCTAATTTTTTTGAATTTTATGCCCATTTGAATCTTGGTCAAATCCTAGGTTTGACCAGGATTTAAACAAGTTTAAAATATGAAAACGAAAAGGTAAGCCTGGATCCTTCTTAGTCACTCTAAAATGAAGCAGCTTTTGGGATGTTCTTGAAATTTTCATGTTTGAAACCCAAAACCACTTCTCTTCATGCTTGACTTCATAAGACAGAGTTTAGTTTGTTAGGGGTAGATACATGATTTGTCTAGTTTGAATATGTCTAGACCTTGTTTATCAACTTGAATTCTTACTTTATGACATAAGAAGGCTATGTGCTTTGGTTTTTCATTTTTCTGATTTTTTTGAATTTTATGCCCATTTGAATCTTGGTCAAATACTAGCTAGGTTTGAGCAAGATTTAAACAAGTTTAAAACATGAAAATGAAAAGGTAAGCCTCGGTCCTTCTTAGTCACTCTAAAATGAAGCTTTTGGGAGGTTTTTGAAAATTCCATGTTTGAAACCCAAAACCACTTCTCTTCATGCCTTACTTCATAAGACATAGTTTAGGGTCGTTAGGGAGTAGATACATGATTTGCCTGGTTTGAATATGTCTAGACCTTGTTTATCATCTTGAATGCTTACTATATGACATAAGAAGACTATGTGCATTGGTTTTTCATTTTTTCGTTTTTTTATTTTCCTGCCCATTTGAATCTTGGTGAAATCCTAGGTTTGAGCAAGATTTAAACAAGTTTAACACGTGTAAACGAATAAGTAAGCATGGATCCTTCTTAGTCACTCCAAAATGTACCAATTGATAGATGTGTTAACTTTGCTTCATGGAAAAATTAATGTCATGTAAATGAGTTAACTTGGATTTCCTACCCTTTAATCCATAGGAAACTTTGTTCTAATGCACTATAATAATCAACTGAGTTTTTACAAACAGGTCTGTCACTTACGTGTGGTGCCCATGCGTGAGGTCCCACACTTCAGTGAGCACAAGTCACGTGCAATAGGTACGCAAACTCCCAGCCATCTTCTTTGTCAAGAGAAGACGCATCGGGATGCGTATTGGAAGTCTCTGGTCCTTCAGGATCCTTCGGTTGTCCCTCTCACAAAAAAATCTCTCTCATTCTCGGCCTCGCTCGACTCGCTCGCTCGCTCGCTCGCACCTCCTGCTCACTGACAAAACCTGCACAACAGTCAACATCATCACCCAAAAAAGGGGAGACACCATAATGCACTCCCTTCTTCACTCCTTCCGAGTGATCCCTCTTCCTTCGAGTTTCACTCGACGGGCAAACACACTTGTGCTGCATAGTAATAATAAAAAAGTAGAAAAATCGACCTACGAATCTATGATTAAATAGGTTAATCTAGGGTTTTGCCCACTACTACAGATCAAGTTCAAAAATATCCAACTACTGGTTCGATTTTGGGCTACTAATGTGCGTTGGTTTTTTATTTTTTATTTTTTTCTGAATGTTTATGCCCATTTGAATCTTGGTCAAATCCTATGTTTGACCAAGATTTAAACACGCATAAACATGAAAATGAAAAGGTAAGCTTGGATCCTTTTTAGTCACTCTAAAATTAAGCTTTTGGGATGTTTTTGAAATTTCCATGTTTGAAACCCAAAACCACTTATCTTCATGCCTGACTTCATAAGACAGAGTTAAGGGTTAGGGGGTAGATACATGCTTTTTCTATTTTGAATATGTCTACACCTTGTTCATCAACTTGAAGGCTTACTATATATATATGACATAAGAAGGCTATGTGCTTTAGTTTTTCATTTTTTTGTTTTTTGAATTTTTATGCCCATTTGAATCTTGGTCAAATCCTAGGTTTGACCAAGATTTAAACAAGATTAAAACATGAAAATGAAAAGGTAAGCCTGAATCCTTCTTAATTAGTCACTCTAAAATGAAGCTTTGGGGGGGTCTAGAAATTTCCATGTTTGAAACCCAAAACCATTTCTCTTCATGCTTGACTTCATAAGACAAATCTAGTTTAGGGTTAGGGGTAGATACATGATTTGTCGGGTTTGAATATGTCTAGACATGCTTGTTTATCAACTTGAATGCTTACTATATGACATAAGAAGACTATATGTGCGTTGTATTTTCATTTTTTGTTTTTTTCTGAATTAATGTTTATGCCCATTTGAATCTTGTCAAATCCTAGGTTTGACCAAGATTTAAACAAGTTTAAAACATAAAATGAAAAGGTAAGCATGGATCCTTCTTAGTCATTCTAAAATGAAGCTTTTGGGGGTTCTTGAAATCTCAATGTTTGAAACCCAAAACCACTTCTCTTCATGGTTGACTTCATAAGACAGAGTTTAGGGTTAGGGGTAGATACATGATTTGTCGGGTTAATTTGAATATGTCTAGACATGCATGCTTATTTATCAACTTGAATGCTTACTATATGACATAAGAAGACTATATGTGTGTTGGTCAAATCCTATGTTTGACCAAGATTTAAACAAGCATAAATCCTGAAAATGAAAAGGTAATTAAGCTTGGATCCTTCTTATTCACTCTAAAATTAAGCTTTTGGCGGGAAGTTTTTGAAATTTCCATGTTTGAAACCCAAAACCACTTCTCTTCATGCTTGACTTCATAAGACATAGTTAAGGGCTAGGGGTAGATACATGCTTTTTCTGTTTTGAATATGTCTAGACCTTGTTCATATCGATCAACTTGAATGCTTACTATATATATATGACATAAGAAGGCTATGTGCTTTGGTTTTCATTTTTTGATTTTTTCTGAATGTTTATGCCCATTTGAATCTTGGTCAAGTCCTAGGTTTGACCAAGATTTTAGCAAGTTTAAAACACATGAAAATGAAAAGGCAAGCCTGGATCCTTCTTAGTCATTCTAAAATGAAGCTTTTGGGGGGTTCGATCTTGAAATCTCAATATAATGTTTGAAACCCAAAACCACTTCTCTTCATGCTTGACTTCATAAGACAGAGTTAAGGGTTAGGGGTAGATCGATACATGCTTTTTCTGTTTTGAATATGTCTAGACCTTGTTGATCAACTTGAATGCTTACTATATATGACATAAGAAGGCTATGTGCTTTGGTTTTCATTTTCTGATTTTTTTGAATTTTATGCCCATTTGAATCTTGGTCGAATACTAGCTAGATTTGACCAAGATTTAAACAATTTTAAAACATGAAAATGAAAAGGCAAGCATGGATCTTTTTTAGTCACTCTAAAATGAAGCTTTTGGGAGGTTCTTGAAATTTCCATGTTTGAAACCCAAAACCATTTCTCTTCATGCTTGACTTCATAAGATAAAGTTTAGGGTTAGGTGTAGATACATGATTTGACTGGTTTGAATATGTCTAGACCTTGTTTATCAACTTCAATTCTTACTATATGACATAAGAAGACTATGTGCTTTGGTTTTTCATTTTTTTGATTTTTTCTGAATGTTTATGCCCATTTGAATCTAAAGGTGAGAGAACACGTTAAAGGTTATTCTAACAAAGGTCATGCTTGGAATCTTACCTATGTATTATTGTACATCACAAATGTGAAATGAAAATATGTGCATCTCTATAAACCATAAACCCTAACCCTAACTATATAGAAAAAGATGAACAATCCATGCTTTTCGATTGCCTTTTTTGATCCACCTTTGGCTGGATTTCAAATTGGGGGGGGTAGGGGACGAGTGTGTTTCTTTGGATGCCTCTCTCGTATTTGCTAGTTTTTGGGGGTCACAAAAATTCAGGGTAGCATCATGCCCACCCCCTCCCTTCACGCGCGGAAAAAGTGTTAGGCGAGTAGTAAAATGGCATGAACAACAAGTTTCAAGTAAAATTTCGAATATAACCAGAATGTACCAATTGATAGATGAGTTAACTTGGCTTCATGGAAAAAATAATGTCATGTAAATGATTTAACTTGGCTTTCCTACCCTTGAATCCATAGGAAACTTTGTACTAATACAGTATAATGATCACCCGAGTTATTACACCAACAGGTGTCACTTACGTGTGGTTCCCATGCGTGAGGTCCCACACTTCAGTGAGCACAAGTCATGTGCGGTCGGTAGGCAAACTCCCATCTTCTTTGTCAAGAGAAGACGCATCAAAACTCCCCCTCTCTCTCTCTCTCAGTTATCCACCTCCGCTGGCTGCTGGTTTTGGCATTGCGTTTCTACCTCAGCTCGGAGGCCATGGTGTGCACGCACTGTAGCCATGGCGATTTGGTCGCGCTAAGTGGTTCGTCCCCGGCTGCGACGAGGATCAATCTGGGCGGTGGCTGTTAAGGACCCGATCGCATTTCTTGCTTTCAGCGTGGGGTCTTCCATGTAAAAGTTAGGGATTTAGATGAAATTTCCTGTTTATTCTGTGTCTTGTTGTAAACTGTGCTCTGGTGCGTATTGGAAGTCTGAGTCCTTCAGGATCCTTCGGTTGTCCCTCTCTCTCTCAAAAAAAGAAAAAACATCTCTCTCATTATCGGCCTCGCTCGCTCGCTCGCACCTCCTGCGCACTGACAAACCCTGAAAAAGGTCAGACACCATAAATAAGAGGGCCCCCCTCACTTCTCTCCCTTCGTCTCCTTCCGTGTGATCCCTCTTCCTCCGAGTTTCACTGGACGGGCAAACACATGTGCTGCCTAGAAATATTCGACCCCTTTGCATGGATAATCATGTCGACCATTTTTACCTGGTTTTGAAATAAATAAATGAAAATGAAGAAAACCTCAAAAATGGAACCCTTCCGCATTGAGTGCTTATAGGTGTACTAGTTGACAGGGAAAATAAGAAACCTGTGATAGGGTAGTAAAAAACAAAATGTCTTCACAAAACGGACTATCGTGTATGAAGATTCATGGGTTTCAAGCCAACAAATGGCGTAGTAATGGCCATATTTGTGGCATAGTTTGTTATAATGTGCCCAAATTGGGCATGGTGGTGCATCTTGCCATTCCCAACAATGTTACTGACTAGACTTTTCAACTTTTCGGTATATAAAAACTCATTTTTCATTTTCTACATGTCAAAATAGGTTTATTTTGTGAATGGGGTACATAAGATACGGCTCAAAATGGCGCCTCTACATTTTTAAGATAAATTAGGCCACATATTAGTGGAAATTCCCAACTCTTTATGTTTTTTAGTGCTTTCTAGCTAGTTTCACACATTTAAATGACTTTATGCTGATTTATTAAAAGTAATTCCAATTTGAAATGTAGGTGTGTGTTATAACTTCGTCCTATAAATCCCCAAAAATCATTTTTACATACATATTACTTACTATATGTCTAGACCTTGTTTATCTACTTGAATATGCTTACTATATATATATGACGTAAGAAGACTATGTGCTTTGTTTTTTCATTTTTTTATTTTTCCTGAATTTTTTTGCCCATTTGAATCTTGTTCAAATCCTAGGTCTGACCAATATTTAAACAAGCTTAAAACATGAAAATGAAAAGGTAAGCTTGGATCCTTCTTAGTCACTCTAAAATTAAGCTTTTAGGAATTTTTTTGAAATTTCCATGTCTGAAACCCAAAACCACTTCTCTTCATGCTTGACTTCATAATTAAGACAGAGTTAAGCGTTAGGGGTAGATACATGGTTTTTTTGTTATGAATATGTCTAGACCGGCCATGTTCATCAAGTTGAATGTTGCTTACTATATATGACATAAGAAGGTTATGTGCTTTGGTTTTTTTTTTGAATTTTTATGCCCATTTGAGTTTTGGTCAAATCCTAGGTTTGACCAAGATTTAAACAAGCTTAAAACATGAAAATGAAAATGTAAGCATGTATCCTTCTTAGTCACTCTAAAATGAAGCTTTGGTGGGGGTTCTTGAAATTTCCATGCATGTTTAAAACCCAAAACCATTTCTCTTCATGCTTGACTTCATAAGACAAAGCTAGTTTAGGGTTTTAGTGGGTAGATACATGATTTGTCGGGTTTGAATATGTCTAGACATGCTTGTTTATCAACTTGAATGCTTACTATATGACATAAGATCGAAGACTATATGTGCGTTGGTTTTTTATTTTTTAATTTGTTCTAAATGGATGACCATTTGAATCTTGGTCAAATCCTATGTTTGACCAAGATTTAAACAAGCATAAACATGAAAATGAAAAGGTAAGCTTGGATCCTTCTTAGTCGCTCTAAAATTAAGCTTTTGGGAAGTTTTTGAAATTTCCATGTTTGAAACCCAAAACCACGTACTTCTCTTCATGCTTGACCTCATAAGACATAATTAAGGGTGTTAGGAGGTAGATACATGCCTTTTCTGTTTTGAATATGTCTAGACCTTGTTCATCAATTTGAGTGCTTACTATATATATATGAAATAAGAAGGCTATGTGCTTTGGTTTTTCATATTTTGATTTTTTTGAATTTTTATGCCCATTTGAATCTTGGTTAAATCCTAGGTTTGACCAAGATTTAAACAAGCTAGCTAGTTTAAAACATGAAAACGAAAAGGTAAGCATGGATCCTTCTTAATTAGTCATTCTGAAATGAAGCTTTTGGGAAGTTTTTGAAATTTCCATGTCTGAAACCCAAAACCATTTCTCTTCATGTTTGACTTCATAAGACCGAGTTTAGGGTTAGGGCCAGCTAGGGTAGATACATGATTTTCAAGTTTTAATATGTCTAGACCATGTTTATCAACTTTAATGCTCATTATATGACATAAAAAGGCTATGTGCTTTGGTTTTTGATTTTTTTGATTTTTTTGAATTTTTATGCCCATTTGAATCTTGGTCAAATCCTAGATTTAAACAAGTTTGAAACATGAAAATGAAAAGGTAAGCCTGGATCCTTCTTAGTCATTCTAAAATGAAGCTTTTGGGGGTTCTTGAATCTCAGTATAATGTTTGAAACCCAAAACCACTTCTCTTCATGGTTGACTTCATAATACATATAGTTTAGGGTTAGGGGTATATACATGATTTGTCGGGTTTGAATTTGTCTAGACATGCTTGTTTATCAACTTGAATGCTTACTAGCTATATGACATAAGAAGACTATATGTGCGTTGGTTTTTCATTTTTTGTTTTTTCTGAATGTTTATATGCCCATTTGAATCTTGGTGAAATCCTAGGTTTGACCTAGATTTAAACAAGTTTAAAACTAGGTATTTAAAAAGGTAAGCCTGTATCTTTCTTAGTCACTCTAAAATGAAGCTTTTGGGAGGTTTTTGAAGTTTCCATGTTTGAAACCCAAAACCATTTCTCTTCATGCTTGACTTCATAAGATAAAGTTTAGGGTTAGGTGTAGATACATGATTTGTCTGGTTTGAATATGTCTAGACCTTGTTTATTAACTTCAATTCCTACTATATGACATAAGAAGACTATGTGCTTTGGTTTTTCATTGTTTTTTGATTTTTTCTGAATGTTTATGCCCATTTGAATCTAAAGGTGAGAGAACACGTTAATGGTTATTCTAACAAAGGTCATGCTTGGTATCTTACCTATGTATTATGGTACATCACAAATGTAAAATGAAAATATGTGCATCTCTATAAACCCTAAACCCTAACCCTAACTATATAGAGAAAGATGAACAATCCATGCTTTTCGATTGCCTTTTTTGTTTGGCTTGATTTCAAATTTAGTGGGGAGGGGGGTAGGGGACGAGTGTGTTTCTTTCGATGCCTCTCTCGTATTTGCTAGTTTTTGGGGGTCACAAAAATTTAGGGTAGCATACTGCCCACCCCCTCCCTTCACGCGCGGAAAAAGTGTTAGGCGAGTAGTAAAATGGCATATATGACCAACAAGTTTCAAGTAAAATTTCGAATATAACCAGAATGTACCAATTGATAGATGAGTTAACTTGGCTTCATGGAAAAAATAATGTCATGTAAATGAGTTAACTTGGCTTTCCTACCCTTGAATCCATAGGAAACTTTGTACTAATATAGTATAATGATCACCCGAGTTATTACACCAACAGGTCTGTCACTTACGTGTGGTTCCCATGCGTGAGGTCCCACACTTCAGTGAGCACAAGTCATGTGCGGTAGGTAGGCAAACTCCCATCTTCTTTGTCAAGAGAAGACGCATCAAGACTCTCTCTCTCTCTCTCTCTCTCTTATCCACCTCTAAAATCGATGCATATGAAGCTACATATATATTCTTGGTCATAATCCCCTTATCTAAAGAGGATGGATGCATGGCTTCACGTCGTCGTCGCTTTCATCGTCAGTATCTTCGTCGTCCGAGTAGTAGTACTTCCTGCACATTGTTCCGTCGAACACCTTCACTGTGAGCACATCATCGCCTTCATATTTGAAGTGTACGAAGCAGCCGAAATCCACACCGTGCGCGATGGCGAAATTCTCCCAGCCCTTGTCGAGGTACATCCGGCCTTGTCCGTCAAATAGGACCTCCACGGTCCAGAGACGAGGACCGCAGTCAGCTGCTCGCAGATACACCTTAGCTGGCTCCTGGCCGTCAAGATAGTCCGCAAACTTTTTTGGGAGAGCCTGCAAAGAGATCGAGCGCCGATCGTTTGAAATTAAATGTTTTTTAGAACATGCCCATAATTAATCACATGCATCATATATGTGGGAACGCGTACGTACCTTCTTGACCAAAGGGTCTTCATAGACGACGATGAAGAACTCCTCTATGATCAAAGGCAGTGTTGACGGTGGTGGTGGCAATGATGATGATCCATCACCCCGGCCGCCCCTTCCCCTTCCCTTTCCCCTTCCGGTCGGCGTCCGAGACGTGGAAGCCATGGCAATGGATCAAGTGTATGTGAACGAAGAAGAGAGAGGCAGAACCTATTGACACAAGGGATGGCCGTTGTGGTTGTTTATAAGGAAGAGATGACCGTTGTAGGGGTTTACACAATAAATTAAGGAGGAGGTGACCGTTGTGGGGGTTTTACACAATAAATTAAGGAGGAGATGGCCGTTGTGGGATAGAGATCAGGTGACATGCACCTTTTGCATGTCCCGTGGGACATGCGGCCTAAATCCAAATTTAAACATTGCGAAAAAATCTGAAAAAAATCATGCATGTTCAAAACACATATTAAGATAACCCCTAAAAATTTCAGATCAAAATTCGAAACATACATCGAGAAACAGAAAAGAGAAATCTAAGTTTCTCTGTACACTATTCACATCTGAGTTTCTCTTTTTTGTTTCTCGATGTATGTTTCGAATTTTGATCTGAAATTTTTAGGGGTTATCTTAATATGTGCTGTGAACATGCATGATTTTTCCAGATTTTTTCGCAATGTTTAAATTTGAATTTAGACTGACATGCAAAAGGTGCATGTCACCTGATCTGTGTCCGCCGTTGTGGGGGTTTATATCTCAACAAAAAAGTAATGCGGACTATCTTGACGGAAATGGAACTTCGTGATATAGTTTATCATTTTACCGTGAAAAGTAATGCCTAAAATAAATGGTAATTCGTGATAGTTTATCATTTTCGAATGGGGTACATAAGATACGGGTCAAAATGGCGCCTCTACATTTTTAAGATAAACTAGGCCATATTTTAGTGCCAATTCCCAACTCTTTACGATTTTTAGTGTTTTTAGCCAGTTTCACACATTTAAATGACTATATGCTGATTTATTGGAAGTAATTCAAATTTGAAATGTAGGTGTGTTATAACTTGGTCATAGAAATCCCCCAAAATCATTTTTAGATTCATATTACTTACACTATATACATAAACCAGTGATAGTACTGAAATATTCAACCCCTTTGAATGGATAATCATGTCGACCATTTTGATCTGGTTTTGAAATAAAAAAATGAAAATGAAGAAAACCTCAAAAAATGAAACCCTTCCGCATTGAGTGCTCATATATAGGTGTACTAGTGGACAGGGAAAATAAGAAACCCGTGATAGGGTAATAAAAAACATTTTTTCTTCACAAAATGGACTATCGTGTATGAAGATTCATGGGTTTCAAGCCGAATAATATATATAGTTATATATGGCCATATTTGTGACATATTTTATTATAATGTGCCCAAATTGGGCATGGTGGTGCATCTAGCCAGTCCCAACAATGATTTAAAAGTTTGCCTTGGTTCTCGTAGTAACATGTGCACGTGGGAAATTGAAGAAGCAAGGCAAACTCCAACATATATGAATGGTGAGAGAACATGTTAAATGTTATTCTAACAAAGGTCATGCTTGTTTAATTTCTTACCTATGTAGTATTGTACATCACAAGCGTGAAATCAAAATATGTGCATCATCTCTATAAACCCTAACCCCTAACCCTAAACACTTATAAATCTATATATCACTACAACAAAAAATCAGTCATGGGATTCAAAGGTTTGCCATTGTTTTCTTGTAGTACTTAATACAATGCTCACACACTTTTGGGAAGTGAGTGGAACTTGTACTCAAACACACATGTGGTGCCGAAAACTGTGCAGGGTTCTTCTAAAAGAGGATATACAAGTGTGTATATATATGCCACGTTCATTTGGTATTGTCATATATATATAGAGGTAGTATGTAAACCACAAATGATATGACTCAATATTCATGCTTTGTTTCGAGCTTTTTTATATCGAGCCCCACAATAACTTTGGCATGTTCTGAAATTGATGTCGATCAATCTCATGACGCTCACCCTTGTTTTGTGCTAGCTAGTTGGACGAAGGGGCTCGTGTGGTTAGCCATTATATCTCTTGTACCATGGCTCCAGACATTCGGGTCACACACCTCTGTATTTTTTTCAGTTATTTGTTTGATATGTACTTCATCTATGCACTGTTCAAATTTGCATTTAAGCAATTTAGCCCCCAAAAATGGTACATATATGGATTCACATTGAGATAATTCATGAAACTTTGGAAATGGCCATCTCGTGTCATGTTTCCCCACAAATGAGAATTGGATTAATTGGTGGCAGACAAGTAAAAGCACATTTATGTGCGACAACCCAAAATGCACAAGTAAAAGCTCTCTTTTCTAAAACATTGGTATGGCATGTCTGCTATTTTCCCTAGCTATATAGAAAAAAGACGCACAATCCATGCTTTCCGATTGCCGGTTTTGAACCACCTTTGGCTTGATTTCAAATTTAGGTCAAAATCATGGGGTGGTGGTGGTGGTAGGGGACACGAGTGTGTTTCTTTTGGATGAAGCGCTCGTATTTGCAAGTTTTTTGGGGTCCCACAAATTTAGCTCGTATTTGCAAGTTTTTTGGGGTCCCACCATCCCTTCACGCGCGGAAAAAGTGTTAGGCGAGTAGTAAAATGGCATGACCAACAAGTTTCAAGTAAAATTTCGAATATATAACCAAAATGTACCAAGTGTTAGATGAGTTAACTTGGCTTCATGGAAAAAATAATGTCATGTAAATGAGTTAACTTGGCTTTCCTACCCTTGAATCCATACGAAACTTTGTACGGAGTTCTAATACAGTATAATGATCACCCGAATTATTACACCAACAGGTCTGTCACTTACGTGTGGTTCCCATGCGTGAGGTCCCACACTTCAGTGAGCACAAGTCACGGACAATTTTTTGCAAATGTTGCAAAGGATAAAAGGTGGAAGAGGGATCACACGGAAGGAGAAGAGGAAGGGAGAGCAGTCACGGCCTCGAAATGCTTCAACCTTTCCGGGAAGTGATGTTGACTGGCACGCAAGGTTTTTCAGTGCTGCAAACCTGCAGTGCGGCGATTTTGACAGAAATAACCCTTTTGGCAAAGAAAAGCACGGACTGACCCTCTGAGCAATCTATTTCACTGGACTAACCTTTTTGTGTGGCTCATTCTGTGTTTTTCTTCGCCAAAAGGGTTACTTTGTCAAAATCGCCCCCTGCAGTGCAGGCTACGCGCCCGTCTAATATTCTTTTTTTTCAATGACAAAAGGGGGGAGAGAGAGAGAGAGTCTTGACGACGTGTCTTCACTTGAGTACTTGACAAAGAAGATTGTTGGAAGTTTGCCTACCTACCGCACATGACTTGTGCTCACTAAAGTGTGGGACCTGCATGTATGGGACCCTGCAGCCCTCTTAGGGCAGACGTGTGAGACGCAAAATATGTTTTTTAGTTTAGTAAGGCAAAAAAATTAAGCCTTGGAGGGCCGAGGCGGGGCGGCCGTCCGCCATTTTATACCTTTTACGCCCCCACACCTCGTTTCATTTGTCATGTCTACCAAGGAAGAGCTCGGAGGAGAAGATGCAGTCCTAGCTTCTCGACCCCCTGGCGCCCCACGCATAAATACTACTACCAGAAGTACACTGTCTCTAACAATCCTGCCTCCGAAGGGAGATCTCGGAGGAGACGATGCGGGCTCAGCGTCCCCGCCGTTGATGAGCCAGGACACAAGGGTTACTACGCCTCTTTTAATTACCTTCGTTTTGCTGCTAATACTCGGACTTATATCTGTTATCTTCCGCAGGAGAGTGTCGATATCGCCGGAGAAGATGATGTGAGGCAGATGATCAAGCTCGCAGGAGAAGATGATGTAAAGGAGATGGTCAAGCTCGGAGCAGAAGATGATGTAAAGGAGATAGTCAATGTCGGAGAAGATGATGTAAAGGAGTTAGTCAATCTCGGAGAAGATGTGGTGGCATTGGACCAACCGCGGTCGTTGGGCGAGATCCCGGAGATTCACTTACCTCGTTTGCACTGGTAATGATATGCCTGATCTGTAACATTTTGAACGTTTTTCGTCGGCTTACACAGGAGCTATCTCGGCTTAGGGTCAACAAGGCCCCGGGAGCGGAACTTCCGCATCTCGGCGCCGAGAACTCCGAGTTACGCCAGAAGCGCCCTGGTGAATCGCACGCGCAGGCGCAGCACATCCGTTCGCAGGATCTCTCATCCTTCGACGTCAGGTTCCAGCGAGAGGTCGTAGAAGAAGATAAGTTGCCAGCTTCCCCGCCGTTCAAGAGGATGAAGGAGCTGAAGACGGAGGTTAATATTAGCTGACTTTGGGTTGCTGGTTTTTGGGTACTTCGAGTCACTGACATGTAGACACCACTTAAGTCTGTCCTACATGTTTGTGACCACATTCGTTAATCAGCCAATTTGTGCCCTTCGTTTGCCGGTAACGCTCGATATGTTTGTTGTTACCTTTGGCAGGATCACTCCCCTTGCTTATCTTGTCGGAGGATGAAGTTGGATCTTGCCAGCATGCGGGAGGAGAACAGAGAGTTAGGGATCAAGATATTTCGGTACAGGCAGGCGGTGTCTTTCCTAGAAGTGGATGAGATCACGGCCTGTGCTCGTAGGAGTTGTGATGAGGCCATTCATCTGGGAGAACGGATCAAAGCTCAGCTTGTCTCTTTGATGGAAGTCGCAGAACGCGTGATTTTCAATGCTAGAGAGGCGCGGGAACGACTTCTGGTGGCTGAAGATCTCGCATAGCAGTTTAATCATGTGCGCTTATTAGTTGCCTACTACTTTTGTAATTATTCACAATTAAGTATGTATCAATGGCTTGCCTTTTGTGTGACGGAGGAAATTGCACATACCACCACTTGTTGGTGCAGTTTTTGCACATAACACAATTTGAGATTCTTTTTACACAAATAACCAGATTTTGACGTAAACTTTTGCACAAAAAACAACCTTACTCCATGTTTTCTTTTGTCTTCTAAAGACATGTAGGTGCTTCGAAAAATACCTCCGTTCCAATGCTTAAAGCTTAGTATATTTATCTTGAAAAGTCAAACCAAGTAAAGTTCGACCAAACTCTTAAAAGAATCTATCAGCACATATAATATTTTGTAGACACCATATGAAAATATAATTTATTTTCTATCTAATAATATTGATTTTGTATCTTGCATATTAATGCTTTTGGTAAAAACTTAGTCAAACTTAACATAGTTTGACTTTCGAAAAATCAATTTAATCCTTAAGCTTTGGGACGGTGGTTCTAGACGTGGTCTAGACGTGTTTCAACATATTGCCTTCGCATTTTCTAAACGCATGGAGTTTCTTACAAAGTTTATTTTTCGAAATATTTTCGACTTTGTATTATTTTTATTCATTTCCCCCCTGGTTGTCATGTTTTCTGTCCGGCTTCCCCAGCCCATCCATCCGTAACCCACATGCGCGCGTGACACGAGTAGTGGGAGACATGGTGCCCAAAGGGATAGCTTTTATTAATGGTGGCGACGGTTCCCTAGGCCAATGCTGGCGATACGTCTCATCGTCGCTAGCTGTGCCTTCCCCATGCGGCCGTATTAATGCACACCACTGCTCCTTTGCGCCTCCGCGGCTGATCAAGTAAGTTTGATCATAAAAGATGATCACATAAGCTCGATGATTACCTATAACCTAAAAATTATCTTAATTTGTAAACGAAGACATAAAATAACTAGTTGTTTGATTAGGAAAGACAAAGGAAATTTCTATTGAGATTGAGTTCATTTCATAGTTGTTATAGACACATAGCAATATTACCAAGAGATAGGATTGTAGAGAAAGCAATCCATAGGTATTTTGGAGGGTTCTCAATCCTTTGAATCAAGCAAGCTCTATAGGAAAAATCCCTATGTGTAAAAATCCTACTCCGTACAAGATACCTTTAGAAATCCTTTGAACCAAACAAACTCCGATTCATATTAGTTGACTATAATATGGATATATCTAGACACATTTTAGTTCAAGATTCATCCATATCATTTGACAAGTAATATGAATCGGAGTGAGTATATTAAATGGAGTAGTATATATTGTTCGAAAAAATTAAGTTATACTGTACTAATAAAGAAACCATTTCTGTGGTCAAACTGATTTGACGGGACAGTAACTGCACCAGGACGTAGTGGCGTGCTATCCTAGCCGAAGTTTTACTCGGCGCCTCGATGCAGCTGCTGAAGAATAAAAAAAGTCATATCCACTCCTACTCTTCACCTCCATCGTTTCCATCCTTGGCTCTCCACTTCCATCATCGTTCTCCACTCGCCAAGCGCTGCTAGCAAATTTTTTCATCCTCTAGATCTCCCATTTGCATAGCTTTCTCTCCTCACCCCTCCGCAGAACCGCAGCACTCCTCCTTCCCGCTCGACTCTCCTACAAAACTCCAATCACACATACTTGCTTCCGCCCTCTTAAATCCATCTCGTCTCCATGGCGGCATCGAACGACGACCAGCTGTATGGCGACTGGGGGAAGCTCCCCGCCGAGCTGTTCAATCTCATTGCCCAGAGTCTGGACGTTACAGTCGACGTCCGGCTGGCCGCATGCTCCAAAACGATGTGCCGCCATGTCGCCGACAACATGAATCTACACCATTGGGATGGACCCTGCTTGCTGATGCCCGATTCTGCCCATTGGCACTATGATGATAGTAGTGCGCACCACACGGTGTACCACGTTGTGCCCCTCGACCATCCTCGGCGCACAGCCATCCTGCCGTTCATGGACAATAGATTCTGGGTTGGCATGAACGGCGACTGGATCGCCGGCGTGGACAGTGGTGGGAACTGGTTCCTCGCGAACATCTACACGCACCAAGAAATCTCCCTACCATCGTCGGAAACTTGCAACATTTTTCGGGAGGAATGGATTGGCTTCCCCGACTTGCCTCCTGAAAGGTACATGACGTATGGGCGTGCCATGTTTTTGTTGAAGATTGTAATTTGCGAAGTGCCCACAAAAGCTGGACATTACTCAGATTACAAGCTCATCGCTCTATTCAATTCTGGACTCGCTTACCTGGCTAATGGTAGCCAGGAGTGGAGGTTATTCTCTCTTGCTAGTTGGGGTGTAGATTACAGTGACGCCATCGAGCACAACGGCTTCATTGTTGCGGTGGATGGGTGGACCGGCACCACATATTGCTGGGATCAATCACAGGCTGGTAATTCTTCAATCCATATGATATACTTCGCAATAAATTTTAATATCAAGCCCATTCATGATATATTGTAACTGAATTAACTAATTGCTCAATAAGATTTTTTTCACCTTTCAAATGACTGTGCACCATTTAATTATCCAAACCTGACTGAACCATTGCTACAAACGAATTACAGTAGTATATGCAGTGCACTAATCTGTCAACCCAAACCAGATTATTGCAGTATATGAATGCATTCCTGAATTAGTTACTGCATGCTCTTGTCAGAATATGAATAAGGAGCTTAGCCCTGGCCTCTTCATCAATTGATGCATGCAAACTTTCAATTTATTTCAATATTCGATGTACTCAAAGCTTTACAATCATGGATCAGATAAGGTTGAGACATGTATCTACCATCAATGAATATGAGTGTAATTAACATACATCTCAAATGGGAACAATTTTATTTCTTCGAGTTTTTATACAAGTATAATGACTGCATCCTCCATTTGATCCTACAAATGTGAAGTTGCAGCTACTGGTATTATTGTCTTCCTGAGCCATTCAAACACTATTTTTTTTGTCTCCGTTTACAATGCAGATGCACACCTTGCCCTGCCATTCGTGATCCCATCACCGATGGAGGATCCATTTGGCAGATGGTTTTTAGCTCGATCAGCCGATGGCAAGCGCTTGATGATCATCCATGAAGATCGGTATATACGTAGCAATGATCACCTTGAGCCTGCAGAAGTTCTGCATGATGGTAATGGCCTTATCCTGCGGGAGTGTCCTGCCCCTGTCATACATATTTTTGAGAAAGATCTATCCCTGATTGGACCCAATTGGAGTCGAGTTGACAGCCTTGGCACACACTCTCTGTTCATTGGACTGAATTATCCATTGAACCTGAAGATAAATGATGGCAATGCTCCTGATGGAACATTGACTCCATTCATGAGGTCAAATTGTGTGTACATCGCGTACTATGCATTTCGGGAACCAGCATTTAGTTGTATTTGTCGTTGTAACCTGCAGCAAGGGGAAAATGAGCTCATGGGAGTTATCACCCTTCCAAAAGAAGGTTGGGGATTTCCCCGACAGGCGACAATGTGGTTTAAGCCTAGTCTGAAAAATATCCGCATGTTGATGCAACCCTAAACTGAGCCATGAATCTTTCTGGAGAAAATAATCTTTTTTGTACGATATATTTGAACAATTCAGTAACCTGTTCCGTATCTTAATATGCTCTTCCTTTTTTCTGAATCTTATATACCTTGACCCATTTCAGTGTGTCTGTTTACTCATTTTAGTGTGTATGTAGCCCACATTGAAGTAATCTAATCTTATTTAAACGGATGGTGATGAACTCTGTATTTCCATCCTTCGTAAACCGTGCATGTCTGTTTATTTTTAGTTTCATTTCAGCAACTGTTATTAGTATATGCACACCTTTTTTTAATGTTGAGAGGAGTATAAGGGCATTACAATGCTATATACTATATGGCGCTAATAGAGAACAAATGAATGTCAAAAGATTGTAAAATCCTCCAGGTACTCTCCTTACAGCGCTAATTGCTGATGGCAGACTGACTTCCTGTTGGTTCCGGTGCTGTAGCTAGGACTGGTGAAAAGAGTTTCACGCCCCTTGCAGTAGCGCCTGTGTTGGACGTGCCCTAATGTTTTCCTGCTAAAAGTTGCAATCTTTTAAGCACTTGGGTACGGTATTTCCCCACCAGCCTGGATGCAGGCCGCCAAACGCGTCTTAACCAATGTTTAAAATAGCGTGCTAAATGAATTAGCGGCAGCCTCCTTCAAACGATATGAACGCTATATCGTGGTAATAGTGTGGTATATTTTAAATAGCATTTTCAAAATAATACTAAATATAGCCTAAAAATAAATAATTTTACTAGAGCGAATAGATATATATAGTCCAAAAGTGACTGAATCATACATACATAACCACATATAGAAATAGATCTCAAGTATTTTAGAAGGCTAACATCAACATTTCACAAGGCAACAACATAGTATAAATTATTTATTAAAACATATTAGCATTAGCGATATTATCTTCTGACTTAGAAGTGGAACCAACAGATTGTAGTTCATCACCACGAAAAAGTGAAAGCAACTTGCCTGAAAAAAATAGCGCGCTAACACTATGAAGTAGGGCGATATAGCATGCTGTTTCGCAAATAGCGCCACAGCGTGCAAAATTACTAAGCGTGGACCCTCTAGATATGCTATAGCGCGCTTTTAGCGGAGAAATAGTTAACTGGGCTTCATTGAGGCCCTGGTTTGACAAAGCAGCCTGAGTACGCATCTAAAAAAAATCTGCCTGAGGACGCATGCTTGTAAAAATGAGAGAGCAGACTACAATTACTTCAGTCCCGAACCCTCTATCTCTCCCACCTACTTCACCTCTTTTACACTAATGACTGCCATGAACGGCTCGCCTCCTCCCTCCACCGGCAGCTGCCTGGCGGTAACGGCCGCCGACACAGATGAACATCACCGATATTTCCTGAACTCAGCCGATTTGATCCACCGCATCCTCCAGCAGCTTGATGGACGTCCAGTCTCTTCTATCCAGATCGTGACTAGAGAAGGATCTACGAGTACATCCGTTTCTTACCCTTTGGCAGCGTCGGTTCCATCTCTCGCGGTACTTTCTTCTCCGCTGGAAGCACCATCTGGCTCGGCACTGATTTCCCTGGCGGCGGCACCAGCTTCTCCGGCTGCGCCGACCCCAACCCCCGCGGCACGGTCTTCTCCGGTGGCGGCACCACCAAAAGTGGCTGTAAGTTGTCCTGAACTCACTAGGATGCAGGTGTAAGTAGTCAATGATAGTTGGGGTTTTAAACAAGTTCTTTTTTCTTTAATGATGGGAAACCGTAGTAGTATTCTTCTGCAAATGTTTTTTTAATGACGGGAAACAGTAGATGTTAAGTACTAGTTCTGGCAAAAAAAGATGTTAAGTAATAGTATCCATCACAGAGCAGGGTTTCGCAGTCTGAACATACAAATATATGCTCCATGTTACCTGTTTCAGAAAGTCTGAAAGCTTGCTCAGTACCTGTAAAATCAAATTGTCTTGCTGCTGCTAGATTTTGTGCAAACTAATTAAAGAGATAGCTAGATGCATTTTCTCCATGTATGTTACGTTCTGATTTATATGCTGTTGATTGATATATACCGTGCTTAACTAGATGCAGAAGCAAACTCGCTCCAACGTCAATGAGCAACTACGTCTTAGGACTGTCGATTGTACATGTCCTCTGCACCCCCCGAGTTCAGAATTCAAAGAAACTCACTAGCCAAAAAGCCAAAGGTGACGGGCAGGCGTGATGCAGCAATTCAACGTTGTATATTAAAAGGGCGAGGGAAAGGCCGCCCTAAACGGGTTGGTCACTCGGCGGACCCTCCTCAGCCCTCGCGCTTCTATGTGCAACTGGACGGCAACGATGACATGTATATGTTGGTCATCCCCAGAGAATTCAAGCAATGTCTGAAAGGGATTCTTCCCAGGCCTATCAAGCTCAAGACCAGCGTAGGCTGCGCCTGGTATGTGCACATCGATGAGTACCAGGGTGAACTGGTCTTGAAGGATGGTTGGTTCGGGTTTGCAGAGGCGCATGAACTGCAGCTCGATGACATTCTCGTCTTCGAGGTGAAAGACACTTCCTTGATGAATGTGTTGATCTACGACAGTAACACCTCCACCCAGAGGGTAATATTTTGTGCTGATCACCCTTAGTTGCATGCATGATCTGCAGTGCTTTTAGGAAGAGGGGATCAGAAACACCTCAATATTTTATTGAATTAACTAGATGCTGCTTTTGGACCTGGGGTAGTGCCCTGCTGATGTTCATGCTGAACTTGGTTTTTGTATTAAGCTGAACTGGGGATCAGATACACTGTGATGAGACTTTGTTAATTAGCTAATATAGTATATGTTAGACATGTTTTATTTTACTTTAATTTACTGTGATATGCTGCGGTAGTTTCAATGTGCGGTCTGATGATTTGTATTATACCTAGCTACATGGAGCTCAACATTTTGAAATATTCATAGATTTGTAAGTGTAAATGTGATATATCCCATATGTAGTCAATGCTATCTTGTACGAGCTTGTAAAATCTCAGGGAAAAATACATTTTATTTTAGGAAGTGTAAAAGTGACCAATTTTTTTGATCTGATTGTAGCGAACGATTGTAGCGAACACAAGTGCAGATGGTCAAACCCCCAAAACTTCTCATATTCATTGTTACATGGTCGAGATATAAAGGTATTTCACGCACTGGTTTAATACTCAACTGCTTACATCCATGTTTGTTTGCAGTTTTTTTTGACACCTCTTAATGCTCCCTCCGATCCATTTTTTTTGAGATACACAGTACAAACACAGACGCTCTCATATAGATGTATCTAGACACATATTAGTTGTAGAGACATCCATTTTATCATCAAGTAATGAGGATCAGATGGAGTATCGTTTTCATTTTACCAAAAGAAATGGATATACTGTATAGTACAACGTAGCCTGAGGCCCTTAGCTCTGAATGCAATTTCTGTGTGCACACTGATCGGATCATAACCCACACGACCTGTCTCACTGGTATGTAGGTCCGGGCCCCACCAGATACTGATAAAGCCCAGTGACCCGCCGGGTGAAGTTTTCTGTGTGGATTCCTGCGTACCTGGCTTCGTTCCTCCAAGAAACGCGCATTTTTTTGACCGGGGGGACACGCGCATTTATTCCCTTGCTGATGTATCATTCTCAGTTTCTCACAGCCCCCTCATGTTCAGATCTCCCCAGATCCCTCGCCGTCCATCTCCCCTGAGTCCTCTCCCTACACCACCGGCGTCCACCACCGCTCGGACTACGCGGCTTGGACTCCGTCCTCTACGGATGCGGCGACGTCGCACCTAAAAACTCCACTAAGGCGGCGCGGCATCCCCGATTCTCTCGGTCCATGGCTGCAATGGCGGTATGTTTCCCCCGAATCACTAGGGTTGCCGGTCACATCTTTATTATATCTAAGTTGTATTGCCGGTTGCTTAGCATTGTTTGATATAGACTATTTCTCTCATCCAGTGTATATATTAATCCTCTGGTAAAGACTCGGGCTACACATGCACGCATGCTAGCTAGGTTGGGACTGGATCTAATGTGTGCAATAATAATCGTTCAAATATGATATTGGTCAATCCACGGCCGATAATCACATATGAGGACACCGAGCATGCATGTCTGGCTTATGGACTCTTTAGGCCGACGCTGATTTTTTTTTGTTTGCTTGGTCGATCTGTACTGGCGGATGATGAACTGCAGATGCATTACTCTGATGCTAGACCTAGCCAGCAAGCATGCATGGCTCATGCTAGCTTGATTTCTATTCTCATAGCTACTATTTATATCGATTTGGCTTCTGCGATACAATGATACACTATGCTGAATAATTTGATGATACAAGGTTGTACATATCAGCCTAGCTAGATTCAGAAGCTTATTGTTCAGACTGTGTGTTCGATAAGAACAATGATCCGCTGACTTTGCTAGGTGCCTTTGATTATGCATTTGCTTGGAATTACGGTCAGAAGCTAGAGGCATTATCTAATTGAGGCCTCTTTTTTGCAGTGTTCAAACAAGAAGCTCAAGCTTGGAGAGAGCTTATCATGGAAGGAGACATCTGTAGAGCCAGCCCCAGTGTGCAAGGTGTTTAGGCGCATCGATGAGGAGAATACCGCTGACAGCTTCTGCAAGGTACTATGTACATCGGAGTTAGAGGTGATTACCATCCCCAGTCGTGTTCTACCCTGGTTTTACGGTGGGTGTCCAGAGTCCATCAACCTGAAGATGTCCACTGCATGCACCTGGATTGTGGACCTGAAGCAACAAGATGGCAATGTTTTAATGGACGCAGGATGGCCAGAGTTTGTCAAAGCACATGACTTGAAGGTAGGATACCTCCTGACCTTCAAGAAGATTGACACCAAATCATTGCAGGTGCTCATATTTGGTTACAATTGCTGTGAGAAGGTTATATGGTGTTCAGGTTATCACCCATCGCTGGGGCAACAAAATGAATCACAGCTGTATTAAGTTGTCTTACAAATGTTCTGTAGTATAATGATGATGTATTGTGGTGAACATGATGGTACCATTACTGGATTGTGGTCACATGTGAGGGGGGATGTTGATATGTATAAGTGGATTGCCTAGCCCTTTCCATTAGTTCGGACTTTTGGTTGCGTTGGCTTGTGTATGAAGCTTGGCATGGTATCAGAGCCCAGGGTCTCGAGTTCGAGACCTGGCTTTCGTAATTTATCCTAAAAATTGGTGCTGCCCTCCGTTGCCCTCCTCGGAGTCCACGTATATGCCTCTTGAGAGTCTCCTTGTGTTGACCTCTTCCCTTCTTCCGGTCACACGTGAGGAGGGGTGTTGAGATGTATAAGTGGATTGCCTAGCCCTTTCCATCAGTTCGGACTTTTGGTTGCGTTGGCTAGTGCATGAAGCTTGACAAACCTTATTTATATGTACAGCTCTCTAGTTGTACTATTAATTATTATGTGCTTATGTTGGCTGGATTGTGATGAACATGAGATGTTCTGTTGTTTCCGTAAAGAAAAAAACGTGATGTTTTTTCGAATCCTGCGCTGGATATGTTTTGCACAAACTAGTGAAGTGCCCGCTGACAAAACATATTATGCGCAAATAGGCAACCCTCAGTAACGATCATGGGTTCAAGCGTCCAGGATCCAGTGCCTTGACATCAGCAAGCACAGATGAACAGTTGGTTGACTTGTAGATTTGGACGTTGGATCGAAAATAGATAGCTAAGAACTAAGTACTGTAGCATGTAGCATATGTACTGTTCATGGTCTCATTCCGGGTTCAAGTGCTACCCCATGTAGCACCACTTTTTTTTTTGGGTTAGCCAGACAACCTTCCCAATAAAAAAAAAGTACTACCTTCCCTGCATGGGCCAATTGTTTGTACTTTTGGGCTGCCGCCGGCCATGTACATGGTGATTGCTGTCAGCCTGCTTACTTCGCTGATAACAATCCAAAAACATTTAATGGGCCTCCGACTCATGCCATTGGGGCCCTTCCTAATTTAAACACGGAGATCCTATGATTGGCCCTCAAGAAACCGAGATTCTACATATAAAGTTATTTTTATTTCGTATCAATTATGATTATGATTCTTTTTAAATGCGCATAGCCAGTATGCGCATCTACATGGGCTCTATATTTTGATATATTCATATAGTCGATTTCAAAATTTTCATAAATTATTTAAAGTTCCAAGATTTATTCTATCAGTTTGCAAGATCTTAGAGTGTATTTGTAGTTTAAAAAAAATGACAAACCTCTTCATCAGATTGTTGTTAACAAGTGTAGTGTTGTGAACCCAAAATATATTACATACTTCCTCGTAGATCAAATTTGAACTAATTAAGTTGAACTAAAACCCGGATCAACAGTTAGTATGGATTATGTGCATGGAGTACGAAAAACAAATGAATAGGCAATATTTCAGTTTTTCCTTCAGTTGAGAATGCTAGAGCAGGACCCATTTGCCAGTAGCGTCCCTCAACATTTGAAGGTAAAGACAAACAGAAGGGATCGAAAAAAGCAAGTATCCTACATATCTCGGGTTAAAACATATCGAGAAATCACATATTTCTTGTACATAGAGGCTGACATCGTGGACCCATCGGCCAGCCGTGGAAAAAAATCCAAGAAAGGAAACAATTATCGTACAGAGAAGCTGACATGTGGGACGCATTTTGCAGCAGCGTCCTCAACTTTAACAAAGGCGGCAGGGGATCGAAAGAAAAAGCAAAGTTGCCAGAAATCAGCGGTCAAAAATAAATCCAAGAAATGAAATGTTTATTGTTCATAGAGGCTGACATGTGGGACCCACGAGCCAGCAGCGTCCTCAACGTTTCAAAGGCGGCAGGGGATCGAAAAAAGGCAAGTGACCATATATCAGGTGCCAAAAATAATCCAAGGAAAGAAACTTTATTGTACATAGAGGATGACATATGGGTCCCGTTTTGCAGGAGCCGTCTCACCGTTTCCAAGGCGGCACGGGATCGAAAAAAAGAAAGGAAAGGTTTATCGTTCAGAGAGGCTGAGATGTGGGACCCATGGGCCAGCAGCGTCCTCTTAGTTTCAAAGGCGGCAGGGGATAAAAAAGGCAAATAGCCAGTAATTAGGGTCAAAAATAAATCAAACAAAGGAAACTTTTACTGTTCATAGAGGCTGACAGGGACCCATGAGCCAGCAGCGTCTCAACGTTTCAGAGGCGGCATGAGATCGAAAGAAAAAGGCAAATACCAAGAAATTATGGGTCAATAATAAATCAAACAAAGTAAAGGTTTATTGTTCATAGAGGCTGACATGTGGGACCCCTGAGCCGCAGCGTCCCCAACGTGTTAAAGGCGGCAGGAGATCAAAAGACAAAGGCCAAAAATCAGTTGGTAAAAAAATCCAAGAAAAGAAACATTTACCGTTCTGAGAGGTGACATGCGGGACCCATGAGGCGACATCCTCAACGATTCCAAGGGGGCGGGGGATCAAAAGGGGTCAAAAATAAATCCATCATTGGAAACTTTTATTGTTCATAGAGGATGTGGGACCGACCGCAGCGTCCTCATCGTTTCAAAGGGGGCGGGGATCAAAAGAAAACGGCAAATAGCCAGAAATTAGGGGTAAAAAATAAATCCAATGAAGGACACTTTTATTGTTCATAGAGTATGACATGCGGGACCCATGAGCCACAGCTTCCAAAGGCGGCATGAGATCGAAAGGAAAAGGAAAGTGACCAAATATCAGGAGCCAAAAATAATCTAAGAAAAGAAACTTTATTGTGCATAGAGAATGACATGCGGGTCCCATTTTGCAGCACCGGTCTGAAGGTTTCAAAGTCGGCATTAGATCAAAAGAAAAAGACAAGTGCCAAATATCAGGAGCCAAAAATAATCCAAGAAAAGAAACTTCTATTGTACATAGAGGATGACATGCGGGTCCCATTTTGCAGCAGCGGTCTCAATGTTTCCAAGGCGGCACATGACCAAAAGAAAAAGGAAGTAGCCAGAAATAAGGGTGTCAAAAAATCCAAGAAAAGGAATATTTCAATTGGGCTGCTTCTGGCCATCTGGGCCTTCAAACTATCCCGCTGGACGCCTTTTGATTCGTACAATTTCAGCCCATTCCAAAACAGGAAAGTCCTATGCCTCGCAAAGACAAAAAAAACAAGGAGATTCAACATATAAGTTTGTTTATGTAAAAATAAAGATTTAATTTATCCCTTTGCAATAGCTCAGAGCAAAATACACTGTTTATTGTCTGCAAAATAATCAAGATATCACATGTTTCTTATACGGGGAGGCTGACATCGGGGACCCATGCGCCAGCAGCGTACTCAACGTTTTAAAGGCGGCAGGATGGAAAGAAAAAATAAACCAAAAATCTGTTGGTACAAAATCCAAGAAAAGAAACATTTTCGTTGAGAGGATAACATGCGGGACCCATGAGGCAGAGATCCTCAGCATTTAATGTTAGAGGCGACATGTGGGACCCGTGAGCCAGCCGTCCTCAACGTTTTAAAGGCGGCAGGAGATCGAAAGAAAATAAGCCAAAAATCATTTGGTATTCAAAATCCAAGAAAATAAACATTTACGTTCGAGAGGATGACATGCGGGACCCATGAAGCAGCAGCATCCTCGATTCCAAGGCGGCAGGGATCAAAAGAAAAAAAGGAAATATCCAGAAATTAATTAGGGGTTCAAAATAAATCCATCAAATGAAAGTTTTATTGTTCATAGAGGATGACATGTGGGACCGACCTGCCAACAGCGTCCTCATCGTTTCAAAGGGGGAGATCAAAAGAAAAGGAAAATAGCCAGAAATTAGGGGTGAAAAATAACTACAAGAAAGGAAACTTTTATTGTTCGTAGAGGATGACATGCGGGACCCATGAGCCAGCAGCTTACTCAACGTTTCAAAGGCGGCATGAGATCGAAAGAAAAAGGCAAGTGACAAAATATCAGGAGACAAAGATAATCCAAGAAAAGAAACTTTATTGTACATAGAGAATGACATGCGGGTCCCATTTTGCAGCAGCGGTCCCAACGTTTCAAATGCGGCTTGAGATCAAAAAAAAAAGAAAGTAGCCAGAAATTAGGGGGTAAAAAACTCCAAGAAAGGAAAGTTTTATCGTTCATACAGGCTGACATGTGGGACCTATGAGCCAGCAGAGTCCTCAACGTTTCAAAGGCGGCAGGGGATCAAAAGAAAAAGGAAATAGCCAAAAATCAGAGGGTGAAAAAAAACCAAGAAAAGAAAGTTTTATAGTACATAGAGGATGACATACGGGTCCCATGATCCTGCAGGTTCCTCAACGTTTCAAACGTGGCATGAGATCGAAAGAAAAAGGAAAGTGACCAAATATCAGGAGCCAAAAATAATTCAAGAAAAGAAAGTTTTATAGTACATAGAGGATGACATGCGGGTCCCATGATCCTGCAGGTTCCTCAACGTTTCAAACGTGGCATGAGATCGAAAGAAAAGGCAAGTGACCAAATATGAGGAGCCAAAAATAATTCAAGAAAAGAAAGTTTTATAGTACATAGAGGATGACATGCGGGTCCCATGATCCTGCAGGTTCCTCAACGTTTCAAACGTGGCATGAGATCGAAAGAAAAGGCAAGTGACCAAATATGAGGAGCTAAAAATAATTCAAGAAAAGAAAGTTTTATAGTACATAGAGGATGACATGCGGGTCCCATGATCCTGCAGGTTCCTCAACGTTTCAAACGTGGCATGAGATCGAAAGAAAAAGGCAAGTGACCAAATATGAGGAGCCAAAAATAATTCAAGAAAAGAAAGTTTTATAGTACATAGGATGACATGCGGGTCCCATGATCCTGCAGGTTCCTCAACGTTTCAAACATGGCATGAGATCGAAAGAAAAGGCAAGTGACCAAATATGAGGAGCCAAAATAATTCAAGAAAAGAAAGTTTTATAGTACATAGAGGATGACATGCGGGTCCCATGATCCTGCAGGTTCCCAACGTTTCAAACGTAGCATGAGATCGAAAGAAAAAGGCAAGTGACCAAATATCAGGAGCCAAAAATAATTCAAGAAAAGAAACTTGATTGTACATAGAGGATGACATGCGGGTCCCATTTAGCAACAGCGGTATCACCGTTTGAGAGGCTGCACGGATCGAAAGAAAAAGGCAAGTGACCAAATATGAGGTGCCATAAAAAATTCCAAGAAAAGAAAGTTGATTGCACGTAGAGGATGACATGCGGGTCCCATTTAGCAGCAGCGGTCTCAACGTTTCCAAGGCGGCAAGGGATCAAAAGAAAAAGGAAATAGCCAGAAATCAGGGGGTCAAAAAAATCCAAGAATAGAAAGAATTTTGGTTCATAGAGGATGACATGCGGGACCCATGAGTGCCAAAAATAATCCAAGAAAAGAAATTTTATTGTACATAGAGGATGACATGTGGGTCCCATTTTGCAGCACGGTCTCAACGTTTCCAAGGCGGCACAGGACCAAAAGAAAAATGAAGTAGCCAGAAATCAGGGGTGAAAAAAATCCAAGAAGAAAGATTTCAATTGGGCTGCATCTGGACATCGGGCCTTCGAACTATCTTTGGCCTTTTGACTCGTACAATTTCAGCCCACTCCAAAACAGGAAAGTTCGAATTTTCTAAAAAAACAGGAAAGTCCTATGCTTCGCAAAACAAAAAAACAAGGAGATTCAACATATAAGTTTGTTTATGTAAAAATAAAGATTTAATTTATCTGTTTGGAATAGCTCAGAGCGCAATTGTTGACGTCAGAAACCCACCGGCGGGCAGAGACTGGCCAACACCGTAGAGCCGGGAACAACTAGGGCTGCGGCTGGCCCCGTCCTCGAGCGACGCCCGCAAAGCCTCCTGGTCACACGTCCGATGCTATCGCAAGGGCGTGCCACCTGACCTATACCTGGTCGGGAAGGTGTGGATGATGCCTCGCTTAGTTTCAGGGCATACACGTACACGTTAAATACGAGCCTCGATCGGCTCTCAGGTTATCCCGTGAATCGGCTGAAAGAGCCGATTCACCCATGATTCGTCCAAGGTGGCCGAATATATGGTGGTGCTTGATCAAGATAAAGCTAATGAGATCTACGACGATTTAGGGTTTTCACCGCATAATCGGATCATCCTACTCACGATTGGGCCTCGCGCTCGCGTACGGTGATCGTAAGCCGATCCTAGACAGGGCCTAAAAACCAACACGAGGTTGATCATCGGAACGTCCTGTCTAGGGCTAGCAAACTACACCCTACACGCCGCTGGATCCTCCAACCCTTTGTAAGGCCTAACTATTGCGGATGTTAAACTAATCCTTGATGAATCAAGGAGCAACCGTAACGGATCAGATCTACTAAATAATGACCAAGCGGGGTGCCGCCCCTACACCTAAGATGAGGTGTAAGGGCGGCTAGACATGCAAGGGTTGCACTACGATAGCATCTGATATGAAGAACAATGCTAACCCTAACATGTCTAAGATAACTACGTTGCTCGCCATCAAAAACGCTTCAGCACGAGCAACGCATGAACAACGGGGCAGGCTCGTGCTGCCTAGATCGCAAGATGCGATCTAGGCAGCATGGTGCTTACCGGAGAAACCCTCGAGACGAAGGGGTTGGCGATGCGCCGAGATTTGTTTGTGGTTGAACGTTGGTTGTTGTTTATTCCATAAACCCTAGATACATATTTATAGTCCAGCGGACTTTCTAATGTGGGCGTGCACCAAACCGTGCACGAGATAAACTCTAACTTCTATATAGCCTACTATATTAAGATACACGGGCTAACTAGCCCAAACTCTGCGTATAAAGGCCGATTCACCTATTTCTTCCAAATAGATTCTTCATGTCCATCTTGATCGCGGCCCACCTCTGACTCGGTCAAATTCTGGTGATAACACATGCCCCCCTGGTTTTGGAAATGACATTTCCAAAATCATTATGCTTTCTTCCGTCGGGTCATGTCGTGGCAGAGCAGAACCGTTGCAGTATTCTTCATCATGACGCCTTGCCTTCACAACTTCTCTGCACGATTCGACGACTTTGGCACCACATCCTCGGAAACTGTCCGAGCATTAAATCTCCACTATATCTTCTGTTATTTAATCACATCGAACAGTCCTCTCCTCTGCTCCCCATCGCCCAAAAACCCTCTTCTACAGCCATGTCTTCCTCCTCGAGCGAATCGGAGCCGGAGGTCAATCAGATGGCCATCTATGATGCTCTCGCGCCTGAGCATTGGGACGCGAGAGAATGGGACTTCTCCATCGAGTCGGAAGCCGACGAACCTCGCACCATTGGGGAGGAAGACCTCCGGTTCCTCGTTGACGGGGAGCTGGAAGCGTGCGAGGACGACCTCCTCTCATGGGAGATAGACCCTTCCTCCGACGAAGAGGAAGGAGAAGCGGAGGAGTCTGAAGAAGAAGACTCCTCCGACACCGGGTACCCACCGGCCAAGCGCCTTCGAGGTTGTGCTTGGTCGGATGATGATGACGACGAGGAGGATGAAGACGCTACGGTGGCTTCATCGGCGACGACGAGGAGCTCGCGGTAGCAGCGCCGATGATGGCGACGACGAGGGTGGTGACAGCCCTTAGATAGGATCCCTAAAATAGAACCCGTAGTAGTAGATGGGGCACTGTATCCCCTAGCATTTCCTTTTGAGAGCACTCTTAGCTCTTTGTGTAAGAAATCTGGCTATCAATGAAGAACTCTCCTTAATTCGACCTTGCCGATTCCTTGTATGCTAATTTGGCCGATTTTTCCTCATCCTGGCTTTGCCGACCGTTAGGATCAATGATCAATGAGCCGATGGCAACGCATCGGTCTCTTATGATAAATTTCGAGATAGATCAATTCAGATCCTCAAATTTCATTCTAATCGGCAAACTCCGAATCAATGCCTTCCAGGAGAACTTCGGACCATTGCTGAAAATCTTGATCGCCTACAACTTTCCTTGCGATCTTTTGCAGCAACAAACTGGCCCAAAGCCTATCAATTATGATGGCTTCCTCTTCGAATTGGTGGCTCTTTGCAAGAATTCTCCATCTCCTAAACGAGTTATGACACGAGCCAGCCGATCCCAACGAAATTGGCTTCTCAAAGCGAAGGATCTTTAGAGCGAGCTGCCCCGAGCCTCTCAAGGCAAGCGCAAAGAACGAGCCCGTCCAATGTGTCATCCTCAGCCTCCAAGCTATAGTGCAGAGCCAGCCGATTCCAATAGAATCGGCTCCCCAGAGCAAAGAACTCTCAAGGAGTTGCCCCCCGAGCGTCGGCTGTTCTCATGGCTGTGGCAAAGAATAAGTCCCTTTGTCGAGCTCTCCTCATCCTGTTCTGCATGCTCATGCCAGCACCGTTGAACTTGAAGATTCTGCTAATGGGGTCATCAAACAATTCCATAGAATCTCTCCACGTGACTCGATGGCTGCTCCATTAGGCTTCTGCTTGTGACAGTTGTATCCCTTGAGTCGATGGCCATGCATCGGCTTTCTCATTCTTAAGTCGATGTCTGCGCATCGGCTGTGCTTAAAAAAATTTCAATTTTTTACAGCCGATTGTATCGGCCCCCATACTTCAATACCCACCATCAAAGGACAGGTTGTCAGTTTGTAAGACGCTACGCATATCCTTTGGGTGCCCCGAGCCGATTCTTTCAAAGGATTTGATGGTATCGGCTCTTCGGTATTCCCTGTTGGATCGAATGTTGAACCCGGTAGAATGTACAGTGAGGATAATTTTGGCCGATTGCTGGAATCGGCCTCCACGTTGCTTATTCGATGAAGGTTTTGTAATGTCCCTTCATAAATTTTTGGGGCCGATCACAAGGATCAGCCTCGCCACGTTTGCTTATTGACGTGCTCTTGCTACTCGTTCAGGCCGGTAGATAAAACCAGCCCAATCTCTGACTTTATCATGTTGGTGCGCTTGCTGTTGTCCACCTTGAGTGCATCGTGTAATCGTGGAGCACTAAGCTTCGTCGGAAGGACGAGCACCATGTTTGTGCCAGCCGATGTCTCATCATCGGCTTTCCTTTGCTTGGGGCGCCACTCTTTTCTTTGTGGCCGACCCTCTTCATCCAGGGTTCGCTGAACTTTCGCAGCTAGATCAGGTCGTGCCTTCCTCAGCGTGTGCAAGTATACCCTTTCGGCTTCTTCCAGCCGCAATCGCTGAACCCTGCGCTTTTGGGAACGGCTGAGTCCATCGGGGCACCACCTTGGCCGGTGGTACTGTCTTCTTCTTCTTCTTGTCCCTCGTTTTCTGAATCCTCGAGATCTTCCCATCGAGGGGACTCAGCGCGTTTGCTTTGTGGCGGGAGAGGCCCTAAGCGCTCGAACACGGACACGTTGGCTGCCTCCTTCTTCTTCTGGTTGCATTCTGGGCAATTGCCGATTGTGGGCAATCGGCTCATTCCTGAATCCCAGCAGTGTCTGAAGAAGGGACAGTCCCAGTGCCTATCCTCGTCGTCCCGCTCCCCTGACTTTTCCTTGGCACGGCGCTCGTGCTCCTCCTCATCGCGATCGTGCCGACGATGTCTTCTGGCTTCTCTAGCCAGACGATCTCCTCGTCATCGCTGGATCGTCGGCGTTGGTCATACTGACTCACATATTTGTTGAGGAGGTGATCAGAGAGAGGTCGTTGATATCTTATGTTCTTCACTTCTCCCTCTGTGACGTAGCGCTTGCCATCTTGGCGGAGCCGATCGCGCGGAGCGGCTTCCTCTGTGTCTTTGCTATGAGAGCAGCTGCCCTCATCTCCATCCTTACCAGAGTGGTGTCCAAGCCCTACCATGTTGATATTGCACGAGAAATCTGGCTGGCACCCTCCATGGTAAGTATACTCCACCATGTTAACGGCGGGGAAAGGGGTGTGTGTCGACCTTCATGGCGTACTGGTTGAAAATTAGTCGTCCATTTTCTATCGCCATTTGGATCTGCCGACGCCACACCCTAGTCGTTGGTGGTGTGGGAGAACGTATTATGCCATTTGCAGTATGGCTTTCCGTTCAGCTCCTGCGCTGTGGGGATCTTGTGGCCTTCGGGTACCTTTATATGCTTCTCCGTGAGTAAGAGGTCAAAAATCTGCTCAGTTTTGGTCACGTCGAAGTCGAACCCTTTGGAGGAATTTGTGGCTTCACCCACTTACAGGACACGGGGCTTGTCGTCCGAGTCCATTCAGCTACTGCTACCTCCTGATCTCCCATAGCACCTTCATCCTCGTCTGCGTCAACCATGGTAACCACGCGCTTGAATTTGTCCTGATAAACATCTGGGTGGCGTTGTTCATACGCTGACAGCTTCTGCACCATGTGCGCCAATGAAGGATAGTCTGCTTGGGAGGCCACGTCCTTAATCGATGATGATAGACCCACCACCGCCAATTCGACTGCTTCTTTTTCACTTACGTGAACCGAAAAGCATCGGTTCCTAATGGTCCTGAAGCGCTGGATGTATTCTGCCACGGTTTCCCCGCGCTTGTCGTACCAGGCAAGATCGGCAATACCCTCAAGCTTCGAGTGATACGGAGGTGGAAGCTCCTCCAACGCTTCCAGTCCGGACCGAGTTCGGTGGCAGCGATGTGTACCACCCGAAAGCCGATCCTGTGAGGGACGAGAAGAACCTCACACGCAGCTCGTCGACGCTGAGATAGTGCCCAGCTGTGCCAAATATCGGCTCACATGCTCGATGGAGCTGGAACCATCCGATCCACTAAATTTCGTAAAGTCAGGGAGCCGATATTTGGGAGGTAGCGGAATCAACTCGTACTCGTTGGGGTACGGCTTGGTATAGCCGATTGTCCTCCTTTTCGGCATCATGCCGAACTGGTCTTTTAGGATCGTACAAATCTCATCCGCGGTGATGGCCGAAGGCGATGGACCCTGAAGATTCGCCGGGGTGGCATACTTGGCCAGCCATGCTTGCTTTTCCAGTTCTGAGCCAACTGCAGGAGCTGGGCTCTGGAGGTTCGTCGGAGTGGCGTACTTAGCTAGCCACGTTTGCTTCTCAAGATCCGCCGACGTTCCTCCTGCTGTTCCAGAGGCCCCGCCGTCGCAGCCTGGTTCGAGAGTGTCCAGGTGCTGCCGTCTGGTATGTATGCGCACGCGTACCCGTGCGGGATCTCCTTGGGCGCCTGGAGGAATTGGTAGTCGCTAGGATCACCACCAATTTTGTAGACGACGTATGCCGATGAGTTCGCACTTCTGGTGCTGCCCATGCGAATGGCAGCGGTGGATGGGACTGGAGTGCCATCTCTCCCTTGTAAGTCCCCAGAGCTGGTCCCGACGGAGAATACCGGTGGCTCATGATTTCCTGGATCACGCGCAGAGCGACACGCTCTAAAGTGTTCACCAGGCTCTCAGAGTGACGGTGCAGCGAATGAGCCACCATGTAGTTGATCTCCTAACGCAGCGACCTGGTGCGTTCTTCTGACGGAGCGGACAGGTCCACCCCATCGAGTGCGCCTTCAGGTGAGAACCCCTTCCACCGACGCCATGGGAGCGGGTTCGTGGAAAGAGCCGATAAGTTCGGCTTCGAGGACCGCCTTGATCTCGTCATGCTTCCTTTTGAGCTCGTCAACAGGTCCTCGTACTTGACCGGAGTGCTTTCCGCCATCTCGGATGTAGATGGCGATGTGGTGGATGTTGAAGATTGTCCCGGGCGTGCCAGAATGTGTTGACGTCGAAACCCACCGGCGGGCAGAGACGGCCAACACCGTAGAGCCGGAACAACTAGGGCTGCGGCTGGCCCCGTCCCTCGAGCGACGGCCCGCAAAGCCTCCTGGTCACACGTCCGATGCTATCGCAAGGCGTGCCACCGACCTACACAGTCGTAAGGTGTGGATGATGCCTCGCTTAGTTTCCTGCAGGGCATACACGTACACGTTAAATACGAGCCTCGATCGGCTCTCAGGTTATCCTGTGAATCGGCTCAAAGAGCCGATTCACCCATGATTCGTCCAAGGTGGCCGAATATATGGTGGTCCTGCTTGATCAAGATAAAGCTCATGAGATCTACGACGATTTAGGGTTTTCACCGCATAATCGGATCATCCTACTCACGATTGGGCCTCGCGCTCGCGTACGGTGATCGTAAGCCGATCCTAGACGGGGCCTAAAAACCAACACGAGGTTGATCATCGGAACGTCCTGTCTAGGGCTAGCAAACTACACCCTACACGCCGCTGGATCCTCCAACCCTTTGTAAGGCCTAACTATTGCGGATGTTAAACTAATCCTTGATGAATCAAGGAGCAACCGTAACGGATCAGATCTACTAAATAATGACCAAGCGGCCCTACACCTAAGATAGGTGTAAGGGCGGCTAGACATGCAAGGGTTGCACTACGATAGCATCTGATATGAAGAACAATGCTAACCCTAACATGTCTAAGATAACTACGTTGCTCGCCATCAAAAACGCTTCAGCACGAGCAACGCATGAACAACAGGGGCAGGCTCGTGCTGCCTAGATCGCAAGATGCGATCTAGGCAGCATGGTGCTTACCGGAGAAACCCTCGAGACGAAGGGGTTGGCGATGCGCCGAGATTTGTTTGTGGTTGAACGTTGGTTGTTGTTTATTCCATAAACCCTAGATACATATTTATAGTCCAGCGGACTTTCTAATGTGTGCACCAAACCGTGCACGAGATAAACTCTAACTTCTACATAGCCTACTATATTAAGATACACGGGCTAACTAGCCCAAACTCTGCATAAAGGCCGATTCACCTATTTCTTCCAAATAGATTCTTCATGTCCATCTTGATCGCGGCCCACCTCTGACTCGGTCAAATTCTGGTGATAACAGCAATACACTGTTTATTGTCTGCAAAATAATCAAGATATCACATGTTTGTTGTACGGGGAGGCTGACATCGGGGACCCATGATCCACAGCGTCGTCAACGTTTTAAAGGCGGGGGGGATGGAAAGAAAAAATAAACCAAAAATCTGTTGGTAAAAATCCAAGAAAAGAAACATTTTCGTTCTAAGAGGATGACATGCGGGACCCATGAGGCAGCATCCTCAGCGTTTATTGTTCATAGAGGCTGACATGTGGGACCCGTGAGCAGCAGCGTCCTCAACGTTTTAAAGGCTGCAGGAGATCGAAAGAAAAATAAGCCAAAAATCGTTTGGTCAACAAAATCCAAGAAAGAAACATTTACCGTTCTGAGAGGATGACATGCGGGACCCATGAGGCAGCAGCATCGTCGATTTCAAGGCGCAGGGGGATCAAAAGAAAAAAAGGAAATATCCAGAAATTGATTAGGGGTTCAAAATAAATCCATCAAAGGAAACTTTTATTGTTCATAGAGGATGACATGTGGGACCGACCTGCCAACATCGTCCTCATCGTTTCAGAGGGGAGAGGAGATCAAAAGAAAAAGGCAAATAGCCAGAAATTAGGGTCAAAAATAACTCCAAGAAAGAAAACTTTTATGGAGGATGACATGCGGGACCCATGAGCCAGCAGCTTAGTCAATGTTTCAAAGGCGGCATGAGATCGAAAGAAAAAGGCAAGTGACCAAATATCAAAAAAAAAAAATCCAAGAAAAGAAAGTTTTATTGTACATAGAGGATGACATGCGGGTCCCATGAGCCAGCAGGTTCCTCAACGTTTCAAACGTGGCATGAGATCGAAAGAAAAAGGCAAGTGACGAAATATCAGGAGCCAAAAATAATTCAAGAAAAGAAACTTGATTGTACATAGAGGCTGACATGTGGGACCTATGAGCCAGCAGTCCTCAACGTTTCAAAGGCGGCAGGGGATCAAAAGAAAAAGGAAATAGCCAAAAAGAGGGTGAAAAAAAACCAAGAAAATGAACTTTTATAGTACATAGAGGATGACATGCGGGTCCCATGACCCTGCAGGTTCCTCAACGTTTCAAACGTGGCATGAGATCGAAAGAAAAAGGCAAGTGACCAAATATCAGGAGCCAAAAATAATTCAAGAAAAGGAAGTTTTATAGTACATAGAGGATGACATGCGGGTCCCATTTAGCAGCAGCGGTATCACCATTTGAGAGGCGGCACGGGATCGAAAGAAAAAGGCAAGTGACCAAATATGAGGAGCCAAAATAATTCAAGAAAAGAAAGTTTTATAGTACATAGAGGATGACATGCGGGTCCCAACGTTTCAAATGCGACTTGAGATCAAAAGAAAAAGAAAGTAGCCAAATTAGGCGGTCAAAAAAAATCCAAGAAAAGAAAGTTGATGGACATAGAGGATGACATGCGGGTCCCATGAGCCAGGGTTCCTCAACGTTTCAAACGTGGCATGAGATCGAAAGAAAAAGGCAAGTGACCAAATATGAGGATCCAAAAATAATTCAAGAAAGAAAGTTTTATAGTACATAGAGGATGACATGCGGGTCCCATTTAGCAGCGGTATCACCGTTTCAGAGGCGGCACGGGATCGAAAGAAAAAGGCAAGTGACCAAATATGAGGAGCCAAAAATAATTCAAGAAAAGAAAGTTTTATAGTACATAGAGGATGACATGCGGGTCCCAACATTTCAAATGCGACTTGAGATCAAAAGAAAAAGAAAGTAGCCAGAAATTAGGCGGTCAAAAAAAATCCAAGAAAAGAAAGTTGATGGACATAGAGGATGACATGCGGGTCCCATGAGCCTGCAGGTTCCTCAACGTTTCAAACGTGGCATGAGATCGAAAGAAAAAGGCAAGTGACCAAATATGAGGATCCAAAAATAATTCAAGTAAAGAAAGTTTTATAGTACATAGAGGATGACATGCGGGTCCCATTTAGCAAGGCGGTATCACCGTTTGAGAGGCGGCAGGGATCGAAAGAAAAAGGCAAGTGACCAAATATGAGGTGCAAAAAATCCAAGAAAAGAAAGTTTTATAGTACATAGAGGATGACATGGGTCCCATTTAGCGCAGCGGTATCACCATTTGAGAGGCGGGATGGGATCGAAAGAAAAAGGCAAGTGACCAAATATGAGGTGCCAAAAAAAACTCCAAGAAAAGAGAGTTGATTGCTCATAGAGGATGACATGCGGGTCCCAATTAGCAGCAGCGGTCTCAACGTTTCCAAGGCGGCAAGGGATCAAAAGAAAAAGGAAGTAGCCAGAAATCGGGGTCAAAAAAATCCAAGAATAGAAAGAATTTTGGTTCATAGAGGATGACATGCGGGACCCATGATCCCATCGTAAACGGCTCGATCGGAGAGCGTTGAACGAGATGGCGCGATCGAGAAAAAAAACAATGCTAGAGGCTGCCATCGGGCCCTACATCCCTCGGCGGTGCGGATTTGCGTTGACTCGGCCGGCGAACCCGAGATTTCGAGATGCACCACGTCTCCGGGCCACCATACGCGACGTTTTGGCCGTTTTCGGCTAGGTGGCCTCAAAAACGAGAAAAAAAACGTTTTGACATGCACAACGGAGAGACCGAAAATCGTCGGCCATGGTACACCAGCAACCACGGCGCAACTTCAACTTCGTCGGCCATGGCAAATTTTCTTGTAGTGAGAAGTCTCTTGTGTCCCCAACACACCTAATACACTTGTCAGATGTATAGGTGCACTAGTTCGGCGAAGAGATAGTGAAATACAAGTGATATGGATGAATATGAGTGGTAATAACAATCTGAAATAAATATGGCAGCAAGTAAACATGTAGCAGAACTTGTTGGAAATGGTGTTTCAATGCTTAGAAACAAGGCCTAGGGATCATACTTTCACTAGTGGACACTCTCAACATTGCAATCATAATTGAATATAAATAAGCACTTCACTATGCTATTCTGAATTACTCTCTGGCGGGATAACGAACACTAATTCACCGTGTAGGGCTGCAAAAGCAAACCTTAAAGATGTATTCCCAAGTACTAATAAACACCCCACGCTGTCACTGTGAGCATTCATAGGAGGTACTAACACACCACAATTTCATAGAGACATCCAACTCAAATCATAACCCAATGAACAAGTATTCTGTGAAATATAGCCTAAGAGACCCACACGGTGCACACACTGTCACCTTTACACACGTGGGACAAGGAGTCTCCGGAGATCACATAAGTAAAATTCACTTGAATAGCATAACGACATCTAGATTGCAAAGCCTATGATCACATAGATGAACAAATAAGTACTACTCTCAAACACTCTCTTGTTGGATGACAAACACCATTCATTGTGTAGGGCTACAAGAGCTCCCTCAAGCCGGAGTAAACAAGCTCCACAACATCCGGAGTTCATATTCAAAGTAACCTCTAGAGTGCATAATAGACAAGAGTAACATCTACATATTCATATAGATCACACCATGGGAGAGAGAGATGAACCACATAGCTACCGGTAGAGCCCTCAGCCTCGGGGGAACTACTCCCTCCTCATCATGGGAGACAGGCGATGAAGATGGCGGTGGTGTCGATGGAGATGGCTTCCGGGGGCACTTCCCCGTCCCGGCGGCGTGCCGGAACAGAGACTTATGTCCCCCGAACTTGGCTTCGCGATGGCGGCGGCTCTGGAATTTTTCTCATATCGTGGCTTATGTCCTTAGGGTTTTCACATCTGGGAGCATATATAGGCGAAGGGGCGGCGTCGGAGGGGCGCCAGGGTGCCCTCACCACCTGGTGGCGCGGCCAGGAGTGGGCCCGCGCCCGTGTGGTGTGGGGGCCCCAGCCCATCTTCGCCTCCTTCGGACTTCGGAACCTTCCGTGAAATATAAGATCGTGGGTTTTGTTTCGTCCAATTACGAGAATATTTCGTGTAAGATTTAAAACCAAAAACAAAAAAACAGCGGCGCTTCGCATCTTGTTAATAGGTTAGTTCCGGAAAACGCATAAAAACATCATAAAGTATGAATAAAACATGTAGGTATTGTCATAAAACTAGCATGGAACATCAGAAATTATAGATACGTTGGAGACGTATCAAGAGCATAAACTACTGAGCATCATCAAGTAGCATACACCTGATACGTCTCAAACGTATCCATAATTTCTTATGTTCCATGCTACTTTTATGATGATACTCACATGTTTTATACACAGTATATGTCATTATTATGCATTTTCCGGCACTAACCTATTGACGAGATGCCAAGAGTCGATTGTTGTTTTGCTATTTTTGGTTTCAGAAATCCTCCAAAGGAAATATTCTCGGAATGGGAAATCAACGCCCGGGGCTTATTTTTCCACGAAGCTTCCAGAAGACCGAGGAGAAACGAAGTGGGTCCACGGGACGCCGCCACACTAGGCGGCGCGGCCTAGGGGCCCGCGCGGCCCTAGCGTGTGGGGCCCCGTGACTCCTCCGACTCCGCCCTTCCGCCTACTTAAAGCCTTCGTCGCGAAACCCTTTGTACCGAGAGCCACGATACGGAAAACCTTCCAGAGACGCAGCCGCCGCCAATCCCATCTCGGGGGATTCAGGAGATCGCCTCCGGCACCCGGAGAGGGGAATCATCTCCGGAGGGCTCTTCATCGCCATGATCGTCTCCATGTGTGAGTAGTTCACCCTGGACTATGGGTCCATAGCAGTAGCTAGATGGTCGTCTTCTCCTCATTGTGCTATCATGTTAGATCTTGTGAGCTGCCTATCATTATCAAGATCATCTATTTGTAATGCTACATGTTGTGTTTGTTGGGATCCGATGAATATTGAATACTATGTCAAGTTGATTATCAATCTATCATATATGTTGTTTATGTTCTTGCATGCTCTCCGTTGCTAGTAGAGGCTCTGGCCAAGTTGATACTTGTAACTCCAAGAGGGAGTATTTATGCTCGATAGTGGGTTCATGCCTCCATTGAATCTGGGACAGTGACAGAAAGTTCTAAGGTTGTGGATGTGCTGTTGCTACTAGGGATAAAACATCGATGCTTTGTCTAAGGATATTTGTGTTGATTACATTACGCACCATACTTAATGCAATTGTCTCTGTTGCTTGCAACTTAATACCGGAAGGGGTTCGGATGATAACCTGAAAGTGGACTTTTTAGGCATAGATGCATGCTGGATAGCGGTCTATGTACTTTGTCGTAATGCCCTGATTAAATCTCATAGTACTCATCATGATATATGTATGTGCATTGTTATGCCTTCTTTATTTGTCAATTGCCCAACCGTAATTTGTTCACCCAACATGCTATTTATCTTATGGGAGAGACACCACTAGTGAACTGTGGACCCGTCCATTCTTTACATCTGAAATACAATCTACCGCAATACTTGTTCTTTGTTCTTCGCAAACAAACATCATCTTCCACACTATACGGTTAATCCTTTGTTCTCAGCAAGCCGGTGAGATTGACAACCTCATTGTTACGTTGGGGCAAAGTACTTTGATTGTGTTGTGCAGGTTCCACGTTGGCGCCGGAATCCCTGGTGTTGCGCCGCACTACACTCCGTCACCAACAACCTTCACGTGATCCTTGACTCCTACTGGTTCGATAAACCTTGGTTTCTTGCTGAGGGAAACTTGCTGTGTACGCATCACACCTTCCTCTTGGGGTTCCCAACGGACGTGTGTTAACGTACGCATCAAGCACTTTTTCTGGCGTTGCCGGGAACGAAGAAAAGTTACACCACAAGATTTTCAACTCCCACGTCAACAGATTCTTTCTGGCGCCGTTGCCGGAGATCAAGACACGCTGCAAGGGGAGTCTCCACTTCCAATCTCTTTACTTTGTTTTTGTCTTGCTTTGCTTTACTTTATTTACTATCTTGTTTGCGTTCTCTATATTAAAAACACAAAAAAAATTAGTTACTTGCATTTACTTTATTTAGTTTGCTTTATTTACTACTGTTAAAATGAATACTCCTGAAAACACTAAGTTGTGTGACTTCACTAGTTAGGCTTAATGGAAAACAACAAAAATATTAGAGATCTTTATAGTATTTATCTTGAGTTAGGACATGAGGTGTTTGAAGAGAAAATTAAAAAACCTATGGAACTTTATATGCATGCCAATGACAATGTTATTAGTATGAATGCCTTGAATACCATTGTTGCTAATGTTATGGAAAATTCTAAGCTTGGGGAAGCTGGTTTTGAGGAGCATGATATTTTTAGTCCCCCAAGCATGGAGGAGAAAATTTACTTTGATGATACTTTACCTCCTATATATGATGATTATGGTGATGAGAATAATAATGATAGCTATCTTATTGAATTTGATCCCACTACAATTAATAGTAATGACTACGCTTATGTGGAGAGTAATAATTTTATGTTTGTAGATCATGGAAAGCATGCTGTATGTGATAGTTATATTGTTGAGTTTGTTCATGATGCTACTGGAAATTATTATGAGAGAGGAAAATATGGTTGTAGAAATTTGCATGGTACTAAAACACCTCTCTATATGCTGAAAATTTTGAATTTACTCTTGTTTTATCTTCTTATGCTTGTCACTTTGTTCTTCATGAATTTATTTGTGTACAAGATTCCTATGCATAGGAAGAGGATTAGACTTAAATGTGTTTTGAACTTGCTTTTTGATGCTCTCTTTTGCTTCAACTCTCATCCTTATGTGAGCATCATTAAAATTGTTGAGCCCATCTTAATGGCTATAAAGAAAGCACTTCTTGGGAGATAACCCATGTTTTTATTTTGCTACTGTTTTGTTGAGTCTTGGAAGTTGTTACTACTGTAGCAACCTCTCCTTATCTTTATTTTATTGTATTGTTGTGCCAAGTAAAGTCTTTGATAGTAAGGTTCATACTAGATTTGGATTACTGCACAGAAACAGATTTCTTGCTGTCACGAATTTGAGCAGTAGTCTCTGTAGGTAACTCAGAAAAATCTGCCAATTTACGTGCATGATCCTCAGATATGTACGCAACTTTCATTCAATTTGAGCATTTTCATCTGAGCAAGTTAAGTGCCCTGAAAATTCGTCTTTACGGACTGTTCTATTTTGACAGATTCTGCCTTTTATTTCGCATTGCCTGTTTTGCTATGTTTGATGGATTTCTTTGTTCCATTAACTTTCAGTAGCTTTGTGCAATGTCCAGAAGTGTTAAGAATGATTATGTCACCTCTGAATATATGAATTTTCAATTATGCACTAACCCTCTAATGAGTTTGTTTTGAGTTTGGTGTGGAGGAAGTTTTCAAGGGTCAAAGAGGAGGATGATACAATATGATCAAGAAGAGTGAAAAGTCTAAGCTTGGGGATGCCCCGTGGTTCATCCTGCATATTTGAAGAAGACTCAAGCATCTAAGCTTGGGGATGCCCAATGCATCCCCTTCTTCATCGACAACTTATCGGGTCACCTCTAGTGAAACTATATTTTTATTCGGTCACATCTTATGTGCTTTACTTGGAGCGTCTGTTTGCTTTTATTTTTGTTTTTGTTTGAATAAAATCGGATCCTAGCATTCTTTGTTTGGGAGAGAGACACGCTCCGCTGTTGCATATGAACACATATGTTCTTAGCTTTATTCTTAATGTTCATTGCGAAGGTTGAACTACCTCGTTCATTGATATATGGTTGGCAACGGAAAATACCGCATGTGGTAAATGGTATAATGTCTTGAATAATTTGATAATTGGCAATTGTTGTGCTCATATAGATCATGTTTAAGCTCTTGCATCATGTACTTTGCACCTATTAATGAAGAACTACATAGAGCTTGTTAAAATTTGGTTTGCATGATTGGTCTCTCTAAGTCTAGATATTTTCTGGTTGAGGTGTTTGAACAACAAGGAGACGATGTAAAGTCTTATAATACTTACAATATGTTCATATGTGAGTCTTGCTGCACCGTTTTATACTTGAGTTTTCTTCAAACAACCTTGCTAGCCTAGCCTTGTATTGAGAGGGATTCTTCTCGTGCATCCAAATCCTTGAGCCAAAAACTATGCCATTTGTGTCCACCATACCTACCTACCACATGGTATTTCTCTGCCATTCTGATGTCTACGCCCCCTCCTTTTCCTGTAGACAGTGTTGGGCCTCCAAGAGCAGAGGTTTGTAGAACAGCAGCAAGTTTTCCCTTAAGTGGATCACCCAAGGTTTATCGAACTCAGGGAGGAAGAGGTCAAAGATATCCCTCTCATGCAACCCTGCAACCACAAAGCAAGAAGTCTCTTGTGTCCCCAACACACCAAATAGGTGTACTAGTTCGGCGAAGAGATAGTGAAATACAGGTGGTATGAATAAGTAGCAACGGTGCCAGAAAATAGCTTGTGGCGTGTAGTTGATGGTGGTAGTATTGCAGCAGAGTAACACAGTAAACAGTAAACAAGCAGCGATAGCAGTATTTAGGAACAAGGCCTAGGGATTACACTTTCACTAGTGGACACTCTCAACTTGATCACATAACAGAATAGATAAATGCATACTCTACACTCTTGTTGGATGATGAACACATTGCGTAGGATTACACGAACCCTCAATGCCGGAGTTAACAAGCTCCACAATTCAATGTTCATATTTAAATAACCTTAGAGTGCATGAAAGATCAATTCGACTAAACCAAGTACTAACATAGTATGCACACTGTCACCTTCACACTATGTAGGAGGAATAGATCACATCAATACCATCATAGCAATAGTTAACTTCATAATCTACAAGAGATCATAATCATAGCATACGCCAAGTACTAACACGGATGCACACACTGTCACCATTACACCGTGCAGGAGGAATAAAACTACTTTAATAACATCACTAGAGTAGCACATGGATAAATTGTGATACAAAACACATTGCAATCATAAAGGGATATAAATAAGCACTTCACTATGCCATTCATAACAGTGAATAAGTATTCTGTGAAATATAGCCTAAGAGACCCACACGGTGCACACACTGTCACCTTTACACACGTGGGACAAGGAGTCTCCGGAGATCACATAAGTAAAATTCACTTGACTAGCATAACGACATCTAGATTACAAGCATCATCATATGAATCTCAATCATGTAAGGCAGCTCATGAGATTATTGTATTGAAGTACATAGGAGAGAGATGAACCACATAGCTATACAGCCCCGAGCCTTGATGGAGAACTACTCCCTCCTCATGGGAGACAGCAGCGTTGATGAAGATGGCGGTGGTGTTGATGGAGAAGCCTTCCGGGGCACTTCGTCCCGGTGCGGGCAGAGACTCTGTCCCCAGATCTTGGCCGCGATGGCGGCGGCTCGGAAGGTTTCTCGTACCGTGGCTTTTCGTATCGAGGTTTTAGGGGACCTTTAAATAGGCGAAGCGGAGTCGGAGGGGCGACGAGGCGGTGGCACCATAAGGCGGCGCGCCAGGGCCGGGCCGCGCCGGCCTATGGTCCGGGGCCAGTGCCTCCCGGGTCCTTCCCGGTGTGGAAGCTTCGTGGAAAAATAGGAACCTGGGTTTGATTTCGTCCAATTCCGAGAATATTTCGTTACTAGGATTTCTGAAACCAAAAACAGAAAACAGGAACTGGCACTTTGGCATCTTGTTAATAGGTTAGTTCCGAAAAGCACGATGACATAAAGTGTGCATAAAACATGTAGATATCATCAATAATGTGGCATGGAACATAAGAAATTATCGATACGTTGAGACGTATCAGCATCCCCAAGCTTAGTTCTGCTCGTCCCGAGCGGTAAAACGATAACAAAGATAATTCTGAAGTGACATGCCATCATAATCTTGATCATACTATTTGTAAGCATATGTAATGAATGCAGCGATCAAAACAATGGTAATGACATGAGTAAACAAGTGAATCATAAAGCAAAGACTTTTCATGAATAGTACTTCAAGACAAGCATCAATAAGTCTTGCATAAGAGTTAACTCATAAAGCAATAATTCAAAGTATAGACATTGAAGCAACACAAAGGAAGATGAAGTTTCAGCGGTTGCTTTCAACTTATAACATGTATATCTCATGGATAATTGTCAATGCAAAGCAATATAACAAATGCAATATGCAAGTATGTAGGAATCAATGCACAGTTCACACAAGTGTTTGCTTCTTGAGGTGGAGAGAGATAGGTGAACTGACTCAACATAAAAGTAAAAAGAATGGTCCTTCAAAGAGGAAAGCATCGATTGCTATATTTGTGCTAGAGCTTTGGTTTTGAAAACATGAAACAATTTTGTCAACGGTAGTAATAAAGCATATGTATCATGTAAAGTATATCTTACAAGTTGCAAGCCTCATGCATAGTATACTAATAGTGCCCGCACCTTGTCCTAATTAGCTTGGATTAACACGGATTATCATTGCATGACATATGTTTCAACCAAGTGTCACAAAGGGGTACCTCTATGCCGCCTGTACAAGGGTCTAAGGAGAAAGTTCGCATTGGATTTCTCGCTTTTGATCATTCTTCAACTTAGACACCCATACCGAGACAACATAGACAACAGATAATGGACTCCTCTTTTAATGCTTAAGCATTCAACAACAGTTAATATTCTCATAAGAGATTGAGGTTTTATGTCCAAACTGAAACTTCCACCATGATTCATGGCTTTAGTTAGCGGCCCAATATTCTTCTCTAACAGTATGCATACTCAAACCATTTGGTTGTGAAAACCGCCCTTACTTGACAAGACGAACATGCATAGCAACTCACATGATATTCAACAAAGAGTTGATGGCGTCCCCAGGAGCATGGTTATCGCACAACAAGCAACTTAATAAGAGATAAAGTGCATAAGTACATATTCAATACCACAATAGTTTTTAAGGCTATTTTGTCCCATGAGCTATATATTGCAAAGGCGAATGATGGAAATTTAAAGGTAGCACTCAAGCAATTTACTTTGGAATGGCGGAGAAATACCATGTAGTAGGTAGGTATGGTGGACACAAATGGCATAGTGGTTGGCTCAAGGATTTTGGATGCATGAGAAGTATTCCCTCTCGATACAAGGTTTAGGCTAGCAAGGTTATTTGAAACAAACACAAGGATGAACCGCTGCAGCAAAACTCACATAAAAGACATATTGTAAACATTATAAGACTCTACACCGTCTTCCTTGTTGTTCAAACTCAATACTAGAAATTATCTTGACCTTAGAGAGACCAATTATGCAAACCAAATTTTAGCAAGCTCTATGTATTTCTTCATTAATGGGTGCAAAGTATATGATGCAAGAGCTTAAACATGAGCACAACAATTGCCAAGTATCACATTATCCAAGATATTATAGCAAATACTACATGTAGCATTTCCCGTTTCCAACCATATAACAATTTAACGAAGAGGAAACTTCGCCATGAATATTATAAGCTAAGAACACATGTGTTCATACGAACCAGCGGAGCGTGTCTCTCTCCCACACAAGCATGTATTTATTCAAACACAAACAAAAACAAAAACAAACCGACGCTCCAAGCAAAGTACATAAGATGTGATGGAATAAAAATATAGTTTCAAGAGAAGGAACCTGATAATTTGTCGATGAAGAAGGGGATGCCTTGGGCATCCCAAGCTTAGATGCTTGAGTCTTCTTGAAATATGCAGGGATGAACCATGGGGGCATCCCCAAGCTTAGACTCTTCACTCTTCTTGATCATAGTATATCATCCTCCTCTCTTGACCCTTGAAAACTTCTTCCACACCAAACTTTAAGCAAACTCATTAGAGGGTTAGTGCATAATCAAAAATTCACATGTTCAGAGGTGACACAATCATTCTTAACACTTCTGTACATTGCACAAAGCTACTGGAAGGTAATGGAACAAAGAAATCCACCCAACACAGCGAAAGAAGCAATGCGAAATAAAAGGCAGAATCTGTCAAAAACAGAACAGTCCGTAAAGACGAATTTTAAAATGGCAGCAGACTTTCTCAAATGGAAAAACTCAAAACTAATGAAAGTTGCATACATATCTGAGGATCACTCACGTAAATTGGCATAATTTTCTGAGTTACCTACAGAGAATTAGACCCAGATTCGTGACAGACAGCAATGCTGTTTCTGCGCAGCAATCCAAATCTAGCATCAACTTTACCATAGAGACTTTACTTGGCACAAAAACATGATAAGGAGAGGTTGCTACAGTAGTAAACAACTTCCAAGACACAAATATAAAACAAAGTACTGTAGCAAAATAAACACATGGGTTATCTCCCAAGAAGTTCTTTCTTTATAGCCATTAAGATGGGCTCAGCAGTTTTAATGATGCACTCGCAAGAAATAGTATTTGAAGCAAAAGAGTGCATCAAGAAGCAAATTCAAAACACATTTAAGTCTAACATGCTTCCTATGCATAGGAATCTTGTACACAAATAAATTCATGAAGAGCAAAGTAACAAGATCAGGAAGATAAAACAAGTGTAGTTTCAAAAATTTCAGCACATAGAGAGGTGTTTTAGTAACATGAAAATTTCTACAACCATATTTTCCTCTCTCATAATAACTTTCAGTAGCAACATGAGCAAACTCAACAATATAACTATCACATAAAGCATTCTTATCATGAGTCTCATGCATAAAATTATTACTCTCCACATAGGCATAATCAATTTTATTAGTTGTAGTGGGAGCAAATTCAACAAAGTAGCTATCATTATTATTCTCATCATCAAATATAGGAGGCATATTGTAATAATAATCAAATTTATCCTCCATAACAGGTGGTAACAAAAGACTACTATCATTATAATCATCATAAATAGGAGGCAAAGTATCATCAAAGTAAATTTCCTCCTCAATGCTTGGGGGACTAAAAAGATCATGCTCATCAAAACCAGCTTCCCCAAGCTTAGAACTTTCTATATCATTACCAACAATGGTGTTCAAAGCGTTCATACTAATATTACTACCAGCATGCAAATAAGATTTCATAGGTTTTTTAATTTTCGCATCAAACAATCCATGTTTTAAATCAGGAAATAGAATAAGAAGCTCATTCTTGTCCATTATGCCAAACTAGTGTAAACAAGAAACAAAAAGATGCAATTGCAGGATCTAAAGGAAATAGCTTCTACTTACAACGGCGAAAATAGCTTAGTAGCCGAGATCCGGAGTGTGAGTACCTTTACCTTTCCTCCCCGGCAACGGCGCCAGAAAATATGCTTGATGTCTACGCTCCTTTTCCTGTGAAACAGTGTTGGGCCTCCAAGAGCGAGGTTTGTAGAACAGCAAAGTTTTCCCTTAAGTGGATCACCCAAGGTTTATCGAACTCGGGGTGGAAGAGGTCAAAGATATCCCTCTCATGCAACCCCGCAACCACAAAGCAAGAAGTCTCTGTGTCCCCAACACACCAAATAGGTGTACTAGTTCGGCGAAGAGATAGTGAAATACGGTGGTATGAATAAGTAGCAACGGTGCCGAAAAATAGCTTGCGTGTAGTTGATGGTGGTAGTATTGCAGTAGTAACACAAGTAAAGTAAACAAGCAGCGATAGCGATATTTAGGAACAAGGCCTAGGGATTACACTTTCACTAGTGGACACTCTCAACTTGATCACATAACAGAATAGATAAATGCATACTCTACACTCTTGTTGGATGATGAACACATTGCGTAGGATTACACGAACCCTCAATGCCGGAGTTAACAAGCTCCACAATTCAATGTTCATATTTAAATAACCTTAGAGTGCATGAAAGATTAATTCGACTAAACCAAGTACTAACATAGTATGCACACTGTCACCTTCACACTATGTAGGAGGAATAGATCACATCAATACCATCATAGCAATAGTTAACTTCATAATCTACAAGAGATCATAATCATAGCATACGCCAAGTACTAACACGGATGCACACACTGTCACCATTACATCGTGCAGGAGGAATAAAACTACTTTAATAACATCACTAGAGTAGCACATGGATAAATTGTGATACAAAACACATTGCAATCATAAAGGGATATAAATAAGCACTTCACTATGCCATTCATAACAGTGAATAAGTATTCTGTGAAATATAGCCTAAGAGACCCACACGGTGCACACACTGTCACCTTTACACACGTGGGACAAGGAGTCTCCGGAGATCACATAAGTAAAATTCACTTGACTAGCATAACGACATCTAGATTACAAGCATCATCATATGAATCTCAATCATGTAAGGCAGCTCATGAGATTATTGTATTGAAGTACATAGGAGAGAGATGAACCACATAGCTACCGGTACAGCCCGAGCCTCGATGGAGAACTACTCCCTCCTCATGGGAGACAGCGCGTTGATGAAGATGGCGGTGGTGTTGATGGAGAAGCCTTCCGGGGGCACTTCCCCGTCCCGGCGGAGTGCCGGAACGAGACTCGTCCCCCGATCTTGGCTGCGATGGCGGCGGCTCGGAAGGTTTCTCGTACCGTGGCTTTTTCGTATCGAGGTTTTAGGTCTGGGACCTTTAAATAGGCGAAGAGGCGGAGTCGGAGGGGCGACGAGGCGGTGGCACCATAAGGCGGCGCGGCCAGGGCCAGGCCGTGCCGGCCTATGGTCCTGGGGCCCGAGTGCCTCCCCTGGGTCCTTCCCGGTGTTCGAAGCTTCGTGGAAAAATAGGAACCGGGTCTTGATTTCGTCCAATTCGAGAATATTTCGTTACTAGGATTTCTGAAACCAAAAACAACTGGCACTTCGGCATCTTGTTAATAGGTTAGTTCCAGAAAATGCACGAATATGACATAAAGTGTGCATAAAACATGTAGATATCATCAATAATGTGGCATGGAACATAAGAAATTATCGATACGTCGGAGACGTATCACATTCCAAAGTACATTACTTGAGTGCTACCTTTAAACTTCTATTCTTTGCCTTTACAATACATAGCTCATGGTAAAATAGCCTTAAAAACTATTGTGGTGAAGAATATGTACTTATGTATCTTATTTCTTAATAAGTTGCTTGTTGAGCGGTAACCATGTTTCTGGGGACGCCATCAACTTTTACCTTTGTTGAATATCATGTGAGTTGCTATGCATGTTCGTCTTGTCTGAAGTAAGGGCGATTTTCATGATCAAATGGTTTGAGTATGCATATTGTTAGAGAAGAACATTGGGCCGCTAACTAAAGCCATGAATCATGGTGGAAGTTTCAGTTTGGACACAAAACCTCAATCTCTTATGAGAATATTATCTGTTGTTGAATGCTTGAGCATTAAAAGAGGAGTCCATTATCTGTTGTCTATGTTGTCCCGGTATGGGTGTCTAAGTTGAGAATGATCAAAAGCGAGAAATCCAATGCGAACTTTCTCCTTAGACCCTTGTACAGGCATAGAGGTACCCCTTTGTGACACTTGGTTGAAACATATGTTATGCAATGATAATCCGTGTTAATCCAAGCTAATTAGGACAAGGTGCGGACACTATTGGTATACTATGCATGAGGCTTGCAACTTATAGGATATCTTATACATAACACATATGATGTATTACTACCGTTGACAAAATTGTTTCTATGTTTTCAAAATGAAAAGCGCTAGCACAAAAATAGTAATCCATGCTTCCCTCTGCGAAGGGCCATTCTTCTACTTTATTGTTGAGTCAGTTTACCTATTCTTTCTATCCTAGAAGCAAACACTTGTGTAAACTGTGTGCATTGATTCTTACTTGTTTACCTATTGCACTTGTTATATTACTTTGTGTTGACAATTATCCATGAGATATACATGTTGAAGTTGAAAGCAACCGCTGAAACTTATATCTTCCTTTGTGTTGTTTCAAAGCTTTCTACTAAGAATTTATTGCTTATGAGTTAACTGTTATGCAAGTCTTATTGATGCTTGTCTTGAAAGTACTATTCATGAAAAGTCTTTGCTATATGATTCAGTTGTTTACTCATTGTCTTCATCATTGCTTTGAATCGCTGCATTCCTCTCATGTGCTTTACAATAGTATTGATCAAGATTATGATAGCATGTCACTTCAGAAATTATCCTTGTTATCGTTTACCTACTCGAGGGCAAGTAGGAACTAAGCTTGGGGATGCTTGATACGTCACAACGTATCCATAATTTCTTATGTTCCATGCTACTTTTATGATGATACTCACATGTTTTATACACATTATATGTCATTATTATGCATTTTCCGGCACTAACCTATTAACGAGATGCCGAAGAGCCGTTGCTATTTTCCGCTGTTTTGGTTTCAGAAATCCTACAAAGGAAATATTCTCGGAATTGGACGAAATCAACGCCCAGGGGCTTATTTTTCACGTAGCTTCCAAGACCGAGGGAGAAACGAAGTGGGGCCACGCGGCGCCGCCACACTAGGGGCGGCGCGGCTAAGAGGGCCCGCGCGGCCCTAGCGTGTGGGGCCCCCGTGACTCCTCCGACTCCGCCCTTCCGCCTACTTAAAGCCTTCGTCGCGAAACCCTGACCGAGAGCCACGATACGAAAACCTTCCGAGACGCAGCCGCCAATCCCATCTCGGGGATTCAGGAGATCGCCTCGGCACCCTGCCGGAGAGGGGAATCATCTCCCGAGGGCTCTTCATCGCCATGATCGCCTCCGGATCGATGTGTGAGTAGTTCACCCCTGGACTATGGGTCCATAGCAGTAGCTAGATGGTCGTCTTCTCCTCATTGTGCTATCATGTTAGATCTTGTGAGCTGCCTATCATGATCAAGATCATCTATTTGTAATGCTACATGTTGTGTTTGTTGGGATCCGATGAATATTGAATACTATGTCAAGTTGATTATCAATCTATCATATATGTTGTTTATGTTCTTGCATGCTCTCCGTTGCTAGTAGAGGCTCTGGCCAAGTTGATACTAGTAACTCCAAGAGGGAGTATTTATGCTCGATAGTGGGTTCATGCCTCCATTGAATCTGGGACAGTGACAGAAAGTTCTAAGGTTGTGGATGTGCTGCCACTAGGGATAAAACATCGATGCTTTGTCTAAGGATATTTGTGTTGATTACATTACGCACCATACTTAATGCAATTGTCTGTTGCTTGCAACTTAATACCGGAAGGGTTCGGATGATAACCTGAAAGTGGACTTTTTAGGCATAGATGCATGCTGGATAGCGGTCTATGTACTTTGTCGTAATGCCGTGATTAAATCTCATAGTACTCATCATGATATATGTATGTGCATTGTTATGCCTTCTTTATTTGTCAATTGCCCAACTGTAATTTGTTCACCCAACATGCTATTTATCTTATGGGAGAAACACCACTAGTGAATTGTGGACCCCGGTCCATTCTTTACATCTGAAATACAATCTACTGCAATACTTGTTCTTTACTGTTCTTCGCAAACAAACATCATCTTCCACACTATACGGTTAATCCTTTGTTTTCAGCAAGCCGGTGAGATTGACAACCTCACTTACGTTGGGGCAAAGTACTTTGATTGTGTTGTGCAGGTTCCACGTTGGCGCCGGAATCCCTGGTGTTGCGCCGCACTACACTCTGTCACCAACAACCTTCACGTGATCCTTGACTCCTACTGGTTCGATAAACCTTGGTTTCTTACTGAGGGAAATCTTGCTACTGTACGCATCGCACCTTCCTCTTGGGGTTCCCAGCGGACATGTGTTAACTGCACGCATCAACACCTTAGACAAACAAGCTAATCATGTTCACATAAATGAGTATATGTAAAAAAATGAAAACAAGTAGAGTTCGTACCAGCCTCTCACCACAACTCGAAATGTCGTGACCGTCATTATTGCTCTTCACTTGTGTGACTTGAATGATATGAAATGATAACCAAGCTCCAATGAAGTCACGTAAGACCGTTGAACCCTGCAGCCACTTTACAAAACCAAAGAAGAACAACAAATACTTTTGGGTTTTCGATTTTTAATCAACACACAAAGCAAAATCTTTTTAGATTTTTGCATAGCAAACTATAATGAGAAGATGAAGCAAACTAAAAAGCAAATGAAGAGAAACAACAGAAATATTTTTGGTCTTTTTGTGTTTTGGAAAGTAGATACAAAAGTAAGAACAACAAAAAGAAAGAAAACTAAAATAAACACGCAAATGCGACAAGTGGCAGAAATCTGCCAACCCAAAACAGCAGGGAAAGATCGATTTTATGAAAATGTTCTGTAGCTCATCTCGAAAAATGCTCAACTAACGAAAGTTAGATAACAACCTGGTGCATATGCTCAAAAATTGGCAGCTAAAAATTCCATTTTGTCTATTTATACGAACATAGAATTTGTTTTTAGACAACAACTCCCCAAATTCTTACCTCCTTCCTATTAGAGGCTATCCTTGGTATAAAATGAAACAAATAAGCTAAGGAGAGGTTATTATAGTAGTAACAACTCCCAAGATTTAAATAAAGAGAAATTACGGAAACAAAACTAGCAAGAACAAAAAGAAAGCAAAACATGGATATACAAAGTTCCGACGGAATATGATACGTAGATGAACGAGATGTCGGTATACCTCCCCCAAGCTTAGGCTTTTGGCCTAAGTGGCGATCAACCCCATGGTGACCAAACATCAAAATAAATGTTGCCCCCGTAATACAACGAAGAGGTGCCTTCGTCCTGGTATGAACTCGAGGACGGCTCGGTGTAGTGCGCGGTGTAGTCCTCAGGGGCCGCCTCCTCCTCATCCTCCTTCTGCTGCTTCTGGCCATGGAATCCAAGCAGTCGAAGCTGCTCGTCCAACTCCTCCTTTGAGCGAGACCATGGCTTCCTGTGAACACTAAACATTTCAGGTTGTGGTAGGGGAACATCCCTTTCTTCCCCATCGACAAATAACATTCTATACACTAAATTCTATGCACAAGAGTTAGCAGTGACAAAGTGGTGATGTTTCATGGCAGCAAGATCAAGTCTTTGTGGTTCCAACAACACATCATTTCTATCAATAGTAAGATCAAAGGAAGCTACAATACATGCAGCAACAATTCCTCCATAGCATACAAGCGACGAGCAATAAGAAAACCAAGATTATACTTAGTACTACCATCGAGTGCGGCAGCTAGAAAAGCCAAGTGATAATGGGAAATGTTACTAGTATTTTTCCTACCAAGAATACTAGTAGCAAGGCAATAGCTAAAGTATCTAATAGCTGGGAGTTGGATATTTGTTATCTTGCCACGCTAGGACTTGCGTCATCATCATTCGTCACCTCCCGGTAAAGTTCCAACAAATCAGTGGGATCATCCTTAATCGTCTTTGATGTCCCTGTAGTAGGAATACCTAGGATTGAACAAAATATTGACAAAGGCAAAGTGATAGACTTGTTATAGATCTTAAATGCAACACTCGGCTTATACTTAGTGTTGCTAAAGTGGAAAATCTCAACAAATGCTTTAGTGAGCGACGCATATTGCTCACTCTCATCATACATGTAGGCGGTTAAACCAACCCTGTCAACAAGGTATAAGAAATCATCACGAATCCCTGCATCTATCATGAAGTCAGTGCAAACAAAAGTAGATGGATGTGCCTCCCCTTCATCCCTTTCACCAAAATCTTGAGCAATGAGATCTTCATTGTAAGATTGCCTATATTGGGTAGATGATCTCGAAGACCTCCTTAGTCCAGGTGTTTCCCTCTCAAAGATCTCTCCATATGTGTGATTGTCCATCATTGTTCTCCGAAATTTTTAACAATCCTCATAAAAATGATTTTAAGACAAACAAATGAAGGAGAACACTACGGAGACTCATAAGAGGACTAAACATGCATCAAAATAACTTATCCCATCATAATACAAGCATGCAAGCTCAGTTATCATGTCATCTACATCAGCAAAATATTCAAGATATACTTCACCAATCAAAATTCTACTTGATTAATCAGAGGAGTCACATACCGAAAAGCAAATGCTTCAAATTTCAGCAAGAAATATGGGTTGAGGAAGAAGATCGAAAATTCGCGATGAAGAACAGCAAGAGCACGGGTTTGAGCAATTGTGGACTGTTTTTTCGGGAGAGAGAATGAAATGGCAGAGGAGGGTGGAAGTGGAGGGCCAGGGGGGCCCACACCTGGCCTTGGCGCGGCCAGGGTGTGACCCGTGCTGCCACATGGTGTGGCCGGCCTGTGGGTCCCCTGGGCTGCCACAGGTTCCTCTCTGCCCCTTTTCTCACGTAAAAATTTTCTATACATTTTCTAGAATTTTTCGAGAAACTTTATTTTTTGGCAATTTTAGAATTTGAATAATAATTCTATCGCAGAAAAACAATTATGGAATGATGAAAAACAAATTCAAAACCAAACTTACAGTAACTCTAAGATATTCCAATATAAAGTCAATCAATGGTGCATAGGTGAAAACATAGTGGATTTCAAGCAACTTCCACCCGCGCTCCGCTCACTATCCATGTTTATTAGAGTTCAACAAAGCGTTACTAGAAATCTCCATCAGTTAAATTGAAAGTGATTCGAAACTTTTGGATTTCAAGCAAGAGGAATTAGAATTTCGGAGATTGGAGGATCATATCTGTGGAGTCAAGGAAGAAAGCCCCTGCGTTGTCCCCTAGGACGGCTAGGGCGGAAACAGAAACTACCGCCGCCAACCCATATCCGCCTCCCCGCCTCGCCGCCGCTAGCTCACGTCTGTGAGCAAAGCTCGCCGGCGGCTGCCAGCGAAGGGAGCTTTTATTTTTCCTGCTTAGGCGGTGGTCGTCGGTCGAATCTTGCAAAGGCCCGACGGGGCGAGCGAGGTGCTACGGCGCGGTAGGGGCGGCTGGCGGATGCGATGTGGAAGATGGGGCGCCCGGAAGGTGCGAGCTCTCGGATCTGTGTGCTGGAGGGCCGGTGGGCTGGGAGCTATAGGCTGGATGCGAAGAGGCTACGTGCTGCGAGCTTTGTCGTGGGGTGGCTTGCTGGCCGCCGAGCGTGGCGGCGGATTGGCTTAGCGCAGCAATGTTGGCTGCAATGGGTGGCCTCCGGCGAGGTGCAGTAGTGTAGGCTTGTTGGATCTGTTGGTGGCATGTGAAGCTCCGGCTGTCTCGGCATTGTGAGATGCAACTCCGAGTGAAAACTCAGTCCCGACTTAGGTCGGTGCCGGTGTTGACGACATCCTAGGACGTTGTGCCCCTTCTTGGAGGCATCAACGTGGGGCTCCTACCTCCTTTGTCATGAAGGTTTCGCGCTCTCCACGTGAAACCCCAAGTTCCTGCCTAGGCCAGAGTGGGCGATGGAGTTGGTCTCCGTCGCTTCCTCCTTGGAGGTTTCGTCTTGGAGAGCATGACCTTGTTGGGCACTAGTGGTTCGTTTGTCCTCCAGTGTCATCGTGTAGGTGGGGATTGAGGATGTCGAGGCGGCGGCCTCAAGCAGGATGCAGAGCGCCGGGGCGGTGGCAACTATATGGTTCATGGTTGCAGCTTGTCACGGCTTGGGTAGCGACCTTGGCCGTGAGGGCGGCAGGGTAGTCGACTCATCCTGATGCGTCCTAGAGGGGACGGTCAGAATTTCTGTCGGGGTGACGGCCCTAGATGAGTTGGTGTGATGCTCGTGGTCTGCATCCGACTTCTCTGGGTAGCTTGGGCTATGGGTTGCTGGTTAGTGCGGAATTACAGATCGAGAGCGAGTGGCGCTATGTCGGGGCGGTGGCCCCGGAAGGTGGCTGTCTCAGTTGACCGCATTGTGCGTGGCGTAGCAGCGGAATGTCGAGGCCAGGACCCCGATCGTTGGGAGATGAGGTGACTCAGGAGTTCCGAGTGGAGGCTTGTGTGGCAACGACATTGGCGAAGAGCAAGGTTTTGGGTAGGGGAAAGATCATGTTAGTCGGCTCCGTTCTGGCGTGTCCGAGTGTCTTCGTGTTGGTCTTCTCTTGATGTGAAGTCGAAGCTACTTACGTTGCCCTTCGAGGGGCGTTCCAGCGGTGAAGGTACTATTCACAAGGGTCTTGCGCATCTCCTCTCCAAGGTTCGTCTTCAGTATCGGAGTTGCTGACCTCTTCTCGCGGAGCCATCAGTTTAACATAGGCCGACTTGAGTTTCATGTTTTGTGTAACTTTTGTGGGTAACCAGGGTGACTGGTTCTGCTTCTTTCGGTGGCGTGTGGGTGGATGGTGTGGGCCTAGCCCTATTGCTGTACATTTCCGTCCGATTTTCTTATAGAAACTAAGCACTTTCTTCTTATTTAATGGATGAGGTAAAGCCTTTGCCTCTGTTTAAAGAAAATAATAGAGATTCAAGATAGCATGAAAGGTGAACACAACACGATACTGGATCCACTACGGGAAAAATACGCGTCGCCGTGCAGACTTTCTTTGCCGTGTGTCCCCGCACGGCAAAGATTTCTTTGCCGTGCGCACAGATAAAAACACACGGCAAAGAGCTTGGCCACGGGAAAGATAGACACGAGCGCACGGCAAAGATACGATTCACGGCAACGACGGAAGAGGCCGCACGGCAAAGAAATATGCACGGCAATGACGGAAGAGGCCACACGGCAAAGACTCGGTGCACGGCAAAGGCATTAGGAATTGCCGTGCAACGTTGGCGCACGACAAAGCTGCCTTTGCCTAGTGTTTTTAACAAACGCATGGCAAAGAAGGCTTTGCCTAGTGTAAACGCACGGCAAAGATGTAAAAACTGGATTTCTTCTCATCTCAAAAGGTATGGCGTGGTATAGTTATCAACAAACGAACACTTAGCCCAGTGGCAAGTTCACATGCTTTTCCTACTTTGCGTCCTAGGTTCGATTCCCAGACCAACCAATTAGGGCATTTTTTATAGATAAAACATGTTTGGCACACGGCAAAGAAGCGGCCTTTGCCGTGCGGCGTCGCACGGCAAAGCCTTTGCCGTGCAATGTTGGCGAGTCACACGGCAAAGAAGCCTTTGCCGTCAATGGCATTGCCGTGCGATCTTTGCCGTGTGTCCCTGCACGGCAAAGCCTTTTCCGTGCATATAGGGCCCTTTGCCGTGCAAATAGTTGCACGGCAAAGACATATTTTCCCGTAGTGATCATCTTCATAGATAATTGCATGGCACAAAATCATCAATCTTTACTACTCCCTTCGTTTCACCAAAATTACTTGATTATGTCTAGATCCATATTAATTGATGCTAAAATGAATATATCTACAACTAATATATATCTAGATACATCTATATTAGCATCAAGTAATATGGATCGCAGGGAGTATTACCAATAGTACCTCTACTAGAGTTCTATTGATAGATACGAAGTAACACTTTAAAAAGGTCATTTTATCATTGTGCCCTTCGTTATCCATATTAAGTATCCCCACACAAAATGATTTTTAACTAATTAGTGAAGTTTTTTTTTGGAGTGTAAGAGCACTTGCAGTTCGTATTGACACAAAATGGAGTGACAAGAAATTAAAGACAAACATCAATGTAGGCACAACAAACCTGAGCACCGAGTAGAACGAAGAACCACATAGATGCGTGATGAGCATAGAGATTTTTTTACCAAGGTCGATAACTACCGGAGCCAACTCGTAGAAGTTTTGAAATGTTTGGTGGCATGGGTTATGTTTAAGGATTTTAAACAACACTGTTTCACATAGATTTCACACACCACAAATCTATGTGCAACAAGACGCCGATGAAATGTTTGTAATAGGCCGTGGCAATGCATGGTCATTCAACTACATATTAATTGACTGACTCCACTTTGTTTAGATTCGAATGTATCTAGTTAAATTTCTGGACTCTATTCATGCATACGTAGATAAAATGAAGTAAATTACTTTAGATCGGAGGAAACAGTAACAGGAAAAGGTTGTTGCATCTCGGAGCGTGCCATGGATGGACATTTCAGTATTCCGCTCGCAGCAACTCGAGCACGCAGGATGAGGAGGTCATCACGGTAACACTTTAGCATATGCAGATCATTAAAACAAAGAGCCGCTTCACCAATAAGACGAACTTGTCGTTTTAAGTTTTACTAATACAATCTCATGGTAATGCAAAAAAAAGTCATGTTCCAATTGCTCCCGGGTCATCTATTGGATTGCAATTTTGTATTGAAACTACAATGACATACTCTATCCGTTAACTATTATAAGGTGTCTTAGTTTTCCTGAAAATGCAGATATTTAGACTTGTTTAAGTTTATAGGTTTATGCATTTCGGTCTATGCAGTCCACATTAAAATATCTAAAACATCTTATAATAATAAATAGATATGGTATATATACTGATAGCAAATTAATTGAATGCACTGTAGTCTTCTGGAAATATATTTGGAATTGCACTTAGTCAACTTCTGTTCTGCAACCAGTTTGACCTAGATGGGTGTACTATAAAGCCTGTCTTCGGAGTATTTTATGGAGTAAGTCGTCTTCAGAGGCTTGGAAAAAAAACGAAAAACTGCCTCCCTGGTCACTCTCACACGCGACTCCGGGAGGCGACCCAAACCCTAGACACACTTCCCTCCTCGTCCCCGTCTCCCTCCCTCGCCGCCGCTGGGCCTTGCCCGCGTGGGTTGACGGCGGTGGCGAGGACCCCTCCGCGCGCTCGAAGTCCCTGTGGGAAGTTGCGAGTTCCCTGCGGATGTCGGACAGGCTTGGCGTCTTGGATGGCGGTGGCGCTCCGGCCGTCAGATCCTGCCGCGGGGAGATACTGAAGGGAGACGAGCCATGATTCGAGCTGCGCGGCCGCGAACAGGGTCTGGCCCCCTCGATTGCCTGAGACTGGGAAGGGCCCAGGCCCTTCAAAGCACTTCGTCCTCCACCTCTTGATCTAGCGCCGCGCGTAGCCGGGTGGCTGCACGTCGCTGGTCGGCGACGGAGGCTGTGTGGCCGGTGGAAAGGGGTCTCCAACCGCTGCGACTTCAGGCTGGGCTAGGGCTTGTGGCCCTGGCCCTGGTCTGCATTCCATCTCCTTCACCTCCAGATCTTACAACCCCAACATCCAAGGTGGCATCTTGTTGCAGATTGATGGAGGGACCTCGCTCGGCAGGTTCATGGTGGCGTTGTGGCGGTCCGTTTTGCTCGAGTTCCTTTTGGCAGTTGTGTGCTGGTCCTCGCAGCGGTGGTGCTTCAGGTACCTTCTTGAGTTTGACGACGCGCGGAGTTTGGAAGCTGGGGCGGGAGTCTTGCTGGTTGTCGGCCGAGCCAGAAGCTCTGGTGCTGGCCGGTGTCCATTGTCGCGTGGGCGGCATGGCGCTCGTGAGCCGCATGTTGTGACAGCAGTCTGTTTGTCGTTCCAGCGACAATCGGTACCCTAGGTAGCGAGCAAGAAGCATTTGCCGAGGGGAAACCCTTGCGCTCCTAGGCCATGACGGCGGTGTCCATGTACGTCCTCCCCTTCCTAAAGGCATCGATGTGGCTGCTCCTGGCCAGTCTACGTGCTCCGGCTGAAAACCCAAGATCTTCAGATCAGGCGGTGGCGACGCTCTTGCGTCGTGTTCTTCTTGAAGAAGCCTCCTTGGAGCTCACTCCGTACAGTTCTCTGAAGGCGGTGTGGCGGAGTGGCAGTGCTTCGGTGTTGGTTCTTCGTTCTGCTGATTTCGGCAAAGCTTGCTCCTTGTTCTACCCCTCGGCGCTGCTTTGTTGGCTTCTACTAGTTCGTGTTTGTGAGAGGCAGTGCATGGAAAATGGTGCTAGACTCTTGGTGGTGATGCCTACATTGGTTGTAATAGTCCCGACCGTGTGCAAAGCTTGTCGGTGTGCCCGCGCTCTAGGGTGATGCCCGGCACGGCAACTTTGCCCGTCATGTTGCTGCTCAACTCCTTTGGCTTAGTCTCCTTAGTGGTAGTGTCCTGGTTCCATGCTTTCGCTGGTAGTCTTGTCTTTGAGTGAGTGTGTGTGGTTTTTGAGTGTAAGCTGGGTTCAATACTTCGTAGCTTGTCGTTGTTGAGAGCGTTATTAATTTAACGTCGGGCCTTTAGCCTATTATCGAAAAAAGTCATCTTCAAAGCTGGGAAGGTATCTAATATTTCACTTATATATGTTTTGTCCGCGAGAGCTTGCTTATTGCTTTTTTTCGCATTGGGTTATTTCGCACCTTCATCAGTTTGAGTATGTTGCGATATAGAGTTGACACCCATTGTTTATTGCTCTATGAATACATGCATTGTCTCATTGTTTATTTTAGCAATCATTGTTCTGACATATCTAAAGAGATAATGCAAGCTTGACACTATTGTCGTTGAGGCGAACAATGTATCATGGTGACGGCCATGATATGCAGAGAAAAAAAATAAAGAATCGTTTGCTAGACTGCTAGTGTCAACGGTGGCGCGCCCCTTGTTTTTCGTTTGAGCACCTTCCTTTGCAATCTTGTTTGCGTGAGATGGATATATATGGCTTGAAAACCTATTTTTGCAACCGTGTTTGCAAAATATGACCATATATATATGATGAATGTGTACAGCCCACCGTGGCAAGGAACCTAAGATCTTCTGATCGGGCGACGATGGTGTTTTATGCACTGTTACCTTCTTGGAGGCGTCGCTTTTGAAGTACCTGGAGTTAAGGTTTTGTCTTGGTGGTGGTTGTACCGTTGTTGCTAGGGCTGGAATATCGTAGCGGGACTTTTCTTTTATGTAATTCTTCTTTTTTTTTGGCTGTGTGCATCCGTAATGCTATTAGAGTATTGCGTTGTTGCAGAGGCTGGGTGTAATTGGTATCTTCTTGATATTAATATATACTCCTTATCAAAAAAGCACGGTAGTCAAGGACCTACTTAAGACCGTGACAATATGATCATATATGATCTGCTGTTTCTCCAAATAAATTTAGAAATAGACCGTGAGTCCATTGTTAGTGATATCTGGCTCGCGTTACCGTGCCCCCTGAACTCCCGAAGGGCCATCAGTGCGCTAGCTACAGATTCTACCTTCTTGTGAAGAGAACAATCACAAGATCGAGTTTCAATGTTCTTGATGTCTTATCAGATGAGAGGTCCCCATCGAAGTTATGGGACACATGTGTGTGTCAAACCGGGCAGATAAACACGATGCAAGGAAAATATCATGTGTCACGTCGATCAAAATATAAGGGGTTAGTAGTAGCCCATCTCTTAAGCTGGGTGAGGGTGACCGGAGTCATCGCTACGTACATGTCATTATCAGAAGGACCAAACGCACCAGCGGCAACGGCACCATCGGAGCATCAAGTGGACTTGAAAAATACAATAGAAGATTGTTGTTTCGAAATCGCATGAGAAATGTTTTTGTCTAACTTCTCAATCGTGTTCAGCTCTTGTTACACGGAGAATCAATGCTCAGAAATAAGGATACCTGCAATGCAAGTCGACATGCAAGTAAAGTCCATGGAGAATAACGGTGAGAAGTACTACTCCTACCCACCCTACCATTGATTTTCAAATGTATTCGTAGTTCTCTTGAGGCCGGCGCCATTTCTGCGAAGCTCAGTCACTGATAGGTGTCCCACGTTCTTCTTCTTCTTCATATAAAGAAAAACAATTTCTGTAACTAACCCGATCGTCGACAACGCTAAGTTAAAGAAGACATTGACAGGAGGGGAAGCGCCACCCTATCCCAATAATCATCCCGGGTCCAGTCGTCCAGAGAAGTGGGTGTTTCTTTTCGAAGAGCGGGTTATATATGCAAGCAACTCGCTCCAACTCCACAAGGCAAAACAATACTTACCCAAAAGGAACGAAGAAAGCCGCAGCAACTCTCAGTTTGCCCCTGTGCAGAAGCAAAACCTGCTACAGGCTGACTGAGATCAAGCGAAGCAAAAGATTCAAGCGAGCGATCGAGCAGCCATGCTTATACTCGAGCTGGGGGCGTGCATCATCCCGGCGACGCTCATCCTCGTGCCGGTCCGGAGGCTGGTGCTGCTGGTGGCGAGGCTGCAGGAGCTCGAGCAATGCATCATGCGGCCACGGCCGCTGTCGTCGGAGATGCCCCGGCAGATGTCCCCGGAGATGTGGGGCCGCATGTCGAGCCTGCACACCATGTCCATCATGGTGTGAAGCCTCCGGCCGGGCTTCCGGCTGGGTTTGTGCGCGCTCCCTTGCCGGGTCGAGGCGATTCCGGCGCTGGAGGCCGGTGCGGAAAGGGGGCGAGCGAGACGTCGTCGGTTTCGTTCGCCGCAAAATTGGAGCTCGCCATGATTAGTTGTCCTAAGATTCTGCCATTGTTTCTTCGGACATATCGCTAGCTTCCAACTATGTAGCATGTGACTCTGTGAATACTTCTTGTTCTTGTCATCATTGCTATTATGGGTCAACTGGATTTGTTCCGTATAAATTTTGATGAGATTAGTATTTTACTAAAAATAACTAATGCGGAACGTATTCAACGGTTCAGATCTATATGCCTGCTTAATTTGTGTTTTAATTTTTTTACCAAAGTCGCTACAATTAAACTAAATTCAGTGGCAGATCATGTTGTCCTTTCTTCCCAAACTACGTTCATGCAAGGTAGACACATCCTAGATGTGGTTATCACTTTGCATGAAACAGTACATGAGATACGTCAGAAAAAACGGAATGGTGTTATTCTTAAGATCGACTTTGAGAAAGCTTATGATAAAGTTAAATGGTCTTTTCTTCAACAAACACTCAGAATGAAAGGTTTCTCTGATGAGTGGCGTGCTCTTATAAATAACTTTATTTTTTGTGAAAGTGTGGCCATTAAGGTCAATGACGATATTGGTCGATACTTCTAGACGGGAAAAGGTTTGAGGCAAGGGAATTCCCTTTCTCAAATGTTATTTAACATTATGGCGGATATGCTTGCTATTATAATTGAGCGTGCGAAGGTTGATGGTCAGATTGAAGAGGTAGTACCTCATCTTGTGGATGGTGGCACTGATAAAGGGGCGTCCAGTTGGCATTACCGGGCGCAACTGGCGACTAAAGGCCCTTTTAGTCCCGGTTGCTTACAAACCGGGACTAAAGGTCCATCCGCGTTCATTCCGTGCGTCGAGGCGAAAATGTCTCCCCAGGTTTTTAATTTTTTTTCACTCCATTTTTTTCCTATTTTTTTAGAATTTCTATTATTTCAGTTATTTGCATAGTTTAGATTCTATCTCTAACTACACTTATCTCAGTCAAATTACTTACTCATGGTCAAACTTCCCGCTCGGTCACCCATCCTCCCACTACTCTAGCACTAGCACGCATAACTTCCGAGTTCTATCCCGTCCCGCATCCAAGTGCTTCGCGCGCATGTATGTGATAGTAGTATCATATCAATCCTATTAACATATGTTGGTCGATGTCACATTTCTTTATTGTTTGAATTTCAAATAATTATTTTAATAAACAACAGTAATGATGTAATAATAATCTTGAATAAATAAATAAACATTAAGTTTTTAATTTGTATTTTTTTATTTTTTTCAATTTTTTTTGCCAAACCTAAAAATTTGAAAATCTAAAAAAAGGGTAAAAGTAATAGTAATCTTTATGCATGATACAATTATTAATTTTAATTTTTTAAAAAATAAAAAATATAAAATCTAGAATTTTTAGCAAAAACTAAAATCTTCCTGCTTTCGTATTTTCATTTGGAATTTTGAGAATCTAAAATTTGGCTAACCGGGTAAACCCAGGTGAATTCGGATGTAACTTTTTCCCATGATCATTTTGATATATTATACGTTTTTTTTTACGTCGTATGCAAAAGTTAATGCGATTTTACCATTTTTCAAACCTTTTTTGCACAAAAAGTAAAAATTCAAATTTTTTAATTTTCCCTAATAGTAGGTTGCATAACATACAAGAATCTGAAAACATTTATTTTTTGAATTTTTTATAATTTTATTTTCTATTTTACAGTGGTAAAAAAGGCGATCCACCAGGGGGGTGGAGGTGCGTGGGGAGCCAAAAACCTGAAAAAACCTTTAATCCCAGTTGGGGACACCAACCGGGACTAAAGAGTAGCTTTAGTCCCGGTTGGTGTCCCCAACCGGGACTAAAGAGGCTTGCGCCGGCCGGCAGCCCACCATAGCCCTTTAATCTCGGTTGGTGAGCATTAGTCTCGGTTCACCAGTAGAACCGGGATTAAAGACCCCATTAGTCCCGGGTCGAAGTATTTGGGGACTAATGGGTTGGGATGGAATGCCTTTTTTCTACTAGTGTGGATTATCTATCCTTCAGTATGCCGACGACACAATTCTTTTTATGGAACACGACTTGGAAAAAGATCGAAATTTGAAGTTAATTCTAACGGCATTCTAGCAATTGTCTGGTCTCAAAATTAATTTCCATAAAAGTGAACTATTCTTTTTCGGTGAGGCCAACGACGATGCCAACCTATACGCCGACTTGTTCGGATGTGGTCTAGGCTCCTTTTTGATCAACTATCTAGTTATTCTGATTCATTATCGGTGACGTTGGCGGAGTGGAAACTCATCGAGAAAAGACTTCAGAAGCGGTTAAGTAGTTGGAAAGGTAAACTGGTGTTCCTTGGGGGGAGATTAGTTCTCATAAAATGCAGTACTTACGAATATGGTACTCTATATGATATCTTTCTTCCATCTACCCAAAAGAATCTTCAATAAATTAGATTATTTACGTTCAAGATTCTTTTGGCAAGGGGATAGTGAGAAGAAGAAATATCGGTTAACTAAATGGCGTGTTGTATGCCGTCCAAAATATCAAGGTAGACTTGGTGTTCATGATCTTGAAGTTAAGAACAGGGCTTTGCTAGAAAAATGGCTGGCCAGGTTATTAACTGAGGATGGTATATGGCAACAGCTATTAAGGAAAAAGTATGTGGGCTCAAAAGCGTTATCTCAGGTCTTTTGAAAACCAGGAGATTCTCACTTTTGGGCTGGCATTATGGCAACTAAGAAGCACTTTTTTCCTTTTGGCTCGTTCTCCATAAGGAATATGGCGGAGATTAGGTTCTGGGAAGATAGATGGTTGGGAACAACTACTCTTCGGGAACAATATCCAGCCTTGTACAATATTGTTCGTTATAAAGGAAACACCTTGCAGAAGGTTATGGAAACTTCTCCTCCCTCTATGACGTTAAGGCGTGATCTAATTGGCCCCCGACTGACTAGTTGGAATGAATTGCTACAGAAGTTAGCTTCAATACAATTAGCTCAAGGACCTGATGAATTCCGACGGAACCTTACCAAGAATGGTGTTTTCTCGGTCAATTCAATGTATAGAGCGCTTACCATTCCCAATCAACCGATACTCAATAATAAATACATTTAGAAGATGAAGATACCAATGAAAATGAAAGTTTTTGCGTGGTACCTTCACCGCGGTGTGATTTAACAAAAGACAACCTTGTTAAACGCAACTGGCATAGTTGTAAAAAATGTGCTTTCTGTCATCAAGATGATACAATAAAACATCTTTTTTTTTCAACTGTAGGTTTGCTAGATCTATATGGTCATATGGATTCTACCTTATACCCGCCTCGTAGCGTTGCAAATATATTTAGCAATTGGCTAAATGGGGTATAAGACGCTTATCAGAGTGGGCGCGATTGCAGTCGTATGAACGTTGTGGCTATGTAGAAATGACAAGGTTTTCAATGACAAAAATTCTTCTCTCATGCAGGTCATTTACCGATGTACGGTTTTGCTCCGTTCATGGTCGTCACTCCAGCGCTTGGAGGACCGACATCTCTTTATAGAGGTGTCTACACGGTTGGAGAACACAGCCAAGAAGTTATTTCCCAATATGGGTGGCTGCATATTAGGCGGATTGAAGCCAACGAAGCGTAGTCTAGTTTGGTTACTTTTTATCTATCTTTTATTTGTTTTTCAGACTTGATACTCGAACGGCTGTGTGCATTTTAGTTATGTAGAGACTGAATGTAATACTTAAATATTTGAGTTTTTATCGAAAAATTGCCATTGTTTCTTTGAACATATGGCTGTATGAAATTGAACAAGACAAAGACGAAAAGCGTAGTGCCTGTGGCTTTGTGTGCTTTAACCCTCTTTCTGGCGTGTTTCCAAGTGCGTAAGCTGCAGCAGGCAAGTGTTTTTTACGGGATTACGGTGCAAACGAATGAAGTGTGATTATTTTTCTGACAAATAAACAGAACGGCAACTTTTCGTATGATCATGGAGCCCTGTAGAGCTGGCACAGTAGAGCAGTATAGTACTGCGACCATTCACATGCATGACTCGTCATTACCTACTTAATTTTTTGATAAATTTTTTTTTTTTTGCTCCCCCGGTCATTAACCGATAGATGCACCCTGCTGGCAAGATTAGGAAAACGGTGTGCCAAACAACACGAAAGTCAGCATCTGAAACAAGCATGATATCCGATCTATAGGAGCTCGTTTGGTAGGTCCATGCTCTCAGACCCGCTGGGAACAAAAAAAAAACGGGTGTTTAGATGGTTGGAGGGGGTCTTCGTTGTGGCTAGCATGTGTCTGAAAGAACGGCCGAATCGGCCATTTTTCCAGGGGCTGGCCGGGACGGCGATGAAAATCGCTGACGATGTGAGAAAGGGAGCTCTAGCAGGAAATGTCAGGAGAAGGGAAAATCCAGGCGGCGTTGCGCATCAAAGTTGTGGTTCACCTCCCTCTTTCGGTTACCCCCTTCATTATCCCCCGTCATAATCACTCATTTCCCACATCCTACATCGGTGACGGTGGTGGAGGCGACCCATATATGTACTATCGCACCATACCCTCGCCATCCTAAGGTAGAGGACCTCCTCTTCTTGGTCTCCGGCAGCATACAAGCATCGGTATGCGCAGCATAGGAAGAAGCCGATATCGTTCTTCTCCGACTCCGGCTCCTCTCTATCGTTCGACATGGCGTGGTTAAGCGACAATCTTCCTTTGTACTCTCTGGCCTAGTTTTAGATACATTTACCTATAACTCCATAGCATCCAATTGGCTGGTCCTAATCGTAGAGTAGGATGACCACGTCGAGTTTCTGCATGACGCTGCAACATTTATCGATGTCATCCAGGCCTAGATCCTGATGCTGCACAAGAGAGCAGTCAGGCGTGCTGCTTTTCCTCGTGTCACCTACATGCCAAATGTTACCACGAGGTCAAGAGAGGATTGTGACCTAAACTACATCTACAACTGCAAAGATGTAGAGGCAATCCAAATGCATCGGATGAGAAGAACCCCTTTCTGTGCACTTGTCAAAATGTTCAGGGAGAGAGGACCACTAAAAGATAGCATACACACCTCTGTGGAAGAGCAAGCCGTCATGTTTCTTCATGGTGTGGGTCAAAATAGGAGGTTCAGAGTGATCCGTAAAATATTCAGGCGATCTATGGAGACTATTTCTCACTACTTCCAGCAGGTGTTGTTTGCAGCTGGGGATCTCATAGGTGAAATGATCAAGCCACCATCAAAGAACACACCGCCCAAGATCAAGGACAACTACATGTGGTTCCCGTATTTCATGGTGAGCACACTCCATGACCGTTCAATTCTTAATACACATCCTATGATCACAAACATGACTGTGTTTTCATTTCTTCACAGGATTTTATTGGGGCTATCAATCGTAGTCATCTGACAGCAAGGGTGTCGAAAGCACAGTCTTCAATATTCCGGGGAAGGAAGCACTACAGTAGCTAGAATATCCTTGCTTTTGTGGATTTTGATCTGAGGTTCACATATGCACTTTCCGGTTGGGAGGGTTCAGCTTGATGCATTTATCCCGCTGACAGCTTGTCCAAGCCTGATGGGTTGCAAATCCCTGAATTTATGTTCTATCTAGGAGATGCTGGATATGCATGACTACGTGGGATGCTACCACCGTTTAGGAAACAAGGTACAACTCAAGGAGTTCTGTCCAAGGAATAGACTTGCAATAGACTTGTTCAATCAGAGAAACTCAACCCTTCGAGCCACCATTGAGAGGGCTTTTGCTGATTTCAAGAATAGGTTTAAGGTCCTTGACAAGAAACCCTTCCACACTTACGACATTCAAGTGAAGCTAGTTCTTGCTGCTGCATAATTCACAACTCGATCTTAAGTTGAGGCGAGGATGAGTTCTTCCAAGTACATGTTGTGCCTGATGAAGTGGAGACTGGCCATGGTGTGGAGGCAGACGACAATGAAGCCTGGAAAAACAAGAGGCTTGAGTGGGAAGATGCAATGTAGGAGCCCAGAGGGCAGAACACCATCTAAGAAGAAGATGATGAAGTACAAGATGAAGACAAACTCCCTTTTGATCCCGCTCTGATGAACTACCCTTTCATTTACAGCCGTACTATTATGTGAAACCCCCATTCACAGTAGCTAGGGATTATGCTTATGAACTGCCATTCCTAAAGTGCCATTCCTAGTAGTTAGAGACTATGCGTATGAGTTGTTGTACTGTTACGATGAACTGATGCAAATGCAAGCTTCATTGTATGTGATGGTGGTGATAGTATGGTAATGTCAACAGTGAAGAGAAGGGTGACCGGTAGCTTTGCTTGGGTGGTACCAAACAAGCGACGTCTCATCTCTTTCGTGATTCGGGCTTCGCCACATACAACAAAACAGGAGCCTCTTGGCCCAATACAGGCATCATGAGTAACCAAACAACTGGCTAAAGTGGCTCGTGGCCCGTTTGGAACGGGCAACACCTTTTTTGGCCTGACCCCACTCAACCCCAAAACCGACCCAAACTACCAAACATGCCCTAGGTAAATTGTTTCTCATATTGATTGAATGTAATAATAAGCAAATCCTACGGTGATCCATGAAAGATATTTTCAAAAGAGGGCAATCTACATGCCTATGCATCAGTTGGTGCACATAGCCAGGTGACCCATTAAATTAGATTGAAATTTAGTTGTTCACTAGGAAGTTAGGTGAAGGGATTTCAAAGAAGCTTCGAAAGTCTCAAATTTATCCTTCTTGATATCAACGGAAAATAGCTTTAGAGAGCCCATCTTAGAATTTATGCTCTTAATTCTTTTGGTCTTTTCAGCAGCAATCCTCTTCGGACTCGGGTAGGGTCCATCGATTTTCTTGAGGTTACATTATTTGTGAGGATTTGTGTTTTCCCTGTGAATTGATTTGCTTGAGGCACACATTTAAAATTTGAGATATTTGTGTTCAAAGATCATACCTCCGGTCTTTAACCGGAGATAAGTATTCAACACTCACAACCTTATTTGGTGGGTTGATATAAGACACTATAAGTTTTCACGTTTTATCTATGTGTACAAATTCTTTATAAAACACTTCTAAAGAAAAATACTTAGCAAAAAATAAAGCAAATGAATAAAGAAAATTTGTTGTTTTACAATATGTTCTTATAGATCATGATTTTTGTTGTTTCATTGTACATCACAAGAATAATATTCTGCACTTAAAATTAATATTTTCTTATACATGCCCCCACATCAGTGTAATATTTTATTTTAACCTATTTATGTATTTCAAAAGATGTTCATATAATAGGATAAACCTAATAGAGCTAGCATTTCCAATATTTGAATATCTAATTATGTAAATAACATGACTATGAAAAATAATAACAATTGGTGGGAAAAACCACAATGTCTGAATATTTATATACTTGTAATACAAAATACATGTCGTGCTGCAACTGAATATTTGTTTGTCTCCTTCTAGTGCAGAGGGTGTGCTTTGAGCTCTTGTACTACTACTACTAGTTCGTAAACTAGTAAATGGAGAACCAGTAGTAGTAGATCAAGATGAAAGGAAAGTGCATGAAATACTACATAGATTAATTTTTAGGTAATTATTTCGAACCGGAAGGAGTACAATATTAAGAGATTGAATAAATTGAAAGTAATAAAAATCTCAAAGAGCAAGCAAAAAAAACTCAAGAAGAAGAATAGAAAAGAAAAGGGAAACATTACGGGCTTTCAGGACAAGAAGGACAACTAGGGGAAAATAGAATATCTGGCTTCTGTTTGGGTTTCTCCAATCTTCAATAACGGGCCGAGACGACGATCCTTGCAACAATATGGGCCTGATTATCCATGCTCGCCCCACTGGGCCAATAGCCCACCCACAATGTTGCAGAGGTTAACATAATAACATCCAGTACCCTTAAAAAACGTAGTAATAACATCCAGTCATTCAGTCCCATAAGGAAAACATTCAGTCATTCAACGGGAACATGATAGCGCCCTGAGGCTAAGGGAGAGCCCTGGCAGGCAGGCAGGCAGGCTCGAAAACAGCATCATGATAATGAAACTTCGGCCGGCGCCTTTCAAGTTTCAACCGTCGACTCGGAGGTGACTGAACTCCAGTCCGGTGCAGCCCAGCAATCAGCTGTCAGAAGCTGGCCGGCCGGTGGTCAACCGACGGACAGCGCCACGTTCCCTCCGGGCATTGGCACGGCACCTAATGATTCCGGCCCTGGCATGATGACGAGGCACACATGATGGCAGTGGCCATCGGCACAAATGTGAGGTCCATATATCCTCCCGTTGAAGATCATTGTCCTCGCTCCTCTCACTCATGGCGACACAAGTGCATGCTTCCACGGCTAGCTGCGTGCGAAGCTTTCATCCTGTCCCTTGCAGATCAAGCCACCCTGATAGCTTTTCAATGCAATGGTTCTCTGCAGGCGAAAGGGAGAGGATTAATTTGAGGCGATCATAGCTAGGCCACATTGATCTACTTCAGTTCAGGCTGTGGTGTGTACGCCATTGAGTGCGAAATTTATAGCGCTGGCCAGAGTGGTCTATCATGAGGTCTAGCTGCATTCAGTCACTCCGTCGTCAGGCTCGGGTTGTACCGTGTACATACTATTTATTTGGTTATCCACCATCGTGTGTTATCCAGTAGCTCATGATTCTGACGGTGACGGCCTGACGACGGGGCCATGATCATCGCAGGAGTTTGAACAACAACGGATGCTAGCTAGCCGGCCAGTAAGAACCCTCGGTCGGCCGGTAGAATAGAATACCTCCAGCAAAGGTTTCATCAAGTCTTTATCGCAGCGCAGTTGCAGCACATCATCTGGGAAATCCTGCTGCACTGATCCTGCTATCTTCGTCGCTTCTACGGCACTGAATCTGATGTGCGGCGGACAGCGGTAACTATCCCCAGACACGGCGCATTTACCTTTGTCCCGCCATGCGGTGAAAGCGCATCGTGCCTGGTGGTAAACTTTCCTCAGGCCTGCAACATTCTCTGCCCAGGTCTGTCGGCCCGGTGCGTCGTCGTCAACCTGCTGCTCCATCGGAAGTCAGCTCGCTCTAAATGGATCGATACCGTGCTGTTCCGACGGGGGAATTGCGCGGCAAAACATCACATCGCACTCACTCACGAATAAACTTTGCTTCTCCTTTTCTCCCCCCTGAAACCAATGTCTTTTTCTGAACTTTCTTGACATAAGTTTGAAGCCAAGTGCCAACCAACAGAGACGCGAACCATTCCACACAAGATGTGACTGAAAGATTAGGCAGGTTACAGATTCAAAGTTTCCTTAGGGTATCTCCACCGGCGCCACATATGATTAGGAAAGCCGCAGTATTAAATACCGTGGATAAATTTACAGGAGTTGGACCCTATAGAAAAAAAATCAAGTAGCGTTTTGTTCATAGGAAAAACAAAAGACTCCAAAACATAGTGCAATACAACTCTACAAAAAAATGCCTACGCATTCCTAAGGATTCCAATCCTACAAATCAGACGGTACATATAGAAATAATTTCTAATAATGAAAATCCTGCAAAAAAAAAATGACATTCCTTAGAATCAAACGAGCCCATAGTGTCCGGCAACAACGCTGCACAAACACTTTGGGGGTAGCCGTCGCCGAGCAATCATCGTCAATGTTGGGCGGCGACGGAGATTCGTGGGGTGGAAGAGGATCCAAGTGCTCGCAAGGAAGAACAAGGTCGGGGCAATGGCTATGTCGCTGCCGAGGAACCCCGCGAGGGAAATCCGGCATGGAAGTGTTTTCATTGCCCGAAGCTAACAGTAGGCCTAAGCCCCACGTTAAATTAATAACGCCGACACCAGCATATACAAACGTGCTTACACACAACTTAGAGGCAACCGGCAACACAAGCACACGAAAGATAAACACAAGAGCACAACTTGAGGCACCAATGCCACATCCCGACACTACAGACTAAAACTATGGGGCACGTATCAAAGGAGGAAGCAGCTAGCAACGCGCCATCGTCCGCTTCAGCCGACACATCAGAGCTCGTACTCCACCGTCTTCACCTCCGGAAGGGACCCCATGTCCCTCGCTCTGGATCGAAGAGCACCGACCCGTTCGGAGGCGAAGGAGTTCACCCTAGAACACCGGGGAGCACAGGAAGCATGCTGATAGGAAGAACCCACTAGAGACACTGCAGGAGCTCCACCAACCGACCACCACCACCAAAGCTTCAATCACCATACCAGGCCATAGTTGCTGGAGGAAGACGTACCAAAGTCGAAACGACCGGAGTCGTCACGGGCACCTCCGGCGAATTGCTCAACCACCATCTCTTTAGTCCCTAAGATGGCGCCTCCAGGAAGGTGAACGACATCTTAACACCACCGTCATCCGAAAGGGAAACCAGGGCTTTCACCCAAGACAGGGAGGGGTAGTGAAGGATGATACCTCGACGAGGCATTCAAGAAGGAGCACGGCGCCCACAGCGCCGTCACCATCGTGGCCAACCCCGCTGGCCAAGGGTTTCCCCCAGTACCTACCCACACCGAACCAGCCCACCTTAAACCTAGACCGACGGAGACCGCCAAGCACCAGATCAGGCAGGGGAGGAGAAAATCGAGCAAGAAGAGGCTTCGAGCTTCAAATCTGGGACCAGGGCCGGCGGCTCAGTCCGGCCCCTGACCTCCGACCACCACCTCCTCGCCACCCGCACGGCCGAGGGAGGGGGAGGGCACGCACCACGGATGCCACCCGCCGCTGAATCGACGTCGTCCAGACCGCCCGGGGCCGCCGCCCCGGCGTTCCGAAGCCCTCCACACGAGGCAGAGCGGCGAGATCCCGGCCGCCACCTTCCTAGGTGCCGCACGGGCTTGCCCGACAGCCTCTCTGGTGGCGGCGAGGCTGAGGGAAGAGGGGGGAGGGGGAGGGGGAGGTGGCTCTAGGGTAGGGGGATGAGGTTTGACGGTACTGAATTACGTCAGCTAGTCCTGTTTGTCGGGGCTGGCATAGGTGCCGAACAAATTATTAGGTCGTGCGAGCTACCGGCACTCCCATATAATAGGCTCGCTTGTAAATAGAAGCTGCATTCTCTATTTTTCGGGACAAGAGAAAAATAATTGTGGGCACTTTGAGAGGTGCCGGTGAAGATGCCTTACTCACCGAAACCAAAACGAATAAATCATTCGTAGGGCTTTTGAAACAGTTAAACCACAGCAGTGCCATGTTAAGACATGTATGTACAGTGATATGATCATCCATGGGACGCAGTCGAATAACCAATCGATCTTCACGGATACGGATGATATGCGATATATTTCCTGTCATCCTGTGCGATCAGATCAGGAGCCGCGGCGACAGTCATTGCCTCATTGGCCGAGGACCGTGGTGGGATGTGGAGGACGACAGGAGAGGAGACTGATCGAGGAGTAGAGGACGGCCGGGCACGCGTGAGGGCGGTGGGTGCCGGGCCCGCCGTCACCTGCGGTTCCCGCTTTGGCACAAGGGCGCGGTCGAGATCTCGCCGTCTCCGGACGTACGGCGGGCGCGGTGGCCGGGGAAGACAGCCTCGCCCACGTGCCGCCCCACGGCATGCCGGGCCCGGGCCACGTGAAGGTGGGATCCCGTCGGATTTCCCTTCCCTTGCGCGCGTCCCCGTCTACCTATCCGACTATCCCAGTCACGCGCAGGCGCGGCAGGTTCGGTTGGTTCCCCCTCCGCCGGGGCCGGGCGCGTCGTCCGTCGCTCCCGGCCGCTCGCGCGCCATGCCGCCATGCTGCGTGCTGCGTCGGCCCTTTTCTTCACTGTGCGCCCGTCTAGCTGTGGCGGCCCGCCGCCCATGCATGCCCGTGGCTGGCCATGATTGGGGGGCGGTGATCGAGGTTCACGCTGCGTGCGAGAGGAGATATCTCGTGTGTAGACGGATTGTCGGGTGGAAACGTACCTTCTCCATTTCCGTTGTTGGACAGCCTCAGCGGCACGATGCATTTTGTCTAGCGACGTTGACCATGTGCTCTATTTAAACTCATCTCAAACATAAAGTAGTGCAATATTTTGAAATAAATTTAACATAGACGTCTTGCTCATCCTCTTGCTCCTCCTCCTGGCCATCGTCGGCGACGGCGTCCCCCTCCTCCTCCTCCTGGGCATCCCTCGGTGGGGAGCTAGAGCTGCTCGACGTGCCAGTTCTTTTCCACCAATGTCGCCATCCAGGCGGCTTCCCCTCGCTATCAGAGTTCGATGGCAAAGAGAGGTTGCTCATGGCATCGTCTTAATCGCAGAGATGAGTGGCCGATGGTTGGAGATACGAACGCGTAGATGTAGCGGTATTGAGCCGAGATGGATGGTGGCGCACAAATAGAAGAGGGGTGTGGTTGCTCTTCCGCTACGGTTTATGAGTTCGCGCTCCATTCCGATGGTTCACGCGCATATCGACGCGATTGGCAGTCCGCGGTTGCCCTTCCCCAGCAGTTGTTGTGCTTAAAGTCGTGCCGACTGAGAAGACGCATCGAGCCATGTTATTGGCGGGCCCGTGGGAGAAGCGAGTGGTCTCGTGGCGCCACCTCGCATCGTCTGCGTAGACGCATCCGCGGCGCATATTTTGCGCGGTCGCATAGACACATCCGCGACGCATATTTAAACCACGCTTGCGTCTCGGCGAACAAACCAGTCACTATATGTTGCACCGCTGAAACTTGGTGTAGACACATATTTCAACCGCGTAGACGGATGCAAACCGTCCGTTTGCTCGCGGCGCTGGAGATGCTCTCGGGACCAGATTTTTTGTGATGCAGAAACATACACCTCGTATGCTCAACAAAGTTAGAAAAAACTGGTCTTCCCTGACAGCGAGAAAGTGCTAGCTAGTCACTTCAACGAGATTCCGGTATAACCTACACATGCCCACAGGTGGCGACGACAGTGCGACACCGATGTGCAGTTCGAAATAGAGCATGCTAAGTTACAAACTGAGGTGGGTGGACCACTGGTTTTGAATTAAATTTGATTGAGCGAGTATTAAAATTTGTATGTATAAATTAGCCAAGTGTTCTTTTTTTTTGCAATTTCGTGTCGATTTCTATGTGCAGCTACATCTCCATCTAATCGGCCCGTCTACCAGCCTCGAATATAGATATCACTCTCTGTATTCAAAAGTCAAAACCCTAAACAACACTATCCTTGTCCAGCATGGCTACTTGCGTTATCTCCTTGTCCTTTGATGTCTCCCTCTTATTCCCCGTCTCATGTATCCCGATATAGTTCGATCTCGTCGAGATCCCCATTCCTCCATTGTTATCGCGTACGTACAACCCTTTTCTATCATATGGGCGAGGTAGCATCATACAGTATCCAGCAGTGGGAAGACAAGAGTTAGCTAAGAGGAGCAAATTATGTATGATACTGATAAGACAATTAAGCCAACTTGTGTCGATATAAACATTGCAAATTGCCAAAATAGATATCAAATTAATTAAACATTATTGAATTATACTTCTTTTAACATGTTGGATCACCACACACACAACATCTCACACAAAATGCCCTAATAACATACTGACCTAACCCTCCCCCAGGTGGCGGCGCCGCGCCACTCCGTGGAGCCCTCCTCACCGGCCCTCCGACCCCCCTCCAGCCCCTCCCTCCCCTCGCCGCTGCCGGAGGTGTCGCCGGGCAAAGCCCGCGCGGCATGGCGGCGGCAGGGGTTTCAACTGGTCGCGACCCTGTGTGGTGGTGGTGGTGCGCGGCGTCGGTGGCCGGATGGCGAGGCGGAGGTGGTGGCGTGGCCGGATCTTTGCCCTTGGGGCCTGGAGGCGGCCGTGTCTGTTGTGCCTTCTCCTCCGCACGACGGGCTGCTCTGCCCGCATCACATGGGAACCGGGGCGGCGCCCCGGGCATGGCGGCGGCGACCTCCTCTCCGGAGGTGGACGTCCTCGGTGAGATCTGGGGTGGGGGATCTTGGGATCCCACACAGATCTCCGGCGATGAAGATATAGTTTACGACGAGCTTAGAGTGACGGGGCAGCCGGTGAAAACCGCGCTTCGATCTCGGTCTTGGCAGACGATGGCGGCGTCGCTTGGCGTCGTTACCTTGTCGAAGGCATCGTATTTGCTTGTCTCGTCACTACACTCGGTGAGTTGGAGATGTGCGGATGCCGGTGAAAATCGTGCTCCGACCCTGGTCGTGGCGGGTGATGGCGACGCTACGCGTCGTTACCTTCTTGAAGGCATCGCCATCGCAACCTGCATCACACTTGTGCTGCTCTGGGGGAAACCCTAGATCTGGGTCTCCCGAATCAGACGATGGCGGCGCTACCTGCGTTGTTCTACCTCTTGGGCATTGTTTTTGGAGCAGCTGCTAGATGTTGGCGGATGTTGGTGGAGTGGTATTCATCTACCATATTGATGGCGCTGAGTCTCGGTGGCATGGTGCTGCAGGGTATCGACGATGGATGCAGGATGATGTATCCGTGCAGGATGGTGGAGCCGTCTGGCGTCATGGTGGCATCGACGACAGGTCTTGCAAGGTTAATGCGATGATCTCTCTTGAAGATGGGGTTGAGAAAGACTGCGGTAGCAACTTCTGTGGCGTGTGCGTTGGCGTGCGCTGAGAGTCTGTTTGACTAGATGTGCTTCCCACCTGCTATTGGGCGGCTTGGAAAGGCATTTGGTTTTTTGGATGATGTGAATTGGTGTATTGTCACCCCCTTCATCCCACTGTAGGTTTAGCGAGGTGGCTTCGAGGTTGATCTTTTGTATTGCTCTTGTAAGGTGTTGTGTATAATCTAATAAAAAAAGCCGTGTGCATCCCTTGGATGCAGAAGCTGGGGTGTATTTCCCCATTTTGAAAAAAAAAATCTCTACAATCGTGGTTCGGGTAAAACGTGGACCTAGATGTTTATAAATTGAAGGTGACGATTAGTTTTAAAAAGTTAGAAAGTTGTCTAATATTTCAAAAGAACTAAAGTATTTGGTATGTTGCATTCGCCCTAATCCAGTCTCATCCTCGAGGATACCATCAGAGACATGTAAGGTTTGTGAGAAATTGCAAAAGGAATTACAAGTTGGTTTTTAAGCACCGAGTAAACCATAGATACACCATACACAGTCATAAAACATTTGCTCCTTACTAAGGACAACTTAGTTAAAGGGAAATGAAATGGAATGGATGTAAAAAATGTTGTTTTTCTGATTCTACTGAAACCGTTAATCATTTGTTTATTGGCTGCCCTTTTGCAAAAATTATATGGTGTATGGTTTATCTTTCTTATGACATTCCTCCACCAGCTAATATTACTAATATATTTGGTAAATAGCTTAATGGTGTGCGAAAGAAAGATAAAGAGAAGATTCGTATTGGCATTTCTGCACTTTGTTAGTCTATTTGGAGAACTGGGAATGATGTTATATTTAATAAACAAACTGGAACTAATTTTTTGCAGGTTATCCGGTGACGTGGGCATTACCCTTCGGGTAACCAATATTGCTCTATCCTATACGGTCCAGGTGGAGGCCCATGAAGGTACCCGAAGGGAAGATGGGCCACTAGGACGGTGCGGCGGAAGATTACTTGAAGTACAAGACACGGAAGAAGCCGAACAAGGAAAGATTAGAGATAGATCTATTGTAATCCTACTCGTACTCGACTAGACCTCTCGGGACCTGGCCACCTATATAAAGGTCGGAGGGGGCTATCGAGGACACAATCAATCTTAGCAATCTTAGCCAACAGAAGCTTAGACCTAGGTTACCCCAGTGATTAGCTATCTCGACGAGATCACAGCCGAACTATTCGGCACCCATTGTAACACTGTTTTCATCACAATCAAGGACAGACAGGCAGGACGTAAGGGTTTTACCTCATCGAGGGCCCCGAACCTGGGTAAATCGCTCTCCCCGCTTGTCTACGTACCGATGTCTCGTGTCAGCTTGCAGGATTCCATCAACCCTAAGCCCCTATCGGAGGGCATTGCCGAGAAGCACCCTCGACAATTGGCGCCGTCGTAGGAAATCTGCACAAGGCAGGGCATCGGCATACCAGTCACGTCCGCAGCGTTCGTGCTCGAGTCACCAACACCTCCAGGACCAAAAGATCCGATCTACTGCGAGCCCTTCGAATTCGCATCACACCTCAAGCCGTCGCACCCGGCCCCTTCAGAATCGAGTGACGACATGACCACCACCTTTGGAGGCGTCCACTTCATCATCGACTCCGGAGGCTTTCTTCGCCTCCCAAGGACAGTACGTCCGGTTTGGGCCCCTCGGTCTCAACGGAAGATACCCGGGCAGCAACCTTGGAAATTCCGCCCAGAAGCATGCATGGAGGTAACCGAGGGAACCTCGATCACGCAACAGGGAGAAAGAAAAGGCAAAGGGAATCATACTATGGAGAACGGGAACAGGAGGGCATGCAATCGATCCATGGCCGCGCCCGTTCACCGCACCTATCAGCCACGGAGCAACTCGATGCGCCATGCTACCTCCACTCCTATATCGACCCGAAGGACGGGCGGGAAAAATCCAGTCACCTATTAAGGAACTGCCGACACTTCCTGGAAATTCGACAGTTCTGTGATGACCTCAGGAGTGAAGCTATATCGAGAGTTCACATAATGGAGAAAAAGGCAAGATCTTACAGCTATCGGGCGGAGCCATATATCCCGGAACCGTACGAACCAATGGAGAAGGATGAGTACGTGCCAGCCGAGGTATTCCCAGAACCGCGCGGGCAGGTCAGCATGATCCATAAAACCAGCTTCTCAAAAAGGGAAATCAAGAAATTCTCACGAGAAGTGAAGTACGCAGAAGTCGCTATGGTCGATACACCTGAATTCATCGATTGGTCAGAGCAAAGTATCTCCTTCGACATGTCAGATCACCCGAAAGCTGTCCCTAGACCAGGCCACGCAGCTCTAGTCCTCGAGGCGCAGATCGGAGGGTACAACATGAGTAAGGTATTTATGGATGGAGGAAGCGGCTTAAATCTACTGTTCGCCAACAGGATGAAAGCTATGGGTTTAACAGTCGACATGCTAAGGGAGTCCGACACAGGAGTCCACGGCATTATACCGACTCGACCCGCTTACTCTCTCGGAAAAACGTCATTAGATGTGGTCTTCGGCACGCCCACCAATTTCAGAAGAGAAAAGATCGAGTTCGAAGTTGTCGACTGGGAGTCTCAGTATCATGCCATCCTCGGCAGGCCAGCGTTCGCCAAGTTTATGGCCGTACCCCATTATGCTTACCTAAAATGAAGATGCTGGCAACAACGGAACCCCAATAACCATTCATGGGAGTTTTGCTCGGTCAGACACCTGTGACAGAGAGTTCCAGAAGATCGCTTCAAAATTCGGCGCTAAGGAGGAGCTCAATGCGATCGACGCAGCCGTGGATCATACAGCCACCAGCCGACAACCGAAACGTAAGATCTGACGAGTTTGACGCTGCAAAGGAAGCCAAGAAGCTACAGGTGCACCCCACTGACCCAAAGAAAACGGTCAATATATCGGCTGACCTCCGTGAGCGCTGGGAGATATTTGCATGGGAACCATCCGACATGCCAGGTATCCCCAGGGAACTCGCTGAGCACGCCCTTAATGTTGACCCGACAGCCAAACCAGTGCAACAGTCGATGCGTCGATTCTCAGAACCCAAGAGGAGAGCAATTGGTGAGGAAATCAATCGACTTCGTAAAGCAGGATTCATCCGAGAACTCAAGGAATCAGAGTGGGTGGCTAACCCTGTCATGGTGCCCAAGAAGGACACCACCGCTCTGCGTATGTGTATCGATTACACCGGCCTCAACAAACACTGTCCGAAAGACCACTTCCCGCTGCCTAGAATCGACCAGATAGTTGATTCCACAGCCGGATGCGACCGCCTCTCCTTCCTCGATGCTTACTCCGGGTATAACCAGATCAAATTGAAGAAGGAAGATCAGGAGCTAACCGCGTTCATTACCCCACACGGCGTTTTCTGCTACAACGTCATGACCTTCGGGTTGAAAAATGCGGGAGCAACTTACCAACGTTGCATGCAAGCTTGCCTTGGAGAGCAGATCGGACGAAACATCGAGGTCTACATCGACGATATCGTGGTAAAAACAAAACACACTGCCACCCTCGTTGACGATCTGCGGGAAACCTTCGACAACCTAGACAGGTATAAGATCAAGTTAAACCCCAAAAAGTGCTTCTTCGGAGTACCAGGAGGGCAAGTACTAGGATACTTCATCTCGGCCAGGGGGATCGAAGCCAACCCTTTGAAAATCAAAGCTATTCTCGACATGGAGCCTCCAAAGAATCTGCATCAAGTGCAGCAATTGGCAGGACGCTAGCCGGCAGGTTCATTGCTAAGCTGGGAGAAAAGCTTTGCCTTTCTACAATCTGATGAAAAAATCGGAAAAGTTCGAGTGGACAAAGGAGGCGCAGGAATCCTTCGACAATCTAAAGAAGATATTGTCGACATCTCCAGTCCTTGTAACCCCCCGTGAGAAGGAAACGCTGCTCATGTACATAGCTGCGACAGCCCAAGTCTTCAGCAGCGTCTTGGTTGTTGAACGAGAAGAAGCAGGGAGAGTCCACGGCGTACAGAGGCCCGTTTACTACCTCTGAAGTACTCACACCGCAAGACAAAGGTACCCCCATCATCGAAGCTGGCGTATGCAGTATGGAGATCGGCCCGCAAGCTACGGCACTATTTCACCGAGCATCCGATTGTCGTTGTGAGCGAGGCGCCGTTGAAAAATATAATGACCAATCCAGAGGCCACTGGTCGAGTGTCCCAATGGGCTATCGAGATAGCACCTCACGACATAACTTATGTCAATCGAACGGCCATAAAATCCCAAATCCTCCCAGACTTCGTGGCAGATCGGATTCAATCCCAGACACCGGTGGCACCCGACATGTCGGGATCATGGATAATGTATTTCGACGGGTCAAAACGAAGCACAGGTGCAGCAGGGAGTAGTGCTGATATCACCACAAGGAGATAAGATGAAGTACATATTGCGTATGAACTTCCCTCCCCACAAACAATGAAGCAGAATACGAAGCACTTTGCATGGAATGAAGATGACAAAGGCGTGTGGGGCGACTCATTGGAAATCTACGGGGACTCAAACTTGGTGGTACAACAGTCGATGAACCTGTGCGACGCAGTTAGCGACAACATGATCACCTATCGACAGCTGTATCAAAACATGGAAGCCAAGTTCGAGGGGTGTGAGCTCAAACATATCGGTAGAGCCAGCAACGAGGAAGCCGACACCTTAGCTAACATCGGCTCCATGTGTTCTCCCATCCTAGACGGAGTATTTTACGAAGTAATCACTCAGCGATCAATAAAAGAGAAGGCGCCGACACCTTTAAAACCATCGACTGAAGAAGCAGAGGCAAACCCACAGCAAGTTACTGATGAAGCTCCAGCTCTCCCAGCCGAACAAGTTCTCCTCCTCGAGCCATTATGGACTAAACCGCTCCTGGCGTATCTGACAAGGCAAGAACTGCCGGTAGATCCAGTTGAAGCAAAACGAATCGTCAGGCGATCAAAAGCTTTCACCATAGTAAACGGTAAACTCTACAAGCGTAGCATTTCCGGTATTTTCCAAAGGTGCATTGCCATCGACGACGGAGAGCACGCTGCGCGAGATACACGAGGGAACTTGCGGGCATCATGTGGGAGTAGGGCTCTCGTAGCAAAGCCTTCAGGGCAGATTCTCGGCGACGGCAGATCGGATGCTCGAGATTTGGTCATGAAGTGTGACCCTTGTCAACGGTTTTCTCCAAAACCGCACGCCCCTGCAGACCTAATGACGATACCACTGGCATGGCCGTTCGCCCAATGGGGACTCGATCGTCGGGCCATGCCGAGATCATCGCCTGGAGGACACACATACCTATTAGTCGCGATCGATAAATTCACAAAGTGGATCGGCGGTACGATACGAAACCAAGGCAAAAACAGCAGTCCAGTTCTTCAAGGAGATAACATGCTCGGTTCGGCGCACCTCACGGTATCGTCCGAGATAATGGAACCAACCTCGACTCCAAAGAGTTCGAGAATTCGTGATGACAAAGATAAACGAAGTTTGCATCGATGGCTCACCCAAAACAAATGGACAGTGGAAAGGATCAACGGTCTAATAGGGGACGGCCTCAAGAAACGCCTTACAAAGCAGAGGGAGCTTGGGTCGAAGAATTACCATCGCATTACTATGGAGTTTGCGTACCACGCCTAATAGGTCGACGCAGTACACCCCATTTTTCTGGTACATGGAGCCGAAGCAGCCCTACCAGTGATGTTCGATTCGAAGCACCTCGAGTGACGCATACACAGAACCTTCTTCCAACATCGCACTGCAAGATGCCGTAGATCTACTAGATGAAGCTCGAGACATTGCTTTAGCCAGGACCACGGTATATCACAGGCGCGAGGAATTACCACATCGACGAATACGCAATCGATGCTTCAGCGTTGGAGATATGGTACTGCGGCTGAAACAAAAAAGACCCTCGAAACTCGAGTCTCCATGGGAAGGACCTTACATCGTCACCGAAGTGATACCAGGAGGAGCGTACAGGCTCAAAAATCCAACTTCGGGAAAAGATGTCGCAAACCCATGGAATATCGCACACCTGCGACGGTTCTATACATAGGGCACAATTGTTTTTATTATTTCAATAGCCTTTAAAGTTGATTTTTCTTTATGAATAAAGTTTTAATCAGGTTTTCTGCCTCCTTTTCTTCAATTCAGGCCCACCACCTGAACAGGTCGACTGCGGCCCTTACCTTCGCTCTTACTCCCATCGGGAGCATTGGCCCATAAAACACGCAGTGTCATTAATTAAATACTCTCAACGAGAGCTAAGATTAGTGGAACACAAAAAGAAAACAACCAATCCAAGCCTCGAGAAAACACGCGAGTGCTGCAGTCGATGGTTACATTATCACAAAATAAGGCTCAAACCGGTGCACCGAGTGACGATGCCAAGCGTCTAATTCCCTCGACTAAGTCGACGGGTCTCGCTCTTACAAAACTTACACAAAGGCTTCGCAATAACATTGCATAATTCAACGAAGTCGTCGGGAGAGCAGGTTGAACTGATCACTCAGCCGGCCCCGGCAAATGAAATATCAATCGAATTAACATAGCGTACAACGTACGCGATAAATTTATACAAAATAATCCTATGCAGGAATTAAAGCTATCACATTCATAGTCGAGCTCCTTGGTCCCAATGAGCCTTCAGATCCTTCTCAAGGCACGACTCCATTCGGGAAACGATGGTGTATGCAGGACCTCTGGCGGCATCATAATATTGGCCCAAGTTCTTCTCAGTATTTGCTACGGCTTCCAAGTCTAGAGACGGGTGACATGCCAATGTCGAAGCAAGAGCAAGCTCCGCACCCGCCAAGAGTTCTTTCCGCACCAACTGTCGAATCCTTTCGGGGGACTTGAATCGGGTAAACAAAGCAGATAAGGTTTCAGGTGCTTGGTCTAGGGGAAACAAGGTGTTCCAAACCATCGTGAGATGAGCGTGGAACTTATCAAAGTAATAATGCGCCTTCCCCACCCGATACTTGAACTTCGCCATGACGACAGCCTTCGGACGATGCAGCCACAAACCATGATTCGGGTGCGCAACGTCAGTCATTGCTTTAACCTCTTCGTGGATCTTTTTGTTCTCCTCAGCCCATCTGAAGCTACAACTGGAAAGGAATAAGAACCAGTTAAGGGAATATTTGTTGCAGAAAAAAGAAACATGGGCTAATACTTACAGCCCAAACTTTCGGTAGCAATTGGAGACCATCAAGAGCATACTGTTCGATCTCCCCTTTTTTCTTCACCAAGGCCGCCATCGCACGAAGAGAAGTGATATCTTTGTCTAAACTAGACACCTGGTCACACAAGTGGCGAACGAGGCTTGATTCATCATTACTCGAAGGATTCGGAAAAAGCCCAGCACGAGAAGAAGACGAAGGAATCTGCAGTGCAACCCTTAATTCAGATTAAGTATCAAAGTAAAAACTCCCATCGGGAGCACCGGGCATGTGTGATACATTCAAAAGCATGTTCAAATTGGCAACAGAGCCGAAGTAAAATCAAACTACAACGAAGTCACGACTGGTCTTATTTACAACAAGTCAAATAAAAAGTTCAAGGATTCGCTGATGACGAGCCAGGGGCGGATTCGGGAGCAGGCTTGGCTTGAGCTTCATCCACCAGCTTCAGAAGTCGGTTCGCACAAGTAACTGCTGATCGCTTGTAAGGTTCAAGATCGATCAAGTTATGGTCGCCATCGACAGGCAACGTTTTGGACAACTCCTCCAAATTTGATTCCATCCCATGATCCATGAGCAATTGAAAAGTGAGAACCGCCCCAAATAATCGGCTGCGGCGTTTCAATACCTCCACAAGCTCGGAAGGATCAACAAGGAAAGAAGCTGCCATATCGTCAAGAGTCTTGTCCTCCTTCATCTTCGGGAAGATCATCGAGTATAACCTTGACAACGCCCCTTTGGCCTTTTTCAAAAGACCAAGCACTTGGATGTTAGACTCGGCAGCAAGCGACAAGGCGTCGGCTATGGAATCCTCTCGAAGTTGATGACGACGTGTGACGGTTAAGTCGGCAGCATCTGAGAAAAAGACAGATCAGTAATCAATAATCAAAACACCCTTCAGCAAGTTGCGGGTTTTACCTAATAATTCCTTGATGGACTCGCGAAGGGCGCCTTCCTTTTTGTCGATTAAAGCTGCTGCTGCATGCTTGGCGTCTTGCTCATCCTTCAGCCGCTGCTTCAACTTCTTTACCTCCTCCTTCAGCAAGATGTTCTCGTTCTTGGCATCGGTGGCAAGCCTGTTGGCTTCCAGCACCTGATCAGCCGAAGATCTAATGTCTTTCGAAGTTGGGAGTTCTCTAACTCTAGTCGGGTGAACTCTTCGGCGAACTCCACTACGGCGTCGACTGTGGCATAGATCGGCTGCGACAAAATAAGATCATAAGGATCCAATCGATAAAAGGGAATCCAGCAAAATGAAGCAAGTTAGATACTTACATGATCACGACCAGCCGATGAAGCAGAACGTCGCCAGGAGGGATAACTGTCGACACTGGAACCTTCTCTACGGCCGTTCGTGAAGGAGGTGTCGATTTTGCGGGTGAAGGATTAGATTCTTTAGCCGATACGGCTCTCTCGGAGACCAGTTTCGCCCTCTTTGCAAGAGGGACTTCATCATCATCGTCATCAGAGCTACTTAAAAACAGTGCGCAGTTAGCATACGAGATGACAAGGAATAAATCAAGGAGGGAGCAAGAAACACTCACAGGTCAAGATCATCTTCGCCTGCGAAGATGCTTGTTGAGCTCTTCTTGGCAGGAGGAGGCGCGGCAGCGTCGTCGGCATCATTATCGCCTCCGCGAGGACTTGATTCAGCGAAGCGATAAGGTCATCATGTACTGCTTCCGACGCATACTCCTGACGAAGGCGTCATCTTCAGTAGCCTCTTCCCCTTGGACATCGCTGTCCTCGAGGACATGAGGGGCGTCCTCGGTTCCATCGGAATCTTCGTCATCATCCTCTAATATTACACCGCTTTCGGGAGTAGGAGGATAGCATCGGGCAGCTGCAAGCGCCTTTCAAAGAAAAAGAGATTGATGAGATACAACGGAAAAAGGATGTCGGCAGTAAAAATAAACGAAGAATTACCTCGGTTGGAGGATGGTCAGCATCGTAGGGAGGACGAGCCGATATCAGGACGATATTGTCATTCTTACTAAGGCACGTCAGGCGGCGGACTTCGTCTCGGAGATCATCAGCCGAAAGATCGGCAGAGCTAACCCTGGACTCATCATCCTTACCCGAGTAAAGCCACAGTTGATGGGGGCGAGACATTAACGGTTGCACTCGACGCTGCAGGAACACTGAGACAACCTCAGTGCCGCACATTGTCAAGCCTCCCGTGTTTTTCAGAGTGACTATTTGATCGAACAGCCTGTCGGCTGTCAATTTTTCGTCGGGAGAAAGGGTGTTTTGCCAGGATTTCTTCGGCTTAGCAATCAGTTTGTCCTCAAAGGGAGGAAGGTTTGAGCATCGCCCAGATACTGAAGGATCTCGTAGATAAAACCATTTGTTGCGCCAGCCCTGGACAGACTCCTTCATTGGGTAATCAAAGTAGTCGACCTCCTTCCTGACAACGAAGCCGACGCCACCGACGACGGGGGCCGTTGCTGTCGTTATGGCGCTTCACGTAGAAGATCTTCCTCCAAAGACCCCAGTGAGGGTCAATGCCGAGGAAGGCTTCGCAGACGGTGACAAAGATGGATAGATGGAGGATGGAGTTCGGGGTCAGCTGCCAGAGCTGGATCCCATAGAAGTAAAGAAGAGAGCGAAGGAACTCGTGCGCCGGAAGGGAGAGGCCACGGAACAGAAAGGCAGAAAACATAACAGTAAAGCCCTTCGGGGCTTTGGGCGAGAAACCGCACCTGGAAGACGGATATCGTCCTCAGATGCGGAGATGAATCCGAGGGACCGCAGCTTGTTGATGTCGCGGTTGGAAATGGCAGAGGCACTCCAATCACGGCTAACCTTGGCCGCCTCCGAAGCACTAGCACCCTTCTTTTTACCCATGGCGCTTGAAGCTCTTGAGAGAACGATGCGGGAAGAAGGAGAGGATGCGCGGGGAAGATGAGCAGTAGGAGGTGTAAAAAAGTAAAAATGAGGAAGCCCTCTATTTATACCGCAAAGATTGTCATCAGATCGTGGCCATAACTCCGTGGGCGTCGTGGGAGGTGGAGCGAATCCAGCTGTACACGTGGCACTAGAAAACAGGATGGAACCGGCGGCCCATTATTCCCACGTCGCGAAAATCGAGGAAACGGTCGGCTCGCGTGCACCGTCAAAACCTAAAATCGCTCAGAACTAGGGTGGGCCCGGAGGGTCAAGTCTTGTCAATCAGTCACAACAGCGCGTGTCATCGGTGACGTCATGGGCATTGTTGATTGCATACGAAAAGACAAAAAGGTCGAGTGGTCAACTTGAGCCTATGCACGGATTGCAAGCACCCGCACTAGGCTCTGGGGCTACTCCCATCGGGAGCGCTGTCGTGCACCCGATAAAATGAGGACTCGAAGGAAATATTTGACTCAAGTCTGCACCCGGCGTAATACGCCCGCGCCCGACTCGGACTCCCGGGAGCGCGGATGCGCACCCGACAGAACTTTTCGCACTCCAGGATCATGCCCGGGGACTTGATTCTGTAGGGTAACGTTGTTTTGCCATCGGCAGTTAACCAACAAAAGTTGGGCACGTTATTCGATATCCCTTGCATAAAGAAAATGATCGGATGGTCTACAAAGACTTGCAGGAACAATTTCGGCAGAAGAAGATGTTCGAGTGGTACAACTTGAGTCTACGCACGGATTGCAAGCATCCGTACCTAGACTCGGGGCTACTCCCATCGGGAGCGCGCCGCGCACCCGATAGAAGACAGAAGGAAAGCAAGAATGATCAAGGAGAAGAACTTCGGGAGAAAATATGCTTCAGTCTCTACCCGAACTATGTTCGGCTAGACACTCGGGGGCTACTGACGTGGGTATTACCCTTTGGGTAACCAATATTGCTCTACCCTATACGGTCCAGGTGGAGGCCCATGAAGGTACCCGAAGGGAAGATGGGCCACTAGGACGGTGCGGCGGAAGATTACTTGAAGTACAAGACACGGAAGAAGCCGAACAAGGAAAGATTAGAGATAGATCTATTGTAATCCTACTCGTACTCGACTAGACCTCTCGGGACCTGGCCACCTATATAAAGGTCGGAGAGGGGCTATCGAGGGACACAATCAATCTAGCAAAAGCTTAGACCTAGGTTACCCTAGCGATTAGCTATCTCGACGAGATCACAGCCGAACTATTCGGCACCCATTGTAACACTGTTTTCATCACAATCAAGGACAGACAGGCAGGACGTAAGGGTTTTACCTCATCGAGGGCCCCGAACCTGGGTAAATCGCTCTCCCCGCTTGTCTGCGTACCGATCGTGTCAGCTTGCAGGATTCCATCAACCCTAAGCCCCTATCGGAGGGCATTGCCGAGGAGCACCCTCGACATCCGGCGTGTTGCTCATTGGATTCAACAATGGGTTTTCCTTCTCCCACCAGAGCAGCGAGAGGATATGGTTGCTGGATGCAACCGGATGCTAGTGGTTGCTTAGGACTTCTTTTACAGGCTATTGGATTGCGGCATCCTAATAGAATAGCAAGTTGATAGCTTATCTATGTGCGCCATTTTCTTATGGTTGATTCATGTATCGATCTTAGCTTATCCTTGAATGTAATAGTTGAATTTTATTGAACGCATACTTTGGTTTAATAAAGCAAAGCCGTGTGCATCTATTGAGGCTATGCTCCCTTATCTAAAAACAAAAGTCATAAAACGTCTGTTAGAGATTATAGTCATGGAGAATCGACCAAGATGCCATTGTGGCCTACTTCCTGAATTTGTTCCATAAAAGAAGGCCTACAAATAATTTATGAAATGAAATTAATGATGCAAAGTTGAACCAAGCTTATAGAAAAATCTACGTAGAAGTATATGATACTATGTCGGTACGAAAATTTATGTCATGATGTACCTAATGACATTGATCTGACATGGTAGATGCTGATAGTTTTCTAAAATCTTGGTCAAAATTTATATTGTTTGATTCATAAATATGCCTTAATTTACAGAACTCGGAGGTAGTAGCTAGTTAGGGTACTTCCCCATGCATGATATGCTTTGTACCATATGAATGCACCAGTCTTCGATAGAGCTATTGTCTTTGAAAAAAAAAAAACAAGAGCTATTTTTGTCGGTAACATGTTATCATCTTCCTGTACATCTAAATATCTAATGTCTGTCGACCACATCATCATTTAATAAAGATGGCAAAAATCTCCGTCGGCAAACGCAAAGCTAAACTAATCAAACACGTACGATGTCATGCACCGGAAGAATTCACCGGCCGTTTGAAACCCATGTAGACCAGGTAGCCTTGCGTTGTCGAAAAAGGTCGGATGGGCAGGCGGCATGCAATGATGGGATGATGATGGGTGGGAGATGAGGCGGTGTAGGACCGAGAGCGCGAGAGAGGTGCGGTGCCGGCACAAAGCGGAACACGATGATTTGGGCCTGGGAGAAAGGCCATGCGCTCGCATGAATGGACACTTGAACTGGCCTTTCCGTGTGGCGAGCACAGCAAGCACGCCCTCGGCAATCATGCCCCCTCCATCCTCGAACCGGGGCAGCCGTAGCATTATGGTTGGTGCCCGCTCGGAAAGCCAATCATTTCTTCATGCACTGCTCCTACGTGCTGCGATCATTGCATATTACTAGCAACAAAGCTTGCATGGCAATCCCTAATCGTATGCTTAATCTTTTTGAAGATCAGACTCAAGGGATTTCTAAGACAAGAGAAGTTTGATTTACATACCAATGCTGGACGAAAATTGTGGACTTGGATGAGTTAAAAAAAACTGTTACTTCCTCCATTCAATAAAGAAGGCTGCGTGATCTCTGAATTGGCCCCTTGCATCACCATAGACTTCTTGCAGTTTATGCGAGGATTGCTTTGTATTACGTTTTTTTCTTCTATTTTATATTTTACTGTGAACTTGAGCGGTTGTGAGTGCATACTAGTTATGCAGATGTCGGTTGTGATGCTTACTATTTCAAGTAATAGCAGTTGAATATATAAGCAAATTACCATATAATTTAATTTGAACAAGTATTTGACATAGCATGATCGCAGAAACGGAAATAAAATTAAGCATGCAAAACAACAGGATGGATGAACAGATAGCATCTAAATAATATAAACCTATCGCATCTACTTCAAACCCCAGAACGAGAAACTCTAGCAAGATCTAACAGAGAGAAAGAAGAGTTACATACGGTGCAGCTTGAGCAGCCGCGGTTGCAGCAGCAGGGTCGATGTTGTCTCCCATGTTAAGGTTGTGAAAGAGGTCGTCGACATTGGGAAGAAATTGTTGTTCGAGAACTCGTCGTTGGATGACGACAGGTTGTTAGTGTCGCCTGCAAGCGCTCCCAAAGACCTGATTGCCCCTCACCCATACATGCCTAGGCAGGGTTTTGGAGGCCAACTGTCTCGTCTATCGGTGCACACCGAAGGATGGGATGAGGAAGACGGAGGTACTGGAAAGAGGAGGTCGCATATGTGTCTCATACATGTTAGGATTCGTGCCACGGTCCAGAAAAACCGGAATGAAACAGCTAAATTAAAAATAAGCTCGGCTAGACGAGATTCCCGCAAATCGTGGCAGCGGCGGAGGAGTGCGCGAGAGCTCACTGTCTTCTCAGTCACTTACAAGGGCTACAACACACCCCCTTATAAACCACTCTACATCTCTCTCAACTAGCAACGCGGGGCTAAATTACCTTGCCATACCTGAAAGGACTAAAGAGAATTTCAGAATTTGTATTGGTCATGGGCCAAGGGCCCAACACCGAATTTCAGTAATCTCCCATATGTCTCATTGGCACATCACACCATTATGTTCTAGAACATTGTTTATATATCAGTGTGTAGTGGAGATTGTTAAGTTGAACTTCCATTTAAAACTTTATATTACACTAGCTTGCAACTTGAATAGTGGACTATCTTTGAGCTACAAGTTTTCTGCACACTAGTTTCACCCAAAGCCTAGACCGATATAGGGCTTCCGCGAGGCTTCTTCGCGGTTTGAAGCTTATTCGTCATACTCCAGGGCCTTTTATGAGTTTATTAGAGAGCAAAATCTCTAGATTGCAATGTTTAACAATCATACTCATATAGGTGTGTTCTTCAGAAGATGTTCTGTAGGGCAACATGTTTGCTTAAATAAGCCACTTAGACACATTACGATAAATATCAACATGTCATGAAGATTAGGAGAGTATTTCATCTTCACGAAGAGGTAAATTTGTTGGAGATAGTGCCCTAGAGGAAAATAATAATAATTATTTATTATTTATATCTCAAAATGTTCATAATAGTTTCTTGCCATGTTATAATTGTATTAAGGGGAAACATTGATACATATGTGGTATTGTAAACAAACAAGGGTCCCTTGCAAGTACAAATGTACGAGCTAGCATAAAATAGGAAGACCTAACCCTCTCTCCCCCGAGGCGGCGGCACCGCCCGCCGTCCCCGGGGAGTTCCCCTCCAAACCACTCTCCTCCCCTCCTCTACAGGCCCCCTCCTCCGCCGCCGTCCCCGAGGACGCCGCGGGGCAAAGCCCCTGTGGTGAGGCGGCGGTGGCGGCTCGGTCCTCCGTCGGCAGAGCGCAGCGCGGCCTACGGGAGCGTGTGGGGCGGCGGCCTACACCCTCCTCCTCCATCGACTGAACGCAGCGGGATGGCGGTGGCCGGCGGATCTCCGGCGGCCGGCGGCGGATGTTGGCTGCGGTGTGGTCGGATCTGGGCCCGAGGTTCGGATCGCGATCCATCGCGGCTGCGTCTCGTCAATAGCACGAGGATGCTTCGCTGGGTCTTCTTCGCGGCTTGAGGACGTCCGGGTCTTTGGCCCGGGCATGGTGGTGGTGGCTGACTTCATCCACCGAAGGCAGTCGGCCAGGCTGGCTGTGTTGGATTTTGATCCCACTTTTAGCGCCGGCAGCGAGACGGGGAGGCATAGTAGCCGGTGAAAACCGAGCCGACTCCGGTCATGGAGGGCGATGGCGGCGACTGCGCCGTTATCTTGTTGAAGGCATCGTCAAGCAACTATCGCTAACCTACTTGTTCCGGCGGCGAGATGGAGGAGCTTGGAAGCCGGCGATGGTGTCGCCGGTGGAGGGTTGGAGTGGCCAGCCCAGGATGGTCGCCGACGTGGGGGTCCGACCTGAATAAAGGCGGCGGTCCTAGGGCCTCTCTTGCGTGAAGAGGAGGACCTACCGGAGGCCTGGACTCGTGATCTGGCCGGAGTGTTGAGTTCCGGAAGGCTCCGCCGATGAATGTAACAGTGCTTTTGCCTGGAGTTTGTTGGATCGGAGGTATTCGGTCGTGCGCACCCATGTTTTTATTCCGACCGATTGGTTCTGGAGGGAGCGGCGCGAAGCTCTTTTTCTTTGTTGACATCAAGTGACTATGGATCCATGATGAAAGTCGGAAGAAGAGAATTTCATGAAGGCCGGAGGGGAGGACTAAGGGAGGTTCAAGTCTCTGCGTTGTTGAGGGACTTGCTTGGTGTTCCGGGCTTCACAGCAGCGGTATGAAAGTAGGGGCGACAACACGGTGAAGTGCGAGTCCTACCTTTCAGGGTGAAAACCCAAGGTCTGGCCTTAATTGGTTGTGCCTGGCAATGTCCTTGGTGGAGGCATTGTTTTGAGAGCGGGGACTATCTTCAGGGTGAAAACCTAAGATCTTTGATCGAGCGACGACGGTGTTTGAGCACTGTTCCCTTCTTGGAGGCGTCGTTTTTGGAGAGTCTGTAATTCAGGTGTTGTCTTGGCGGTGGATGTATTGCTGTTGTTAGGCACGAGATACTGTAGCGGGACTTTTGTTTCTTAGTTTTCTTTTCTTATTTTTGGATGTGTGCATCCGTAGTGCCATTAAGGTGGTGCGTTGTTGCAGAGGCTGGGTGTAATTGGTATCTTCTTGATATTAATATATTCCCTTTATCGAAAAAAAAAATGTACGAGCTAGCTCATTGTGGTCAATCGTTGATCGAGGTTTCCCGGTCATGGACACACATGTTCATGGGGTCATGTCATTAGATGAATGATATGTTGTACATACCTATATATAATTATTGTAACGCGATAAAAGTCGTATCAAGTTCAAGATTACGATGTTTATGAAAACGTAGTGACCTAATCCTTAGACTGTGAGATCATATCTAACCACTATCATCGGCGGCTTCTTTGACATGATCAATCACTACATTATTATAGGGTGTTCATAAAGGTGCTGCTCAGGTATTCCGATGGGTTGGTTGAGGCGTATGTAACTTCATTTGTTCACCCGCGTGATAGAGAGATACAAAGGGCCCACTAGGTGAGATTACATCCATAAAGCTACGCATTGTATGCCTAGGTCATGAGGATGGAATCACACGAAACGAGTTGAATAAGCCTTGTCTGTAACGAGATCAAACTAGGTATGACGATACCGATGATCATGTCTCAGACAAATGCCAGTATCGAGGAACAAAGGGAATATGACTCAACGTAATGGTTCAAACGACGATCATATCTTCGTGGAATACATAGGGATCATTATGGTTCTCCATACCCCCTAGTGATCATTGAAGGGAGAGCCATATAGATCATGTCTGTGTTATTCCCGAACCATAGGGTAACACACTTCAGGGTTCAACAAAACTAAATATAGTTTTGGAATCATCGAAATTGAGAGAGAAATCCATAAAAGAGTTCCGAAAAGGTTGTTCGGAGAAGTCCGGCGGTATCCCGGTGATGATATTGGGACTCCAAGAATAGAGTGTCGTAGTAAGTGAAGCTTTTTCCCCACAAGGATGACTCGAGGGTTTATATCGAACTCTCAGGGAATTGACTTAGAGGTGTCTCTTTTCCTGTTCTTCTAGCAATCCTGCAAAGTAAACTATTGCCTTGTGTCCCCAACTCCACCGTGTAGTTTTCAAGCACAAAGTTTCATATTAGTAATTGTAGATAAATGAAGTAGTAAAAGTAAAGTGAAGTAAATAAACAATGTAAACTAAGTAAAAATACTAAAGAGATAGTTGTTTTTCAGTTTTGTGTGTGATTAAGTAAAAAAAATATTTTTGTATTTTCGGCTTAAAATAGTGCTACAAGTAGAAAGTAAGATAAATGCAGTGGAAATGTGTTTCTTATAATTAAAACTAGCCGGGTGACCCGCGCATTTGCGCGGCTAGCTTTGTTATGTATTTCTAATTTACAAATTTTAGATATTTTATATTATACTACTTTCTAATTATTTGTGTTTCATTCTGTTGATATTTGGAATGGTAGAGAATCTTGTATTCGAAATGCACATCGCAATATTTTTCTGTATCGCGCTTCTGTGCGAGCTAATTGTCCTAGATCAGTGCTAATATGAAGATAATATTATTTTATAAGGTACGTCCTCACGCAATTTCACAGCATCTCGGATAAATTTGAATCTTTTGGCGAGGTATATTACATCCTCACTCTTTAGGAAAGAATAATAATCTTGAATTTTCGTAATAATAAAACACATGGTTGTTGGGATCATATCCCTTCATGCAAAACCGAAGACTTCCATACTTAACTTAATTATTTCTATCTTGTCATTAGATATTTTGAAGGATCGTTTCACCAAAAGCTGAATGTTCACCGGTAGCACTTAAACTTGTACACGTTCTCTTCCACAGCCCCAATGAAATGTATTATTCGATCGAAGTGTTTTTTGCGAATGCAATGAGATGATTCTATGTGTTTTTATGCTCAAATTACACTATTTGATATTTGTCAATGTTATTATCCACGTATTTGATTAGTAGGTAATTTCTACTAAACAATCTGTCCCAACTCACTCTTGTTTGGACTTTCATTCTGGAGTTGGTATGAAATCATATTACTGATTCAATCGATTTTTTTTACTCACATATATGAACCTATCTACTAAGTAATGAAAAAATGGGTGTTTCCCTAACTGTTAATAGTAAAATAGTAAATAGACAAATTTAGGTTTGTAGGATTCACTATGGCACCAGAAGCAGCTTAAGTCTTATGATGGATTTTTTAAAGTTTATTATGATAAATTATTAAGTACATATATTTGTTTGGGATATCTAGCTCGTTTTTAAATAATTGATTTTTGCATGATTGAGGTGATTTTTAAATAATACATTTTTCATCAATTCTATGAATAATACATGATTTAAAAAAATAGGACTCGGACAGTCGGACGGGTGCGGATCGGCCGGCCAGCTACTGATTGGCAGACAGGCGGCCGACGATCTGGCCATATAGCTGGTGGGTCACCAGTCGGCCGATCGCTAGTCGGCCAGCCGACCGAGTTCTAGATTTGATTTTTTTAAATCATGTATTACTTGTAAAATTGATGAATAAATTGTATTATTTTAAAAAAATCACCATGATTTAGCATGCCTTTACATTATTACATTTATGATGATAATATTATTTTCAATCCTTATATGTTACCAGAGTATATATGTATATATTTATATTACTTGTGAAAGCTAGAAATGTTTGATTGCTTGCTTTTTAGAAAGTGACCAGGATAGGTAAGCACTAAAGTAAATGTATGTGGTGAAACAAATTTTAGAAAATTCAAATGTTTGGGTTTTTGTTATCCAATGCATATAGAAGTATTTTAAATTCAAATGTTTGGGTTTTTGTTATCCAATGCATATAGAAGTATTTTGTAGCATATTAATTTCAAATTTTAGACTACCTTTTTGTCAGCATTTCCAGAGATATAGCACGTACCTTTTGTCCATCGCCTAGCATTCAGTTTGAATATGTTGAATGCATAGTGATCTACATCTTCTCTCGTAATTAGTCATCAGGCATGATATATATGACCTCAGATGCTCCCGTGGCTTAGCCAATAGACGATCAAGCATATCCTCCTCCATAAAAGTACTTCCAGCTATTGTGCCATGCATACTATATGCTGCCATCAATCCTTTGAGAGAGAACTACTAATTCAAATCGTAAGACTGGTCGCTGGGAGTCTTTTCTTGTGCAGCTTCGACCAATGTTGTGCATGTGGAATCAGTCTTTTGAATGGCCCCGTATAAGAACATTGTCATGGGTTGAGTACATACCCTGGCTCTAGCTAACTGGCCGGCCGAAACTTATACCGTCTTGAGGATCCTTCCTGTACCTCGATGCCGTTAGCTCGTCTCTAGGCTTACCTATATCATGTCGGCATTCGATTTGCTGGCTTTATGTTGCGTGTGTGTGGCATCGCCCCTGTAGGGGAAGCTCTCCCATGCCACCATTATCTCTTATTCTTGGCTTGCGTGCACCACGTTAGCTATTGACATCCAGGCTTCACGGTGGTGTTTGGCATCTCGGCCCCTTCTCATGACCGGTGGCATGGTGTCGTCTTCGCCGCTCAATCTTAACTACGCCATGGCCGGTTTATCGCAGGCCTTGTCGTAAATTCAGAGCTGTTATTATCGTCGCCCAGAACTCATCGGAGATTACACGGGGTCGTTACATGGGACGTTGTCCTCTAAAGAGTCAAGATTCACTCGACGACTACTCTGGTCGTTGTTGCGCAACCTGTGATCCTTGTCTCTGCCGGTATCGGAAAACCGGATCGATCAACCATAGATATCTATGAAGACTCCGTCATGCACAACTTGCGGGCGTGATTTCCGCCTTTCAGAAATCGTTGTGGAGGCATGATCAAGGCGAAGCATGGCGAATCAGATTTCATGTGGGCGAGTTGGGTAATCTGCTGAATCGGGTCCATGCACATCAATTTTAATTGGTCACGTCTCTGGAGATCTTCCGGATCGGACGTGCCCGCACGTCTTTGGATATCTCTCAAACCGAAGTGGTCGGTTTATCATACATGTTGGCGCTATGAGAAACTGGAAAGAGAAAAACTTACCTCCAATCTTGTTCTGATATTGGTTTGTCACCACTCCTCTGACAGCGTAATAATTTCATTGTTCAACAACACCATTTGATATCTGGATGTAATTTTTTTCTAGATTCCCTCTCAACTGAAGCTACCGGTGCATGTGCAGCATTACATACCACAAACTTTTGCAAGCGTTCACACTTGATGGCCAACTATTGCTTGGACGTCGTTCCTCCATAAAGAACCATCATAGTAATTACCATTTATGAATCTGAACGAACTTGAGGCTCCTGCAGAAATACTACTCCACTACCAGCTTGAAATCCTTGTATCAAAGCAGAGTGCCTGCCGGGAAAAGACAAAAACTAATACCAGATGACATGCTCCAATGTGAGGTCGTGGAATTCTTCAGAGGTCACATTATGGCCATATGTCGTCTTTTCAGATCAAAAGCAGTATACGATCGGGCAGGAAACATGAGAGCGGAGAACACCCCATGCCTGCGATCAGCAAGACATGGGCGAGAACCTACAGATGCCTGATGTACAGGGATAGCCGGCGTCGCTGTTGTGGGAGCGCAAAACTTCTAGGAGGAAATCCTCAGCCACTGCAGATCCGCAAGGAAGCTATGAAGTGCTTGACTGATCGATCTCAATTTCATTGCTTGGTATCCATCGACCAATCGCTGCGCCGTGGAGTCATTTTGCAGCGTCAAGAGATAGGGCGGAGATGGAGAGGCGGCGGCGGCTGCGTCCCGCATGCATCTAGGGCTTTAGGCTCTGTTTTTTTCTCTCTCTCTCTCTTTGAGATGCATGTAGGCTTCGGGTAAAAAAGTGGGCGTGACACTTGAGGAAGGCAGGCGAAGCATGGCGAATCAGATTTCATGTGGGCGAGTTGGGTAATCTGTTGAATCGGGTCCATGCACATCAATTCTAATTGCGCACGTCTCTGGATATCTTCCGGATCGGACGTGCCCGCACGTTTTTGGATATCTCACGAACCAAAGTGGTCGCACGTCTCTGGACATGTACGTTTTATTCCAATGGTAGCTCATTTAAATCTAATCCGTTAAATTCCAAACTCTTATCTCAGCCATTAGTTGTCTTGTGTTTTAATTATATAATAGATTGGACCAGGTGATGGCTGCAAGTGCACAGATCAATTGTAACTAGTTTCGAAGTAACAGTATTGAACCATGGAAAGTTGTTGGTAGAGGTCTTAATGCCCCTCGCTACTATTATCTATAGAGTACTTGCAAGTTATTCTAGTTCCAAGATTAAGTATATCCAGGTTGTTTTGTGTTGATAGCAAAAGTAAACAAAAACAAAGAAATAAACTAATGTAACTGAGAGCAGCGAGTATGGTTGTGGGAATGCCAATATGGCTAAGGTGTTCTCGGAGATTGTTGGTTCCACCACTAGCATTAACTAAGAACACAAATTAGATAATCTACACCTTTGTTTTCGTTGTGTGTGGGAAAGGCTTGATACTGGAATATGTATCTCATAACATATCCCTGAATAACCACCGCGATGACCTTTGGCAAGCCACCTATTGATCCATCACAATTAAGGGATTACCCCATGGTTATTTGTGAAGCATGGTGAGTCCCTTCGTATCCCCTTCTTCCATACAATAATGCACCGCAAACGCTATGTCACTTCCCGCCGTATGCACTACCATACTTTCGAAGGTAGTTTCCTCTCATGACCAAAGGCAAATATTATATGGTCGACATCATATAATATCACAAGAGAAAACTAACACACAATCATACTACAAAGTCATAAATCATCTTTACTCATATCATAATATAGATAGGATTTCTCCATCTCTCCCCAGGAACAAAGGAACTACTCACACATGAAGGCAATCAACATGATCTTAAACATATGAATGGAATATGGTAGTGCAATTGAACACACGATGAGATCCACACTAGGGATTGGATTACAACCAAGTTAACAAAAGGGGATCGGTGTTGGAGACGGTGATGATGATGATGATGATGATGATGATGATGATGATGATGTAGATCAGTGTTGAAGCCTTCAACATCCAAGTCCCTTCTCCTCTTGAGTGGTGGTGATGGATGAGATCTTGTGCAGGTGGTGGCTATGGAGTCTTCCAAGGCAGCAGGGCTCCTCCATGGAGGTATGTGGTGATGGGGGGTCTCTCCCTTGGCTCCTCCCCTCTTTATATAGGCCTAGGGATCTCCAATAGCCCCTCCCACGCAGCCTATGACCTAAGAAAGGTCTAGGAACAAACGGGGACGGATTCTTTGAAGAAACGCGTCCAGCAAGGCCTTTTCTGCATGTCCAGGCCCGTGGTACAGGCGGACGGTACGGGCAGGCCTGCACGTACCGATGGTGGCTAAAGTTACTAGTTGCGTTCTTATTTTGTCCGAAATTTCCTCATACGAACTCTGGCTTGAGTGTTCTTGGGCTCGTTGAACTCATATGGACGAGAGCTACAACACCATGATATTAGATCTTTATTTTGAGATGGTGGGAAAATGTCACTTTTTCCACTCCCTCAAATGACTAAGTTTGATGCCCGCAGCTCTTCCATATTTCCCTCTCTTGAATCTTTTGCCTTGCTTTATCCATAATTTTCCATAACACCTACAACCATGTAAAAGACAAGGGAAACATAATAAAATCCTACTAAAACTACTAAATATGCGATGCTCATATGAAATTCAAACAAATTTACTCATTCATGTGATATCACATGCCCTTGACCTAGTCACAAGTTTGCAAGCTTCATAGATTTAATATCACCGAGCGGACCCGGAGTGCCTATCCGTCACACGCATGGAAAAATCCCGATCTTGATGCATAAGCCTCGCGCATCCTTTCGGAATACCAAATAGAAACATTTATGATCACCCTGTTATGGTGTGATGTTTGATACAATCAAGGCAGCCTCCGGTGGTACCGATTAGATATGATCTCACGGTCTAAGGAGTAGGTTACATTATTTTCTAGTTATCGCAATGTTGAACTTTGTGACTGGATCACACTGCCATACCTATGTTGGGTGTGTGTCCATCACATCATTCATCTAATCAAATGACTCCATTATCAATTGGCACAAATGTCCATGTTCAGGAAACCTTGATCATGTATTAATCAAGGGACTAGTTTACTAAGGACATGGTTTTGTTTACATACCACATGTGTATTAATGTTTCCGTTTAATACAGTTATATCATGACATACAAATAAGACAATAGAACATCTTTAATATTTGCCTTTAGGGCACATATCCAACAATCTCCCACTTGCACTAGAATACAAATAAACTAATTACATCCGGAAAAAACTAGCACCCATAGCCTCTTGGTGCTGATCATGCTTTGGTTGTGGAAGAGGTTTCGTTAGTGGATCCACTGAAAGGACACGGATGTCGCCTAGAGGGGGGGGTGAATAGGCGGTTTAAAACTTTTACGAGATGGGCTTAACAAATGCGGAATAAAACTAGCGTTTACTTTGTCAAGCCCAAAGCCTATAAACTATGGTTCACCTATGTGCACCAACAACTTATTCTAAGCAAAGGTTCACCTATGTGCAACAACAACTTATGCTAAGCAATACAAGAAAGTATGTGATAGCAAGATATATATAACTTCAAGCACGATGGCTATCACAAGGTAAAGTGCATAAGTAAAGAGCTCGGGTATAGAGATAACCGAGGCACGCGGGAGACGATGATTTATCCTGGAGTTCACACTCTTGCGAGTGCTAATCTCCGGTGGAGAGGTGCGGTGGCTTAGTGCTCCCGAACGCCACAAGAGGCTCACCTTGAGGTGTGGTTGCTCGATGCACACCAACGCCACAAAGGCCTCACCCCAAGTTGCGGTACTCACACCACACACCGAACGCCACGAAGGCGCCTCACCTAAATCTCCGGTGACCCTCGCCACAAAGGCCTAGGTCACGGTTCCACTAAGGGATTTCCTTCGAGGCGGAAACCGGGCCTTACACAAAGGTTGGGGCACACATCCACAACTTAATTGGAGGCTCCCAACAAATCACCACAAAGGTCTAGAATCCATCTAGGGTTCCAAGAACCCAAGAGTAACAACCTTCTTGCTTTCACCTCCACGAATCACCGTGGAGAACTCAAACCGATGCACCAAATGCAATGGCAAGAACACCACAAAGATGCTCAAGTCCTTCTCTCTCAAATTCCAACAAAGCTACAAAAGCTATTGGGGGAATAAGAGAGGAAGAACAAAGAGGAGAACACAAAATTCTCCAAGATCTAGATCTAGAGGATTCCACTCACAAAGAGAGGGATTTGATTGGTCAAGATGTAGATCTAGATCTCCTCTCTATTTTCCCTCAAGAATATGCAAGAATCATGGGAGGAATCAAGAACTAGGGCAAACTTTGAAGCACAACAATGGAGTGGAGAGAGAGAGAGTGAACCAACCAGCCCAAAGAGGAAGAAGGGGGTCTTATATACCCCTCCCAACGAAATATGACCGTTTGGGACCTCAGGCCGGAAAATCCGGGCCGGATTATCCGCCCCTAAAATCCCCCTGGCTCGTGCCGGATATTTGGCCGGATATTTGCCTAGAATTGGACTTCGGGCCGGATTATCCCGAAAAACTGCAGAATCACCAAAACTAAAATGGGCATAACTTTTGCATCCGGACTCCGATTTTGATGATCTTGGGCTTGTTTTGAAGCTAGGAAAAAGCTCTACAAGATCATGCAGGAAACCATCATAGTAAAACAAGGGAGGATAGAAACAAATGATGAAAGGTTTGACCTATCTAAAAAAGACATACCGGTAAAACTTCCAAACTCGAAAATGCAACAAGTTGCCCATGCAAAAACCATTCTCAATGAACTAGAGCTTGTCATGAGAATAAGCACAAGCTCTAAAACATCACATGGATAAGATCCAAATAAAACCAAGAAAGATGAATAACCAAAATCAAAAATGCAACAAGTGATCTATGCGAAATCCGTTTTCGATGAACTAGAGCTTGTCATGAGAATAAGCACAAGCTCTAAACATCACATGGATAAGGTCCAAATAACAACCAAGAAAGATGATGAAAGGATGCAAAGGTTTGAGCTCTCTCCGAACGATACGATCGAGTTACTCACTCGAGAGCCCTCTTGATAGTACGACAACTAAACTATAAATTGGTCTCCAACTACACTATGAGACCGGTGAGAAAGAAACCCTATCAAGAGCAAACCTTATACTTGCGCATTCCACTTGAGCTCGATGACGACGATCTTGACCTCAACAAGATGGAACGCCTTTCTTGATTGTGCTTGCTTGACGAAGTCTTGTGGATTGCTCCCCATAATCCACCATGGGAGAGCTTCTTCTTCGGCGCATCTTCACATATCCATGATCACCATATGGATGGCAAGAGTCAAGCAAAGGATCTCTTCGAGATGGCTCATCTTGAACTTGCACTTCGTTTTTTCATGGCAAGCTTCAAGCATATGATCTCTTTAAGTTGGCTCATCTTGAACTTGCACTTGATTTCTTAATGGCAAGCTTCAAGCATATGATCTCTTCGAGTTGGCTCATCTTGAACTTGCACTTCATTTCTTCATGTTGATGTCTTGAAGTAACTTGAGGGCTCACTTCATCTTCATCTTCAAGGCATACTTGACACTTGATATCCTTCATCAATTTCTTCTTAATGCAACCTTGAAGCCAACATATGGTTCAAGCATTGCCTATGGACAACACCTACAAATATAACTCAATGCAAACATTAGTCCATAGGGATTGTCATAAATTACCAAAACCACACATGGGGGCTCCATGCACTCTCAATCTCCCCCATTTTAGTAGTTGATGACAATCTCTTTGAGAGGGTTTATATAAGGAATTTAAGTAACAAACAAGTTGAATATATAGAGCAAACTCCCCCATAATATATGCATGTGTGAATGATCTTGACTTTCATTGCATATATTGGCATTCAAAGCCTAGTGGAGTTTCCTCTAAATATTCAACTATGCAAAGCAACAAGATTCAATGCAATAAAGGCACATGCTTAAGCACAAAGCAAAGACATAACCAAATTCCCTTAAACCCTCCAAACTTCTCCCCCATTGGCACCAATTGCCGAAATGGGTGAAAAATTTAGAAGGCCAATATAGTGAGAGTTCCTCCATAGCGTGTGCATTTCTCATAATTTGAGTGGAATCAAATGCACATATCCAATAACGAATATTCGGAAGGAATCACACCATAGATAGGATCAAAGATTGCACAAAGGTAACAAAGTCAAGAAGCTTCAACAAATGAAGCAAGCAACCAAATGAACCACAAAGAAGATACCAAAAGAAAGATAGATATTATGATAAGATCAAGAAGATTGCTCTAAATAATATGAGGAAACTCCCCAAGGTTTGTGCACAAAACTAGACAAATTGCATTGGAGAATAAAGTGCACAAACATGGAATCATCACTCCCATAATATCATTCAAAACAAAAGATACCAAGTGAATCAAACTCTAATGATCACCACAAAATAGTGCCTTAACTAGAATGAGGAAGCTCCCCAAGGTACATGCATAAATTAAAATGTTGCATTTGAATACAATATGCATAACATGGAATCCTTACTCCCTCATTACCATTTAAAACACAAACATTTTCAATAGATCATAGATAGAAAATTAAGCTTAACACTTGCAACAAACAAATGGTTGAGCAACAAGTAGGAGGCACCATAATAAAAGGCTCAACCAAGAGGATATGTGAAAGGCATGATAAAGCATATTATAATACTATTACAAGGATGAGCAAAAAGCATCATCATAGTCTTCAATGAATTATATTGCTTAGCATGACCAATCAACAAAAAATAAATAAGATATCAAAAGGAGATGTATCATCTCTTATGTGTATAAGTTTCTCTAAGTGAGCAATATCACAAAGATATTTATCCACAAAGAAACATGCACACACAAAATAGATACACAAGAAATATAGCATGATATCCAAGAGGAAGTCATGCAATATACCAATAAGAATTTTTGCTTAATAGCATGGCCAAAGGCTCAATTTTATCTTATTGTACATTCATGAACTTCAACCACAAACATCTAAAATACATCACAAATATCAACAAGGGATAGAAGATAGTTGGGATGCATTGAGAAAGGCAACAAGTATCACAAACGAGGATACTAAAATAAATAACTCAATTTGCACTTTCATCGATATTGCACATGTGAGAGGCTTGAGGAATTGATATGAAATAAAATTGCTAGATAGGCATAGATGGGATGGGTGAATCATGAGCATGATTTTATATACTTCCCAACATATGTACTCATCTCAAATTACTCACATTCGCAATAAAGAGGTTTCGTTAAGACTTTAGCAAGAAGCACAACATTTGCAAATCAAGAGATTCATGCCAAGATGCAACCACATGGTTGGATGCTAGAAAAATATGCATGAGAAGATACTTGTTACCGAGATAGCATTGGTGAGGATGTAGTAGATATGTGTTCGTTGACCATCCTAGCTTGCCTCAAGTTACCATTGAGTCACCACTTCTCCCCAAGAGTGAGACAAGCATCCAATGGATATCCATTGTACCTAACACAAAGGTCCCCAAACTAATTGGGTCCAAAGTAGTTAGACACACTACAACATATAGGACAAACTCCACAATACTATGTGCATATAGATATGAAATTGAATTTCATGCACATCTTAGCCAAATTAGGATTTGATGGAGTTTACCCTATATATTGGATTAAAGAAAGTAACACATGCCATAAGATATACATATATTAAATATGCATGCACAATACTTTCAAGAACCAAAGGAAGATACAATTTGGACAAAACACCAAATAAATCAAGAGACAATGGTTGTCCAAATTATATCAAAGAATCAAATCAACACAAGATTGACCCCAAAGACTTATCTCATTATAAGAAGCTAATTAAACCTAAACACAAATAAATGAGATAACCAACTCCCAAGAGAGCAAGGTTCCAACAAATAAACCAAACCCTCGAAACTTTTTACGATGGCATAAAGTACCAAAAAAATTATGTCTCCCAAAACCAAAATTTTTATAATGATCAAGAGATGTTAAGCATTCTAACAAATATAGGAGAGCTCCCCCAAGATTAGTGCATTATCTAGGATTTTGCATATGAATACAAAATGCACAAAACTAGGATCATCACGCTACCTATATCTACTAAAATGCTAAGAAAGTTTGAATAGACAAATTAGATCCATAAGATGCAAGGAAGACACATGGGAGTCAAAGCACAACACATTCATGGCAATAAATAAGACAATTTAAACACAAGAGCCAATGTAAATATGATCAATAAATTTCTACCTCATAATAGATTGCCAATTGTCCTAGGACAAGAGATATTAGGAAATATTTCCCGGTGGTAGTTTGTAAGTATATGTAAGATCATATTTACACCAAATAAAGCATATGGTAAAAGATAAGAGTTAACCATCATGCAAAGAGAGTTTCTTGATAGCTTTAATTAGTCATACCAACATGCAAAGCAATTAATAGTATTCATACCAACATGCAAAGCAATTAATAGTATTCATACCAACATGCAAAGCAATTAATAGTATTCATACCAACATGCAAAGCAATTAATAGTATGACTTGAAGCATATGGTTTTCCAAAAATGTATTGAGGGACACATTGTGAAAAACCATGCCAAGAAAAACTTTCACAAATAATATCCACAAAGATATTAGCAATGAAGCCATTTAAGCAAATTGGAACTTGTTGGGCCTCCAAGAGCAGAGGTTTGTAGAACAGAAAGTTTCCTTAAGTGGATTACCCAAGGTTTATCGAACTCGGGGAGGAAGAGGTCAAAGATATCCTCTCATGCAACCCTGCAACCACAAAGCAAGAAGTCTCTTGTGTCCCCAACACACCTAATAGGTGCACTAGTTCGGCGAAGAGATAGTGAAATACAAGTGGTATGAATGAATATGAGCAGTAGTACGGCCTTGAGAAAATAGCTTGTCAGCGTGCGATTGATGGTAATAATATTGTAGGAAGTAAACATGCAGTAGTAACGCAGCAGTAGTAACGCAGTAAAACAGTAAACAAGCAGCGATAGCAGTATTTAGGAACAAGGCCTAGGGATTAGACTTTCACTAGTGGACACTCTCAACATTGATCACATAACGAGAATAGATAAATGCATACTCTACACTCTCTTGTTGGATGATGAACACATTGCGTAGGATTACACGAACCCTCAATGCCGGAGTTAACAAGCTCCACAATTCAATGTTCATATTTAAATAACCTTAGAGTGCAAGAAAGATCGACACGACTAAACCAAGTACTAACATAGCATGCACACTGTCACCTTCACGCTTATGTAGGAGGAATAATACACATCAATACTATCATAGCAATAGTTAACTTCGCAATCTACAAGAGATCATGATCATAGCATAAACCAAGTACTAACACGGATGCACACACTGTCACCATTACATCGTGTAGGAGGAATAAAACTACTTTAATAACATTGCTAGAGTAGCACATAGATAAATTGTGATACAAAACACATTGCAATCATAAAGAGATATAAATAAGCACTTCACTATGCCATTCATAGCAGTGAATAAGTATTCTGTGAAATATAGCCTAAGAGACCCACACGGTGCACACACTGTCACCTTTACACGTGGGACAAGGAGTCTCCGGAGATCACATAAGTAAAACTCACTTGACTAGCACAATGACATCTAGATTACAAGCATCATCATATGAATCTCAATCATGTAAGGCAGCTCATGAGATTATTGTATTGAAGTACATAGGAGAGAGATGAACCACATAGCTACCGGTACAGCCCCGAGCCTCGATGGAGAACTACTCCCTCCTCATGGGAGCGGCGGTGATGAAGATGGCGGTGGAAATGGCGGCGGTGTCGATGGAGAAGCCTTCCGGGGGCACTTCCCGTCCGACGGGGTGCCGGAACGAGAGACTCCTGTCCCCGAGATCTTGGCTTCGCGATGGCGGCGGCTGCGGAAGGTTTCGCGTACCGTGGCTTCCTTGAAGGGTTTTCGATGCGGGGGCTTTATAGGCGAAGGGCAGCGTCGGAAGGTCGAAGGGCGACGACACCATAGGTGGCGCGGCCAGGGCCCAGGCGCGCCACCCTCATCATCTGGGCCACAGGGCCTCCTCAGCGGCTCTCGGGTGTTCGGATGCTTCCGGGCAAAATAGGAACAGGGCGTTGATTTCGTCCAATTCGAGAATATTTTGTTACTAGGATTTCTGAAACCAAAAACAGCAGAAAACAGGAACCGGCACTTCGGCATCTTGTTAATAGGTTAGTTCCAGAAAATGCACAAATATGACATAAAGTGTGCATAAAACATGTAGATATCATCAATAATGTGGCATGGAACATAAGAAATTATCGATACGTCGGAGACGTATCAGCATCCCCAAGCTTAGTTCTGCTCGTCCGAGCAGGTAAAACGATAACAAAGATAATTTCTGAAGTGACATGCCGTCATAAACTTGATCATATTGTAAACATATGTAATGAATGCAGCGATCAAAACAATGGTAATGACATGAGTAAACAACTGAATCATAAAGCAATGACTTTTCATGAATAGCACTTTCAAGACAGGCATCAATAAGTCTTGCATAAGAGTTAACTCATAAAGCAATAATTTAAAGTATAGACATTGAAGCAACACAATGGAAGATTAAGTTTCAGCGGTTGCTTTCAACTTGTAACATGTATATCTCATAGATAATTGTCAACATAGAGTAATATAACAAATGCAATAAGCAAGTATGTAAGAATCAATGCACAGTTCACACAAGTGTTTGCTTCTTGAGATGGAGAGAAATAGGTGAACTGACTCAACATAAAGGTAAAAGAATGGTCCTTCAAAGAGGAAAGCATCGATTGCTATATTTGTGCTAGAGCTTTTATTTTGAAAACATAAAGAGAGCATAAAAATAAAGTTTTGAGAGGTGTTTGTTGTTGTCAACGAATGGTAGCGGGTACTCTAACCCCTTGCCAGACAAACCTTCAAAGAGCGGCTCCCATTTTATTTTTATTTTTGGGTGGCACTCCTTCCAACCTTTCTTTCACAAACCATGGCTAACCGAATCCTCGGGTGCCTGCCAACAATCTCATACCATGAAGGAGTGCCTTTTTATTTTAGTTTTATTATGATGACACTCCTCCCCACCTTTGCTTTCTCAAGCCATGGCTAACCGAATCCTTCGGGTGCCGTCCAACAATCACATACCATGGAGGAGTGTCTATTTTTGTTAATTAATTTGGGACTGGGAATCCCATTGCCAGCTCTTTTTGCAAAATTATTGGATAAGCGGATGAAGCCACTAGTCCATTGGTGAAAGTTGCCCAACAAGATTGAAAGATAAACACCACATACTTCCTCATGAGCTATAAAACATTGACACAAATCAGAGGTGATAAATTTTGAATGGTTTAAAGGTAGCACTCAAGCAATTTACTTTGGAATGGCGGAGAAATACCATGTAGTGGGTAGGTATGGTGGACACAAATGGCATAGTGGTTGGCTCAAGGATTTTGGATGCATGAGAAGTATTCCCTCTCGATACAAGGTTTAGGCTAGCAAGGTTATTTGAAACAAACACAAGGATGAACCGGTGCAGCAAAACTCACATAAAAGACATATTGTAAACATTATAAGACTCTACACCGTCTTCCTTGTTGTTCAAAACTCAATACTAGATATTATCTAGACCTTAGAGAGACCAAATATGCAAATCAAATTTTAGCAAGCTCTATGTATTTCTTCATTAATGGGTGCAAAGCATATGATGCAAGAGCTTAAACATGAGCACAACAATTGCCAAGTATCAAATTATTCAAGACATTTTACCAATTACTACATGTAGCATTTTCCAATTCCAACCATATAACAATATAACGAAGAGGAAACTTCGCCATGAATATTATGAGCTAAGAACACATGTGTTCATACGAACCAGAGCGTGTCTCTCTCCCACATAAGGATGAACTTATTCAGAGAACTAAGATAACAAAACAAAAATAAAAGCACACCAGACGCTCCAAGTAAAGTACATAAGATGTGCGAATAAAAATATAGTTTCGGAGGAACCCGATGATGTTGTCGATGAAGAAGGGGATGCCTTGGGCATCCCCAAGTTTAGACGCTTGAGTCTTCTTAGAATATGCAGGGGTGAACCACGGGGCATCCCCAAGCTTAGAGCTTTCACTCCTCTTGATCATAGTATATCATACTCCTCTCTTGACCCTTGAAAACTTCCTTCACACCAAACTTCAAGCAAACTCATTAGAGGGTTAGTGCATAATCAAAAATTCACATGTTCAGAGGTGACACAATCATTCTTAACACTTCTGGACATTGCACAAAACTTCTGAAAGTTAATGGAACAAAGAAACTCATTCATCTTAACAAAAGCGGCAATGCGAAATAAAAGGCAGAATCTGTCAAAAACAGAACAGTCCGTAAAGACGAATTTTAAAATGGCACCAGACTTGCTCAAACGGAAAACTCAAAACTAATGAAAGTTGCGTACATATCTGAGGATCACGCTCGTAAATTGGCAGATTTTTCGAATTTTCTACAGAGACTTGTGCCAGAATTCGTGACAGACAGCAATGCTGTTTCTGCGCAGCGATCCCAAATATAACATCAACTTTAGCATAGAAACTTTACTTGGCACAAAAACTTGATAAGGAGAGGTTGCTACAGTAGTAAACAACTTCCAAGACTCAACAAAACAAAAATTGCTGTAGTAAAATAAACACATGGGTTATCTCCCAAGAAGTTCTTTCTTTATAGCCATTAAGATGGGCTCAGCAGTTTTAATGATGCACTCGCAAGAAATAGTATTTGAAGCAAAAGAGAGCATCAAGAGGCAAATTCAAAACACATTTAAGTCTAACATGCTTCCTATGCATAGGAATCTTGTAAATAAACAAGTTCATGAAGAGCAAAGTAACAAGCATAGGAAGATAAAACAAGTGTAGCTTCAAAAATTTCAGCACATAGAGAGGTGTTTTAGTAACATGAAAATTTTTACAACCATATTTTCCTCTCTCATAATAACTTTCAGTAGCAACATGAGCAAACTCAACAATATAACTATCACATAAAGCATTCTTATCATGAGTCTCATGCATAAAATAATTACTACTCCCAACATAAGCATAGTCATTCTTATTAATTGTAGTGGGAGCAAATTCAACAAAGTAGCTATCAAATATAGGAGGTATATTGTAATCATAATCAGATTTATCCTCCATAACAGGTGGTAACAAAAGACTACTATCATTATAATCATCATAAATAGGAGGCAAAGTATCATCAAAGAAAATTTTCTCCTCAATGCTTGGGGGACTAAAAATATCATGCTCATCAAAGCCAGCTTCCCCAAGCTTAGAATTTTCCATAGCATTAGCAACAATAGTGTTCAAAGCATTCATATTAATATGTTCCATGGGTTTTTTAATTTTCGCATCAAACCATCCATGTCTTAAATCAGGAAATAGAATAAGAAGCTCATTGTTGTTCATTATGCCTAACTAGTGTAAACAAGAAACCAAATGTCGCAATTGCGGAGTCTAAAGGAAATAGCTTCGAGCACACACACAATGGCGCCAGAAAAGTACTTTACTGGAACGAAGTATGAGTGCCTTTACCTTTCCTCCCAGGCAAGAAAAGTGCTTGATGTCTACGGGTGCTTCTATTCTTGTAGACAGTGTTGGGCCTCCAAGAGCAGAGGTTTGTAGAACGGCAGCAAGTTTCCCTTAAGTGGATTACCCAAGGTTTATCGAACTCAGGGAGGAAGAGGTCAAAGATATCCCTCTCATGCAACCCTGCAACCACAAAGCAAGAAGTCTCTTGTGTCCCCAACACACCTAATAGGTGCACTAGTTCGGCGAAGAGATAGTGAAATACAAGTGGTATGAATGAATATGAGCGATAGTACGGCGCCGAAAAATAGCTTGGCGTGCAGTTGATGGTAGTAATATTGCAGGAAGTAAACATGCAGTAGTAACGCAGCGGTAGTAACTCAGTAAAACAGTAAACAAGCAGCGATAGCAGTATTTAGGAACAAGGCCTAGGGATTAGACTTTCACTAGTGGACACTCTCAACATTGATCACATAACAGAATAGATAAATGCATACTCTACACTCTCTTGTTGGATGATGAACACATTGCGTAGGATTACACGAACCCTCAATGCCGGAGTTAACAAGCTCCACAATTCAATGTTCATATTTAAATAACCTTAGAGTGCAAGAAAGATCGACACGACTAAACCAAGTACTAACATAGCATGCACACTGTCACCTTCACGCTTATGTAGGAGGAATAATACACATCAATACTATCATAGCAATAGTTAACTTCGCAATCTACAAGAGATCATGATCATAGCATAAACCAAGTACTAACACGGATGCACACACTGTCACCATTACATCGTGTAGGAGGAATAAAACTACTTTAATAACATTGCTAGAGTAGCACATAGATAAATTGTGATACAAAACACATTGCAATCATAAAGAGATATAAATAAGCACTTCACTATGTCATTCATAACAGTGAATAAGTATTCTGTGAAATATAGCCTAAGAGACCCACACGGTGCACACACTGTCACCTTTACACACGTGGGACAAGGAGTCTCCGGAGATCACATAAGTAAAACTCACTTGACTAGCACAATGACATCTAGATTACAAGCATCATCATATGAATCTCAATCATGTAAGGCAGCTCATGAGATTATTGTATTGAAGTACATAGGAGAGAGATGAACCACATAGCTACCGGTACAGCCCGAGCCTCGATGGAGAACTACTCCCTCCTCATGGGAGCGGCAGCGGTGATGAAGATGGCGGTGGAGATAGCGCGTGTCGATGGAGAAGCCTTCCGGGGCACTTCCCCGTCGGGGTGCCGGAGCAGAGACTCCCCCCAGATCTTGGCCTCGCGATGGCGGCGGCTGGAAGGTTTCGCGTACCGTGGCTTCCTTAGAAGGGTTTCGATGCGGGGGCTTTATATAGGCGAAAGGGCAGCGTCGAGAAGGTCGAAGGGCGACGACACCATGGGCGGCGGGCCAGGGCCCAGGCCGCGCACCTATCATCTGGGCCCACAGGGCCCTCCTACAGCGGCTCTCGGGTGTTCGGATGCTTCCGGGCAAAATAGGAACCGGGCGTTGATTTCGTCAATTCCGAGAATATTTTATTACTAGGATTTCTGAACCAAAAACAAGAAACAGAACTGGCACTTCGCATCTTGTTAATAGGTTAGTTCAGAAAATGCACAAATATGACATAAAGTGTGCATAAAACATGTAGATATCATCAATAATGTGGCATGGAACATAAGAAATTATCGATACGTCGGAGAGATAATTAGCAATGAAGCCATTTAAGCAAATTGAAACTTGTTTGAGAAAACATGTCACATATGAGAGATAATTTACAATATCAATTCTATGTGACACAACCTCAAATGTTCACATTTCCTAGGCTTGTAATATGCACAAAGCTTATTACTCCCCCATAATGTGATAAATAATATATTTTCACAAGAGGCAAATAAGATCCAACTAGAGATATTAATGGACATTGGAATTTGAATTTCTCATGAAGATGACATACCACATAGAGACTAGATAATCTTGCAATATCAATTCTAAGTGATATTCCTCATGTACACACATTGTTAGGATCATGAAATTCCCAAAGGAATATCACTCCCCCAAAATGGGATAGTCCATTAATCTCTCATAAGAGCCATATAAGATACAACAAGATGCAAAGAGGCTCCAACACAAACACAAGTACACGGTGTGCAACCCAACATACATAGACTTGATTTCTCAAGAAAATCAAGTAGGAAGCACAACATATACAAACACATGCTAGGAACAAAACTAACACATGCAAAGGGGCGAGTAACTTTCAATATAAGTGAGTTGAGAACATGTTACCGCAAGGAGGAACATTGAATACATGATAGAAGCAAGATAACCAAAAGATTTGGCTTGAGATAATATAAATGATGAAGATCCCTTAATTCTTCATGATGTAGCCAAGTCTCCAATGCCCTCCAACAAGCACCTATTGATCAAATTTTGGATTGTTGGTCCCCAACTAAGTTGGGTCCTAAGAGGTTAGTCACAATAGGCTTGGCAACCCAAATGGTTCTTTTCTTGACACCACTTTGAGCACCAACATATTTGGCAAACACATTGCCACCCTCATCCTTACGAAGAGAATAAACATCATCAATGGTGATAGAGTTGGATGAGGTACCAATAGTGCACAAGGAGGAGATGTGGCCCTTCTCACGGCATATGTAGCAAGTTCTTTTCTTCTCCTTCTTCTCACTAGGTTTCTCCACAATGGGAGCATTGGCTTGTTTCTTCTTGGGAAGTGGTATTTCTTCAACTTGAGGTTGAATATGAGTTTGAGCTTGAGGCCGCTTCCCTTTTTGCTTCTTCTTCAAAGGGCAAGATCTAACATGGTGCCCTTCAATATTGCACTTGAAGCAAACAATCTTGGCCGGGTCTTTGACTTGTACTTGGCCCTTCTTCTTGTTGTTGTTCTTGGACTTGTTCTTGTTGTTGGATTTGAATCCAAGTCCACTCTTGTCATTGGGGGATTGTTGCATACTCAACATCGTGTCAAGTTTGCATTTCCCTTCATGACCCTTTACCAAGTCATTCTTCAAAGAAGTGACTTGGGCCTTGAGCTCTTTGATTTCCTCTACATGGTTAGTAACAACACAAGTACTAGAGGAAGTAGAATCTTCATTGTTAGAGCAACAAGGCAAGGAAGATAATTCATCACAAGATTTAGCAATATTATGAGTGGATGAATTACTAGGACTAGCACATGACAATATAGCATTTTGAGTAGTAGTGCTAGTATCCACATGAGGCTCACAAGGTGTTGCCTTAGATATGATAGCCTCATGAGCTAACTTTAGCCTATCATGAGAGGCTAGAAGATCCTCATGGGAGCGAGAAAGCTTTCCATGATTTTCTTCCAATTTCCCATAATTGCAAGTTAGCAAATCAAGTTGAGCCCTTAGCTCAACATTCTCCTTCAAGATAGATGCTTCACAAGAAGTAGAGTTAGTAGCACAAGCATCATTATTAGTAGTAATAGGAGAAGGCAAGTTGGCATGCTCTTTTAGATAAGAAGCTTTAAGTTGCTCATGCGACTCGGTGAGTTTGGCGAGCGCACTCTCAATGACCCTTGAGCCCTTTTTGAGTTGCTCAAAATCCTCAAGGAGTTTAGCATTAACAAACACAAGCTTATCATTTTTTAGCTTTAGTTCATTTGCCATCTCAAGAGCTCTATCATGGTTTTCCTTTTCTCTAGACAATTCTAGAGCAAAGGTCTCCTCAAGAGCTTCCTTGGTGGTTTGTTCTTCTTCAAGTTCATTCTTTAAAGATGCTACATCATCGGCATACTCTCGTTCAAGAGCACCCTTTTTATCAATGGTGTTCTCATGCATCCAAATAAGTTTTTGGCTCTCAATAGCGGTAGTCAAGATTTCAAAGAAGTGAGAGCAAGCAATTTTATCTTTGCAAATAACCTTGAAAACACTCATACCCTTATCGCGTAGAGAGACAACCCAATCATCTTCTTCATATTCATCCTCATCCTTATCCCCACGAGAAATATTAGGTTCCATGGTAGGAGGTACCGTGGAACCCTTGGCCATAAGGCATATATGAGGACCGTGAGATAAAGATGAGGAGTTACTTGAGGCTCCTTTCAAGATCTTGTCTTGACCAATAGAATCTTTGGTTTCCTCTACATTGTTAGCCACACAACAACTAGAGGAAATAGAAGCATTTTTATCATGGCCACAAGACAAATCAAGCATATCATCATGAGATTTATTCAAGCAACTTACACATGATATGCAAAGACTATCAACACAAGCATGTAAATCATTTCTAGTGCTAGATGTGTTTAAGTCCGAAGATGAAGCATTGCAATGAGATAGAGATGAAGAATCATCAATAGTAAGCTCAATATCAACATTGCAATTTTCATCACCACTCACCATATCATTACCTTGTGTCTTACCACACTTTGGTGAAGTGGATGAAGATGAGAACTCATCACGACCGGAAGTGGAAGCAATACAATCATCCTCAATAATATTGGACACATCATATTTGTCTTGAAGCTTTGTCCATAATTCATGAGCGCTCCCAAAAGGCATGATTGAAGAAGTAACTACATTGCTCACAACAATGGAAAACACATGAGAAGCAAGAGCATCGAGACAAGAGTTTTTCTTCTCCTCATAAGATAAATTTTGGGGATCCTTAGGAGAAGAAAAACCCATGTCAAGAAATCGCTCCATGTTCGGGGAAATACCCCGCAAAATATTAAGCACATAAATTTTCCATAGATCATAATTTGTGCCATCAAATATAAACAAGTTATTGTGATCTAATCCCCTAACCGACATCTTTACTCTCAAGGCGGTGAAGCCTAAGAATGAGAGACCTTGCTCTGATACCAATTGAAAGGACACGGATGTCGCCTAGAGGGGGGTGAATAGGCGGTTTAAAACTTTTACGAGATGGGCTTAACAAATGCGGAATAAAACTAGCGTTTACTTTGTCAAGCCCAAAGCCTATAAACTATGGTTCACCTATGTGCACCAACAACTTATTCTAAGCAAAGGTTCACCTATGTGCACCAACAACTTATGCTAAGCAATACAAGAAAGTATGTGATAGCAAGATATATATAACTTCAAGCACGATGGCTATCACAAGGTAAAGTGCATAAGTAAAGAGCTCGGGTATAGAGATAACCGAGGCACGCGGGAGACGATGATTTATCCCGGAGTTCACACTCTTGCGAGTGCTAATCTCCGGTGGAGAGGTGCGGTGGCTTAGTGCTCCCGAACGCCACAAGAGGCTCACCTTGAGGTGTGGTTGCTCGATGCACACCAACGCCACAAAGGCCTCACCCCAAGATGCGGTACTCACACCACACACCGAACGCCACGAAGGCGCCTCACCTAAATCTCCGGTGACCCTCGCCACAAAGGCCTAGGTCACGGTTCCACTAAGGGATTTCCTTCGAGGCGGAAACCGGGCCTTACACAAAGGTTGGGGCACACATCCACAACTTAATTGGAGGCTCCCAACAAATCACCACAAAGGTCTAGAATCCGTCTAGGGTTCCAAGAACCCAAGAGTAACAACCTTCTTGCTTTCACCTCCACGAATCACCGTGGAGAACTCAAACCGATGCACCAAATGCAATGGCAAGAACACCACAAAGATGCTCAAGTCCTTCTCTCTCAAATTCCAACAAAGCTACAAAAGCTATTGGGGGAATAAGAGAGGAAGAACAAAGAGGAGAACACAAAATTCTCCAAGATCTAGATCTAGAGGATTCCACTCACAAAGAGAGGGATTTGATTGGTCAAGATGTAGATCTAGATCTCCTCTCTCTTTTCCCTCAAGAATATGCAAGAATCATGGGAGGAATCAAGAACTAGGGCAAGCTTTGAAGGACAACAATGGAGGGGAGAGAGAGAGTGAACCAACCAGCCCAAGGAGGAAGAAGGGGGTCTTATATACCCCCTCCCAACGAAATATGACCGTTTGGGACCTCCCAGGCCGGAAAATCCGCCCCCGGGCCGGATTATCCGCCCCCCGAAAATCGCCCCTGGCTCGGGCCGGATATTTGGCCAGAATTGGTTTTGTCCTTCGGGCCGGATTATCCGCCCCCCAGAAAACTGCAGAATCACCAAAACTAAAACGGGCATAACTTTTGCATCCGGACTCCGATTTTGATGATCTTGGGCTTGTTTTGAAGCTAGGAACAAGCTCTACAAGATCCTGCAGGAAACCATCATAGTACAAAAAGGGAGGATAGAAACAAATGATGAAAGGTTTGACCTATCTAAAAAAGACATACCGGTAAAACTTCCAAACTCGAAAATGCAACAAGTTGCCCATGCAAAAACCATTCTCAATGAACTAGAGCTTGTCATGAGAATAAGCACAAGCTCTAAAATATCACATGGATAAGATCCAAATAAAACCAAGAAAGATGATGAACCAAACTCGAAAACGCAACAAGTGATCTATGCGAAATCCGTTTTCGATGAACTAGAGCTTGTCATGAGAATAAGCACAAGCTCTAAAACATCACATGGATAAGGTCCAAATAACAACCAAGAAAGATGATGCAAGGATGCAAAGGTTTGAGCTCTCTCCGAACGATACGATCGAGTTACTCACTCGAGAGCCCTCTTGATAGTACGACAACTAAACTATAAATCGGTCTCCAACTACACTATGAGACCGGTGAGAAAGAAACCCTATCAAGAGCAAACCTTATACTTGCGCATTCCACTTGAGCTCGATGACGACGATCTTGACCTCAACAAGATGGAACGCCTTTATTGATTGTGCTTGCTTGACGAAGTCTTGTGGATTGCTCCCCATAATCCACCATGGGAGAGCTTCTTCTTCGGCGCATCTTCACATATCCATGATCACCATATGGATGGCAAGAGTCAAGCAAAGGATCTCTTCGAGATGGCTCATCTTGAACTTGCACTTCATTTCTTCATGGCAAGCTTCAAGCATATGATCTCTTCAAGTTGGCTCATCTTGAACTTGCACTTGATTTCTTCATGGCAAGCTTCAAGCATATGATCTCTTCGAGTTGGCTCATCTTGAACTTGCACTTCATTTCTTCATGTTGATGTCTTGAAGTAACTTGAGGGCTCACTTCATCTTCATCTTCAAGACATACTTGACACTTGATATCCTTCATCAATTTCTTCTTAATGCAAACCTTGAAGCCAACATATGGTTCAAGCATTGCCTATGGACAACACCTACAAATATAACTCAATGCAAACATTAGTCCATAGGGATTGTCATTAATTACCAAAACCACACATGGGGGCTCCATGCACTCTCATCCACAACATTGAGATCTGTATGTACCTTGCAAATATTTACTTCATCATGATGAAAATACTGACATATCACATGATAACACCGGGGAATATGTTTGTCCATAGAATGAGACCTTGGTTCCTTTGCATTCGTAATGCCGCATTGAAGCATGTCAAATGCATACATGAAATTTGTACTTTATTAACATGAATTCCCACATATTTGAAACATATATGATGATAATGTCATGTTTTACATTGATTTATGGGGATTTACGATTGACCCCTTTTATTTGGTTTATAACTGTGTAAAACAGGAAAACCCTGTTTAGTGTATTTTTCACTTTCAGAGACCTATACGGAGTCAAATTGAGCTAGGATTTTGGGGGCGTTATTTTCACCAGAAGAAGCAAGATGAGCTTTTGGACCAGACCTGGAGAGGACTGAGGGCCAAACGAGGTGTGGTGGTGCGCCCACCCTAGGCGCGCCACTCACCCTCTTTCAGCCGTCGATCGTCTAATTCACTTGATTCTTTCGTAAACCGATGTATTTTGACCTAAACCCATTATATGTGACCCACGAGGGTTCTCTGGAGGAGAGTGATACGTCTCCAACGTATCCATAATTTCTGATGTTCCATGCTTGTTTTATGACAATACCTACATGTTTTGCTCACACTTTATAATGTTTTTATGCGTTTTCCGGAACTAACCTATTAACAAGATGCCACGGTGCAGTTCTGTTTCTGTTGTTTTTGGTTCCAAGAAAAGCTATTCGAACAATATTCTCGATCGACGAAGACCATCCTATTTTAGACCTTCGGAAGTCAAAGGGGACTGAGGGAGGGCCCAGGGGCCCACATGTGGCCGCGGCCCGGAGGGGGGCGCCGCCTGTTGTGTGGCGGCTCCGACCCCTCCGACTCCGTCTCTTCGCCTATATAAGCCCTTTCGACCTAAAAACGCGATACCAATTGTGAAACTCCGAAGAGACTCGGGCGCCGCCGCCATCGCGAAACTCAATTCGGGGACGAGAATCTTCGGCACGCCGCCGACGGGGAAGTGCCCCCGGAAGCCATCTCCATCATGCTCCGTGAGTAGTTCTCCCATGGACTACGGGTTCTAGCTGTAGCTAGTTGGTATTCTCTCCCCTATGTACTTCAATACAATGATCTCATGAGCTGCCTTACATGATTGAGATTCATCTGATGTAATCGGTGTTGTGTTTGTTGGGATCCGATGGATTGTTACATTATGATTAGTCTATCTATAAATTTTGTGAAGTTATTGTTGCTGCAATCTTGTTGTGTTTAATCCTTGTCACTAGGGCCCGAGTGGCACGATCTTAGATTTAAGCTCTATACTTATTGCTTAGATTGTATCTACAAGTTGTTCGCACATGTCGATGTCCGGAACCCGAGGCCCCAAAGTGACAGAAATTGGGACAACCGGAGGGGAAGGCGTAGGTATGAGGATCACATGTTTTGACAGTGTTAATGCTTTGCTCCGGTGCTCTATTAAAAGGAGTACCTTAATTTCCAGTAGATTCCCTAGAGGCCCGGCTGCCACCGGCTGGTAGGACAAAAGATGTTGTACAAGTTTCTCATTGCGAGCACGTATGACTATATATGGAAAACATGCCTACATGATTAATAATCTTGATGTTCTATCTTAATGCTATTTCAATCCTATCAATTGCCCAACTGTAATTTGTTCACCCAACACTTGTTATTGGAGAGTTACCACTAGTGTAGATAGTTGGGAACCCCGGTCCATCTCGCATCATCATATACTCGTTCTACATGTCATTGGAAGTAGTATCAACTATTTTCTGGTGCCATTGCTCTCATATTGCTATTCTTTGCTCTTTATTACATTACTACTGATCTCATATTACTACTTTCACATCACCCACAGTTAGTGCTTTTCCAGTGCAGTGAATTGACAACTCAGTTGTTAAGGCTTATAAGTATTCTTTACCTCCCTTGTGTTGAATCAATAAATTGGGTAATACTTCCCTCGAAGACTGTGCGATCCCCTATACTTGTGGGTTATCAAGACTATTTTCTGGCGCCGTTGCCGGGGAGCATAGCTCTACTCATAAGTTCACCTGGGGAGTGCACTCTACCTCTCTCTCTGCTTTTACTTTATTTTGTTTTGCTTAGTTTACTTTTGCTTAGTTTCTTTTTGTCTTGTTTTATTTTCCCTATATACCCGAAAATCCATAAAAATTTGAAAAAACCTAAAAATCAAAAACTGCTATTATGGGAGAACCTACAACCTAGGAGCTTATTGAATTATATAATAATTATAGAGAATCAAGAACGGGAAAAGTTATGAGTGTTGTGATAGAAAAATTAAATACAATTGCTAAAATCTTGCTTAAACGCCATGATATAAATTGTTGCTCTGAACAGGATACTAAACATCTTAAATTTCAATGTGGCTTTAGTGAGGAAATTTTAATTAAGAACTATAATTGGAATAGCTATATTCATTTTGGGTTCGAAGAGGTAGAACAATTTGTCATATTTATGGGAGCCTCTGAGATAGAATCATTCATGTCTAAAAATTATGAAACTTGTGTTGTTTGTAAGGACCTTAAAGATTATGTCTCTTCTATCCTTAATTTTTGCATAGAAAGCTACAGTGATAATCCTTATATCATTGATTATAAAGAGAGACTCATTAATGCACAAGAATGCACTCACAATTTGCAGGAACCAGTGGAAGAAGAAATTGATGAACCTGAAAGCTCATTGGATGAAAAAGAGGAGAAATTTATGAACCTGAAAGCTCATTGGATGAAAAAGAAGAGGAGAGTGATGAACAAAAGGAGGAAGAATGGATTAGCTACCCATGCCAACCTTCTAATGAGAGTAACTCTTTATCTCTTACACTATTTGATTGTCCTCCATGCTTACCGAAAGAGGATGAATGTTATATGCCTGTGGATTCTCTTGAAATATTACCTCTGTGAGTAAAACTTGTGAGAATAATTATGCTACTGTTATTCATGATAATCCATGCTATTTTGATAAATCTTATGATAATGCTTTGTTTGTGCCTGATGTCGAAATGCATGGTACTAAAGAGTTTTGCTTAGCAAATGTTTATGATAAATCTCTAGATGATGGTCCTATGTTACTTGATAATATTAATTGTACTACTAATGAAAATGGGATTGGAGAGTTCTTGACTTTATCTATGAGTCCCATATCTTTTGAGATTGATCAATCATCTTGTTATATTATTGATAAAAGTGGGTTTGAAAGTTTTAATCCTATTATTTCTGAGCTTGATAAAAATTATGTGTTTGTGAATCATGAAAAGCATGCTTTATGTGATAGTTATATTGTTGAGTTTATCCATGAAGCTACTGAAAATTATTATGAGAGAGGAAAATATTCATGGTACTAAAACACCTCTCTATATGCTGAAACTTTTGAAGTTACTCTTGTTTTATCTTCTTATGCTTGTTACTTTGTTCTTCATGAATTTATTTGTGTACAAGATTCCTTTTCATAGGAAGTGGGTTAGGCTTAAATGTGTTTTGAATTTGCTTCTTCATGCTCTCTTTTGTTTCAACTCTTATTCCTTACGAGTGCATCATTAAAATTATTGAGCCCATCTTAATGGCTATAAAGAAAGCACTTCTTGGGAGATAACCCATGTTTTTATTTTGCTACTGTTTTGTTGTGTCTTGGAAGTTGTTACTACTGTATCAACCTCTCCTTATCTTTATTTTATCGCAATGTTGTGCAAGTAAAGTCTCTATGGTAAAGTTGATGCTAGATTTGGATTTCTGCGCAGAAACAGATTTCTATCTGTCACGAATCTGGACATATTTCTCTGTAGGAAACTCAGAAAAATCTGCCAATTTACGTGCGTGATCCTCAGATATGTACGCAACTTTCATTAGTTTTGAGTTTTCTGATTTGAGCAACGGAAGTACCCCGTAAAAATTCGTGTTTACTGGTTGTTCTGTTTTGGCAGATTCTGTCTCTGCTTTTTGCATTGTCTCTTGTGGACTTTAAGTGAGGCTTTCTAGACGTGGAGAGCTGTAGCTAATGTTTTATTGAGTTCTTGCAATGTGTCACTACAGGGCCAAGGTGGATTAAAGTTTTTTGAGTACTAACCCCTCTAATGAAGTTTATGAGAAGTTTGGTGTGAAGAAAGTTTTCAAGGGTCAAGGAGGATGATATATGATCAAGAAGAGTGAAAAGTCTAAGCTTGGGGATGCCGTGGTTCATCCCTGCATATTTCAAGAAGACTCAAGCGTCTAAGCTTGGGGATGCCCAAGGCATCCCCTTCTTCATCAACTTATCAGGTTTCTTCTATTGAAACTATATTTTTATTCGGTCACATCATATGTGCTTTACTTGGAGCGTCTGTTATTTTTGTTTGTGTTTGAATAAATTCGGATCCTAGCAATCCTTGTGTGGGAGAGAGACACGCTCCACTTTTTCATATGAACAATGGTGTTCTTAGCTTTATTTTAATGTTCATGGCGGAGTTGAAAACCGTTGCACTTATTGTTGGTTGGAAACAGAAAATGCTTCATATTGTGATAATTTGATACTTGGCAATTGTTTTGAGCTCTCAAGTAGATCATGCTCTTGCATCATGTAGTTTAAACCTATTGGTGGAGAACTGTAGAGCTTGTTGAAAATTGGTTTGCATGATTGGTTCCCTCTAAGGTCTAGATATTTTACGGTAAAAGTGTTTGAGCAACAAAGGAAGACAATGTAGAGTTTTATAATGCTTGCAATATGTTCTTATGTAAGTTTCGCTGTATGTACCGTTTTATACTTGTGTTTGCTTCAAACAACCTTGCCAGCCAAAGCCTTGTACTGAAAGGAAATGCTTCTCGTGCATCCAAACACCTTGAGCCAAAACCCATGCCATTTGTGTCCACCATATCTACCTACTATGTGGTATTTCCTGCCATTCCAAGTAAATACTTCATGTGCTACCTTTAAACAATTCAAAAGCTATTATCTCTTATTTGTGTCAATGTTTCATAGCTCATGAGGAAGTATGTGGTGTTTTATCTTTCGATCTTGTCATTTACTTTTGACAGACTTTCACAATGGACTAGTGGCTTCATCCGCTTATCCAATAATTTTGCAAAAAGAGTTGGCAACGGGGTTCCCAGCCCCAATTAATTAACTTGCATTAATATCTCTTCACATGTTTTGCTCTGATTCATCAGTAAGCAACTCAATTTTGCAAATAGACACTCCTCCATGGTATGTGAATGTTGGAAGGCACCGGATTCGGTTAGCCATGGCTTGTGTAAGCAAAGGTTGAGGGGTCAACCATAAATAATGAAACTAAAATACATGTGTAAACAAAAGAAAAGAGGGATGATCTACTCTTCTTGGTAGAGATAACAACGTCCTTCATGGGAGCCGCTCTTGAAAGTCTGGTTGTAAGGTAGTTAGAGTACCCATTACCATTAGGTGACAACAACAAACACCTCTCAAAACTTTATTTTTATGCTCTCTATATGATTTCAAAGCTTGAAAAGCTCTAGCACATGATTTTATCCCTGCTTCCCTCTGCGAAGGGCCTTTCTTTTACTTTATGTTGAGTCGGTTTACCTACTTCCTTCCATCTTAGAAGCAAACACTTGTGTCAACTGTGCATTGATTCTTACATACTTTCTTATTTGCATTCATCATATTACTTTGTGTTGACAATTATCCATGAGATATGCATGTTGAAAGTTGAAAACAATTGCTGAAACTTAAATCTTCCTTTGTGTTGTTGCTTCAGTGCCTTTCACTTTGAATCTATTGCTTTATGAGTTAACTCTTATGCAAGACTTTTTTGATGCTTGTCTTGAAAGTACTATTCATGAAAAGTTTTGCTATATGTTATCTGTTTGTTAGCAACTATAGATCATTGCCTTGAATCACTTCATTCATCTCATATGCTTTGCAATAGTATATTAAAATTATGTTGGTAGCATGTCACTTGAGAAATTATTCTTTTTATCGTTTACCTACTCGAGGCGAGTGAAGTAAGCTTGGGGATCTTGATACGTCTCCAACGTATCCATAATTTCTGATGTTCCATGCTTGTTTTATGACAATACCTACATGTTTTGTCCACCTTCATAATGTTTTTATGCATTTTCCGGAACTAACCTATTAACAAGATGCCACAGTGCAGTTCTTTTCTGTTGTTTTGGTTCCAGAAAGGCTGTTAGGGCAATATTCTCGGAATTCGGCGAAACGAAGACCCAGCATCCTATTTTTCCCAAGACCTTCCAGAAAGTCAAGAGGGGACCGGAGGAGGGCCTGAGGCCCACACATGTGGCGGCGTGCAAGAGGGGCGCGCCGCCTGGAGAGCGTAATCGCGGCTCCGTACCCTCGACTCCGTCTCCAAACTATATAAGCCCTTTAAGAGCCTAAAAACGCGATTGGTGTGAAACTCGAGAAAGACTCCGGGGGCGCCGCATGTGCGAAACTCAATTCGGGGTGAGAATCTGCATTAAATGCTTGGCAGGATGGGGAAGTGCCCCGGAAGCCATCTCCATCCAAGCGCCTCCATCATGCTCCGTGAGTAGTTCCCCCATGGACTACGGGTTCTGGCTGTAGCTAGTTGGTATTCTCTCCCCCATGTACTTCAATACAATGATCTCATGTGCTGCCTTACATGATTGAGATTCATCTGATGTAATCAGTGTTGTGTTTGTTGGGATCCGATGGATTGTTACATTATGATTAGTCTATCTATAAAGTTGTGAAGTTATTGTTGCTGCAATCTTGTTGTGTTTAATGCTTGTCACTAGGGCCCGAGTGGCACGATCTTAGATTTAAGCTCTATACTTATTGCTTAGATTGTATCTACAAGTTGTTTGCACATGTCTATGTCAGGAACTAGAGGCCCCAAAGTGTGAGAAAATTGGGACAACCGGAGGAAGGCGTAGGTATGAGGATCACATGTTTTGACGGAGTGTTAATGCTTTGCTCCGGTGCTCTATTAAAAAAGGAGTACCTTAATTTCCAGTAGATTCCCTAGAGGCCCGGCTGCCACCGGCTGGTAGGACAAAAGATGTTGTACAAGTTTCTCATTGCGAGCATGATACGTCTCCAACGTATCGATAATTTCTTATGTTCCATGCTACTTTCTTGATGATACCTACATGTTTTATGCACATTATATGTCATATTTATGCATTTTCTGGAACTAACCTATTAACAAGATGCCGAAGAACCAGTTGTTGTTTTCTGCTGTTTTTGGTTTCAGAAATCCTAGTAAGAAAATATTCTCGGAATTAGACGAAACTTTGCGCCCCGGGGTCCTATTCCACGCACGAAGCCAGAAGACCGAAGACCCTAACGAAGTGAGACCACGGAGGCCAGGGGGGGTGCGGCGCGGCCCAAGCCACGGCCGCGCCGGCCTGTCCCCTGGGCCTCGTGTGGCCCCCCAGCGTTGACCACTCAGCCTGCCAAAGCTTCCCCGTCGCAAAAACACAGTACCGAGCCACGATACGGAAAACCTTACGGAGACGCCGCCGCCGCCAATCCATCTCGGGGGATTCGGAGATCGCCTCCGGCACCACGCGGAGAGGATTCATCTCACAGGAGGACTCTACCCCGCCCATGGTCGCCTCGGAGTGATGAGTGAGTAGTTCACCCCAGGACCATGGGTCCACTAGCAGTAGCTAGATGGCCGTCTTCTCCTTGTTGTGCTTCATTGTTGGATCTTGTGAGCTGCCTAACATGATCAAGATCATCTATACGTAATTCTATATGTTGTGTTTGTCGGGATCCGATGGATAGAGAGTACTATGATTATGGTGATTATCAATCTATTGTTCATGTGTTGTTTATGATCTTGCATGCTCTCCGTTGGTAGTAGAGGCTCTGGCCAAGTTTTACTCTTAACTCCAAGAGGGAGTATTTATGCTCGATAGTGGGTTCATGCTCCATTGAATACGGTGACAGACAGTTCTAAGGTTGTGGATGTGCTGTTGCCACTAGGGATAAAACATTGATGCTATGTCTAAGGATGTGGTTGTTGATTACATTACGCACCATGCTTAATGCAATTGTCCTTTTGCTTTGCAACTTAATACTGGAGGGGGTTCGGACGTCGCTTTGAAGGTGGACTTTTTAAGGCATAAGATGCGATTTGGATGGCGGTCTATGTTCTTTGTCGTAATGCCCAATTAAATCTCACTATATTTACCATGTCATGTATATGCATTGTTATGCCTTTCCCTATTTGTCAATTGCCCGACTGTAATTTGTTCACCCAACATGCTTTTATCTTATGGGAGAGACACTCTAGTGAACGTGGACCCCGGTCCTATTCTTTACATAGCATACAATCTACTTGTTTTACTGTTTTCTTTGCAAACATCTCCCACTCGATACGTTTAATCCTTTGTTACAGCAAGCCGGTGAGATTGACAACCTCACTGTTTCGTTGGGACAAAGTACTTGGATTGTGTTGTGCAGGTTCCACGTTGGCGCTGGAATCCCTGGTGTTGCGCCGCATCACATTCCGCGACCATCAACCTTCAACGTGCTTCTTGGCTCCCTCCTGGTTCGATTAAAACCTTGGTTTCTTTACGAAAACTTGCTACTGTGCGCATCATACCTTCCTCTTGGGGTTCCCAACGAACGTGTGTGTTACACGCCATCAAGCTCTTTTTCTGGCGCCGTTGCCGGGGAACTGAAGAAAAGCTACACCACGAAAATTGCCAACTCCCACGGCAACAGCTCTTTTTCTGGCGCCGTTGCCGGGGAGATCAAGTACCTTTGGGGTCTCACTTCTCCAATCTCTTTACTTTGTTTTGTCTTGTACTTTATTTTATTTACTACTTTGTTTGCTGCACTAAACAAAACACAAAAAATTAGTTGCTAGTTTTACTTTATTTATTGTCTTGCTCTCTATATCAAAAACACGAAAAAATTAGTTACTTGTCTTTACTTTATTTGCCTAGTTTACTTTATTGCTGTTATCATGAGTAATCCTGAAGTTGAAGTTCGTTCTTTTAAGCAACAGGGTGGAGAAAGTTTTAAAGATGCTTGGTATAGAATTAGTAATGCTCATCAAAGGTGCATTAAGAAAACTCTACCACTATCCTTCTTAGGAACTTTTATGTTGGTTTATCTAGTTGGAATAGATATGTTCTTGATACTCTTTCAGGAGGTAATTTCGGTACTCCTGCTTTAGAAGCTAGTTGCATCATTGAGAGTCTAGTTGAAATACCACCTGTTAATGAAGTTAAAATTGAAATCTCTCTTGAAGATGTTATGAAAAAATTGGAAACCATAGAAAAAATTTTCCAAGTATTGAAACTAAATTAGAAATGTTATTGGATAAAACCGATGAACTTGATAAATCCCTAGGAGGAATTGATGAAAGAATTAGTGTCCTAGGAACTTGTTATCCATGATAATCAAACCAATAGGATTGTTGAACTTGAAAAAGCTATGGGAACCTTGGGTTCAACCTTTTCTTCTCTCAAGTATAATGAGAAAGCCTATGTGGGTAAAGAGCAAAAATTCATGTACGCCTCTAAAGTGCCTAAACAAAAGAACTATTATAGGCCTAAAATTTCTAAGACCCCTAGCACTACCATAGAAAATTTAGATAATGGAACACCTAAAGTACCCCCTGCAACAAGTTGTGTTTGCATGAAAAATAATAATGTTGATGCTTCATCTCTAGACAATACTTGATTTGCACTTTCTGCGCCTAGCTGAAAGGCGTTAAAGAAGCGCTTATGGGAGACAACCCATGTTTTTACCTACAGCAATTTTTGTTTTGTTGAGTCTTGGAAGTTGTTTACTACTGTAGCAACCTCTCCTTATCATGTTTTTGTGCCAAGTAAAGTTTCTATGTCAAAGTTGATGTTATATTTGGGATTGCTGCGCAGAAACAGCATTGCTGTCTGTCACGAATCTGGGCATAATTCTCTGTAGAAAATTTGAAAAAATCTGCCAATTTACGAGCGTGATCCTCAGATATGTACGCAACTTTCATTAGTTTTGAGTTTTTCCATTTGAGCAAGTCTGGTGCCATTTCTAAATTCGTCTTTACTGACTGTTCTGTTTTTGACAGATTCTGCCTTTTATTTCGCATTGCCTCTTTTGCTATGTTGGATTTATTTCTTTGATCCATTAATGACCAGTAGCATTATGCAATGTCCAGAAGTGAAAATAATGATTGTTTCACCTCTGAATGTGTGAATTATTAATTGTGCACTAACCCTCTAATGAGTTTGCTTGAAGTTTGGTGTGAAGAAGTTTTCAAGGGTAAAGAGAGGAGAATGATATACTATGATCAAGAGGAGTGAAAGCTCTAAGCTTGGGGATGCCCCGTGGTTCACCCCTGCATATTTTAAGAAGACTCAAGCGTCTAAGCTTGGGGATGCCAAGAGGCATCCCCTTCTTCCTCGACAACATCATCAGTTCTCCTGAAACTATATTTTTATTCAATCACATCTTGTGTTCTTTGCTTGGGCGTCGGTTTGTTTTCGTTTTTGTTTTTGTTTGGATAAGATGGATCCTAGCCATTCACTTTATGGGGGAGAGACACGCTCCGCTGTTGCATATGGACACATGTGTCCTTAGGCTTGACTCATAATCATGGCGAAATTTCTTCTTCGTTAAATTGTTATATAGTTTGGAATTGGAAAATGCTACATGTAGTAATTCTAAAATGTCTTGGATAATGTGATACTTGGTAATTGTTGTGTTCATGTTTAAGCTCTTGCATCATATGCTTTGCACCCATTAGTGAAGAAATACATAGAGCTTGCTAAAATTTGATTTGCATATTTGGTTTCTCTAAGGTCTAGATAATATCTAGTATTGAGTTTTGAACAACAAGGAAGACGGTGTGAGTCTTATAATGTTTACAATATGTCTTTTATGTGAGTTTTTGCTGCACTTGTTCATCCTTGAGTTTGCTTCAAATAACCTTGCTAGCCTAAACCTTGTATCGAGAGGAATACTTCTCATGCATCCAAACCCTTGAGCCAACACCTATGCCATTTGTCTCCACCATACCTACCTACTACATGGTATTTCTCCATCATTCCAAAAAATTGCTTGAGTGCTACCTTTAAAAATTCATCATTCACCTTTTGCAATATATAGCTCATTGGACAAAATAGCCTTAAAAACTATCGTAGTATTGAATATGTACTTATGCACTTTATATTTTATTAAGTTGCTTGTTGTGCGATAACCATGCCTCTGGGGAACGCCATCAACTATTGTTGAATATCATGTGAGTTGCTATGCATGTCCGTCTTCTTGTCCGAAGGTCTATCATTTTAGTGGTTGGAGCATGCAAAATTGTTAGAAGAACATTGGGCCGCTAACTAAAGCCATGAACCATGGTGGAAGTTTCAATTTTGGACATATATCCTCAATCTCATATGAGAACAATAATCATTGCTACATTCTTATGCATTTAAGAGGAGTCCATTATCTGTTGTCCATGTTGTCCCGGTATGGATGTCTAAGTTGAGAATAATCAAAAGCGAGAAATCCGAAATGCGAGCATTCTCCTTAGACCTTTGTACAGCAGGCGGCATGGAGGTACCCCCTTTGTGACACTTGGTTGAAACATGGCATGCAAAGATCCGGTAGTCCAAGTTAAGTAGGACGAGGTGCGGGCACTATTAGTATACTATGCATGAGGCTTGCAACTTGTAAGATATAATTTACACAACTCATATGCTTTATTACTACAGTTGACAAAATTGTTTCATGTTTTCAAAATAAAAGCTCTAGCACAAATGCAGCAATCGATGCTTTCCTCTTTGAAGGACCATTCTTTTACTTTTATTGTTGAGTCAGTTTACCTATCTCCTTCCACCTTAGAAGCAAACACTTGTGTGAACTGTGCATTGATTCCTACATACTTGCATATTGCACTTGTTATGTTACTTTATGTTGACAATATCCATGAGATATACATGTTACAAGTTAAAAGCAACCGCTGAAACTTAATCTTCTTATGTGTTGCTTCAACACCTTTACTTTGATTTATTGCTTTATGAGTTAACTCTTATGCAAGACTTATTGATGCTTGTCTTGAAGTACTATTCATGAAGTCTTTGCTTTATGATTGATTGTTTACTCATGTCATTACTTTTACTTTGATCGCTGCATTCATTACATATGTTTACAAATAGTATGATCAAGATTATGATGGCATGTCACTTCGGAAATTATCTTTGTTATCGTTTTACCTGCTCGGGACGAAACTAACAGGGATGCGATACGTCTCCAACGTATCGATAATTTCTTATGTTCCATGCTACTTTATTGATGATACCTACATGTTTTATGCACATTATACGTCATATTTATGCATTTTCTGGAACTAACCTATTAACAAGATGCCGAAGTGCCAGTTCCTGTTTCTGCTGTTTTTGTTTCAGAAATCCTAGTAAAGAAATATTCTCGGAATTGGACGAAACTTTCGCCCAGGGTCCTATTTTTTGCACGAAGCTTCCAGAAGACCGAAGACCTAACGAAGTGGGGCCACGAGAGGGGGGGTGGCCGGCGCGGCCCAAGCCCTGGCCGCGCCGACCTATCCCCTGGGCCCCTCGTGTGGCCCCCGCGTTGACCCTCCGCCTGCCCAAAGCTTGAGTCGCGAAACCCCGGTCAGAGAGCCACGTGCGGAAGAGCCTTACGGAGACGCGCACTTGTAATCCCATCTCGGGGGATTACGGGAGATCGCCTCCGGCACCCTGCCGGAGAAGTTCATCTCCCGGAGGACTCTACACCG